>BTHU01000001.1:83763646-84161146 GCA_036184795.1 Tokudaia tokunoshimensis | reverse complement strand
TTTGACAAAATTCATTATGCTTTCATGTTAAAAGTCTTGGAAAGATCAGGAATTCAATGCCCATACCTAAACATAGTAAATGCAATATATAACAAATGCGTAACCAACATCAAACTAAACTAAAAGGAGAGAAACTTGAAGCGATCCCACTAAAATCAGGGACTAGACAAGGCTGCCCTCTCTTTCCATATCTTTTCAATATAGTATTTGAAATTCTAGCAAGAGCAATTAGACAACATAATGAGGTCAAAGGAATAACAATTGGAAAGGAAGAAGTCAAGCAATCACTATTTGTAGATGATATGATAGTATAATTAAGTGAGCCAAAAAACTCCACCAGAGAACTTCTACAGCTGATAAACAACTTCAACAAAGTGGTTGGATATAAAATCAACTCAAGCAAATCAGTAGCCTTCCTATACTCAAAGAATAAGCAGGCTGAGAAAGAAATTATGGAAAGGACACCCTTAAGAATAGCCACAAAGAATATAAAGTATTTTGGTGTGAACCAAACCAATGAAAGATCTGTATGACAAGAACTTCAAGTCTCTGAAGAAGGAAATCGAAGAAGACCTCAGAAGATGGAAAAATCTTTCATGCTTGTGGATTGGCAGGAATAATAAAGTAAAAATGGACATCTTACCAAAAGCAATATACAGATTCAATGCAATCCCCATCAAAATCCCAACTCAATTCTTCATAGAGTTAGAAAGAGCAATTCTTAAATTCTTCTGGAATAACAACAAAGCTAGGATAGCTAATACTATTTTCCACAGATAAAGAACTTCTGGGGGGATTCAGTATTCCAGACCTCAAGTAGTACTACAGAGCAATAGTGTTAAAAACTGTTTGGTATTAGTACAGTGACATGCAGGTAGATCAATGTAATAGAATTGAAGACCCAGAAATGAACCCACACACCTATGGTCACTTGATCTTTGACAAAGGAGCTAAAACCATCCAGTGGGAAGAGAGAGCCTTTTCAATACATGGTGCTGGTTCAACTGAAGGTCAGCATGGAGAAGAATGCAAATCAATCCATTCTTATGCTTTTACTAAACTCAACTCCAAGTGAATCAAGTACCTCCTCATAAAACCAGACTTACTGAAACTAATAGAAAAGAAACTGGGAAAGAACATTGAGTACACGGACATGAGAAAATTTCCTGAATGGAACACCAGTAGCTTATGCTCTAAGATCAAGAATTGACAAATGGGACCTCATAAAATTACAAAGTTTCCTTAAGGCAAAGGACAATGTCAGTTGGACAAAACGGCAACCAACAAATTGGGAAAAGATCTTTACCAACCCTACATCTGACTGAGTGCTAATATCCAATATATACAAAGAACTCAAGAAATTAAACTTCAGAGAGTCAAATAACCCTATTAAAAATGGGGTACAGAGCTTAACAAAAATTTTCATCTGAAGAATATGGAATGGCTGAGAAGCACCTAAAGAAATGTCCAACATCCTTAGTCATTAGGGAAATGCAAATCAAAACAACCCTGAGATTTCACCTCACACCAGTCAGAATGGCTAAGATTAAAAACTCAGGAGACAGAAGGTGTTATTGAGGATGTGGAGAAAGAAGAACGCTCCTCTACTTCAGGTGGGATTGCAAGCTGGTACAACCATTCTGGAAAGCAGTCTGGTGGTTCCTCAGAAAACTAGGCATGACACTTTCTGAGGACCCTGTTGTACCACTCCTGGGCATATACCCAGAGGATTCCACTGTGCTCAATAAGATGTCATGCTCCACTATGTTCATAGCAGCCTTATTCATAATAGCCAGAAGCTGGAAAATCCCAGATGTCCCTCAATGGAGGAATGGATATAGAAAATGTGGTATATTTACATAATGGAATACTACTCTGCAAATAAAACAATGAATTCATGAAATTCTTAGGCAAATAGTTGGAACTGGAAAATATCATCCTAAGTGATGTAACCCAATCACAAAAGAACACACATGGAATGCAGTCACTGATAAGTGGATATTAGCCCAGAAGCTCAGAATACCCAAGACACAATTCACATATCAATTGATTCCCACGAAGAAGGAAGGAGTGGCCCCTGGTCCTGGAAAGACTTGATGCATTAGTGTAGGGGAATACTAGAACAGAGAAGCTGGATTGGTTTGACTGGGGAACAGGGGGAGGGAAGAGGGCTTATGGAACTTTCAGGGAGGGGGAACCGGGAAAGGGAAAATCATTTGGAATGTAAATAAAGAATATAGAAAATAAAGAAAATGAAAGAAATATTTTCCATGTAAATCTTCATTTTACCTGAAAATGTTTTTAATTCTACTTTCAACCAACTTAGAATTATTTTTATGCCTACCATTTTGTCTGTATAATTTCAATGATAATCTTCAATTTTAAAATGTTTTTCTATATATTTCTTCAATTTTATCAGAAATATTTTCCATGTTAATGTTCAACTTTATCTGAAAATGTTTATTATTCCACTTTCAATCAACTTAGCAATACTTTTATTGCCTACCATTATTATATCTATATAAAAGTTTCCATGATAAAAAAGAACAGCAGTAAAATGAAAAATGCCCAAATTTATCAACACAATACAAAACATTATTTTATTTCCTATTGTGTTGCCCATCACTGCTGGACACATGGTGTGACCTAACACATGGTTTAGACACCCAGTGATACTCCCTTGAGTATACTATATTTTCTTTGTGCATGGTTGTTAACTTGGTTGGTGATGGGAGCTTATGTCTTCTTCCCCATCTAACCAACAGGATTCTATCAAATTTGTATCCTGCTACAGTCCCTGTGGATTCATATGTACATCAGTTCTGTCATGTCTGAAAGAAACACTTTCCTTGGTATCATCCATCTCCTGTGATTCTTATAATATTTTAGTCTCTTCTGCATAGCTGTTGGAGCTCTAAGGAGAAGAATTTGAAGAAAATATCCCACTTAAGATTGAATGTTCCAAAGTTTCCCATGTTCTATACTTGTTTAGTTGTAGGCTCCCTTCAGCTGAAGGAGGTTGTGTTTGTGATGATGCTCAAGACAGAATTGAAATATTGATACAGTTAGACTATCATTAGGCATCATCTTACTGATGTTTCTTCAGCAAAGCAATTGTTTTAGATTTTTCTGATCTAATCTCAGATTCTTGATATCAACTACCATACATGTATTCTTTCTCAAAGAGTGAACTATAAATGCAATCTCATAGCTTCTGGTTACTCCTATAAGGTTTTTTTTTTTGCAATATTACTCTAATGTGTCCTACAGGTGACATAGGTGAAAGTTCTAAATAACCACCAGCTTATCTTCTGTGTTCAATGAGATATATAAGTGTTGTCTTTATCAATATGGCATAACCATCATGCTATGGATGGCGACCAATAGTGTTAGCAATATCTTGAGTTGTTTGGGGTACTAATCACCCCCCTTTGTCAGAGACTCAATTACATGTAACCCACTCCTGGCCCTGGAGGTTTCACTTCGAGAAAGAGATGTCTAGTTGGGACTTTCCTCATCCCCATTACATGGTGACTCCATATATGTGTATATATTTGAAGAATCTTCTACTGTAGTAAGTTTCCATATGACTCCACACTGTCCCATAGTTGACTTTCCCCAAACCCTCTGTTGGCATCCTCTTTCCTTCCCTGATCCTTTTTTATACTCTCTTTCTATGCTCCTCCATTTTTCTCTCTAACTTTATATCCTATTTTCATTTCCTTGGGAGATTCTTCCCACCCTCTAATTCCTTAACCTACACATAGCCTCTGTGGTTTTTCAGAGAGTAGCATGTCTATTGGGGCTTAAAATCTGACATCTGAATATAAGAGAATATATACCATATTTGTCTTTTGGAATCTGGGCTACCTTATCCACAATGAATTATTTTTTAGTTCCATCCATTTACCTGTGAATTTCATGTTTTTGTTTTTCAAAACTTCTGAATATTCCATTATGCCAATGAATCAATTTTTGGTCTATTCATCTATTAATGCATATCTATATTGTTTTCATTTTTTGGCTAATGTAACTAGAGAATATTATAAATGAACATGAAGAAGCAAGTGTCTCTGTAGTATTATGTATAGGATTTTGGTGTATGCCCAAAAGTACTATAGATGGAACTTGAGGTAGATTAATTTTCATCTTCCTGAGGAACTGTTGTAGAAATTTTTAATCCCAATCTGTAGTTTCTACCCCACCTTTAACTATTTAGTTCCAGATAAAACACACATCCACAACCTTTCTATTTATAATAAGCCTTAATCAGCATAGAACTGGGCAGATAATTATCCCCTATGATATTATGTCTATTTCCCAGCCCATAATCCCAGTAAATAATTTTTCCTGTTTCATCTGGGCTCCTCAACTCCAATTGATCAACCCACATATCCATAATTTTATGACTCACCTGATCTGTGTTGGCTTCCTCCTCCATTTACCTTCTACCCGCTCCTTTTCTCATCTCTCTTTTCCAATAAGGTCACTCCAAACCCACCTGGTTGACTAGTGTCGCACGTAGACTTGGGAACACAGAAAGTGAGTCCAGGCAGGCAGGGGTCTGAACTCAAGATGCCAGGATCAGATCACTCTGGCAGGGAGAAGTGCAAATTGGAAATCCAGCTGCTGTGTTATGGGATGTGTCCTGGCACACAGTTGTGCCATGTGCTTGGATGGAGTCTCAAATAGTTTAGTTCTATTCCCCTTGTTGGGTGCCAAAATGTAGTACATCCAATTTAAGCTTACCCATGACTAGCTTTCAAATAAATGTGACTCAGACTATGGTTATTTTTTTTTTGGCTTTAACAATTACTGGAAGGTAACCCCTAATCTACTCGTCTATCTGCTTGCCTGGCACCTCTCCTGCATTATACTGATAATTGCTGTTTCTCCTGGACATGTGCTTATCTCTCCTCATGGCAGGTTTCTCTCTCTCTCTCTCTCTCTCTCTCTCTCTCTCTCTCTCTCTCTCTCTCTCTCTCTCTCTCTCTCTCTGTCTCTCTCTCTGTCTCTGTATCTCTGTTTCTGTCTCTCTCTGTCTCTGCCTCTCTCTCTCTGTCTCTCTGTTTCTGTCTCTGCCTCTCTCTCTCTCTCTCTCTCTCTCTCTCTCTCTCTCTCTCTCTCTCTCCCTCCCTCCCTCTCTCTCTCTCTCCTTTTCTCATCTTTCTTCTCCAACCAGGTCACTCTAAGCACATCTACCTCTAATCCCTCTAATGATTGGCTATTGCCAATATTATTTAATGAATAGTTTTAAATCAAGAAACAGGGTTTTCACATCAAAAGCTTGTAAACATCAGAAGTCACTCATAGGCCTAGACTTTGGGTATAGAATTTAGCATTACAGTGCACAGTACATAGAAACAGACAAAACTTCAACAATGGAACCAATAAATTGATTTCTACAATGGCTATACAAGTTTGTACTTCTACTAGCAAGGAGTGATTGTTTAACTCCACACCCTTGCCTACTCTATTCATATTTTATGGTTAATAGCTAGCAGATTTTTGGGGACTACTAACAGCAGGAGGAGGTATAACTTTGACTCTTTTACCTGGTCTTGGGATGCTTTTTAACATATTAGGTTGTGCTACCCAGCACTTTTGTCTTGTCCTGTGTGTTCTTGTTTTATCCTGTTTGTCTGTTTTTTCTTGCAGGCATACTCTGTTCTGAAACTAAAATGGAGGAGGAGTGGACTGGGAGAGAGGAGAGGTTTGGGAGATGATGGAAAGAGTGGAGGGAGAAGAAACTATGGTCAAGATGTATTAAATAATAAAAGAATTTATTTTCAAAAAAACAAACAAATAAATAAATAAATAAATCCCACAACTTTGCATGTAGTTCCCCTCATCTTTTTCCAACATACATAATGGTTTGTGTTACAGATGGCAATATAAAATATTTGTTCTTAAATCTATATTGAAGTGTTGGAAATAATATTAGTATAAACTTGGCACTAATTTCTTATAAGAAAATTTCATATGTTTTATTGTAGTAAATCTTAAAGAAGTCCCAAATGAAGTCTTTTCTTTAACTTTTTATTGTTTTTTCTAATTTTAGCATCACACACCCCAGTCCTGCTAATCATTTCATACTCATATCCATCATTCATCCTTCCAAACTCCCCCCAAAATAAAAAAATATAAACACACATAGACATACATATACACATACACACAGATACACACAGATAGACAGACAGACAGACAGACAGACAGACAGACAGACAGACAGACAGACAGACAGACAGATAGATAGATAGATAGATAGATAGATAGATAGATAGATAGATAGATAGGGGGGAGAGAGAGAGAGAGAGAGAGAGAGCATAGAAATCACAATTTTTGAAGTCGTAGTGTGTTACAATATGACCTACACTATACTGCTTTGTTCCCATACCTTAACTTGAAAATGTTCATTGAAATGAGTAATTGTTCAGGTTCAAGATCTCTGGCTTTTATGACACCATCAATAATGGATACCTCTGGTCACTGAAGTTGTAGTGTGTCATAGTATGTCCCACAATGTATCCCTCTGTTCATATATCTTCACTAGCAAATGTTCATTGCAATGTGTCATTGGTTAGGTTCAAGATCTCTGGCTTTTGTGATACCATCAATACTGGATAATTACTGGGCCTCCTCCTGTTTATCTTGTTCTTGCCCTGTGTCATGGAGATCCTGCAGTTTTGGATTGGCAGAACTGGCCCTTTTATGTATTCCAACTATTTGCAGTTGATATAGATGTTAGGGTGGGCAAACTCAAAATATTGGATCTGAATCTGGATGCTAATTGAGCTGAGCTCTCCAGTCCAGGTCTGGAAAGGCTACCAAGTGCTACCACCCACAGCTGGAAGGGCCAGCTCTCTTGCTTTCATATGTTCAGCATTGGCTCACCAGCAGCCATGCCTCCAGGACCAACTCCACTGTGCTGCTTAGTTAAAGTGTGATGCCTACTCTACAAGTACTGCAGCCTTTGCGTGGCTAGTCTAACACTTCTACTCTCACATCCCCATACCTTCACCATCAGGTTAAGCTCCAATGCTGCCGAGGCTAGGGGCAGGATCCACTCTTCCAAGTGCTACAGTCAGTTAGGGGACAGGCATAGCTTTCCTACTCTCATGGCCTCAGGGTCATTTCTCCTGACTTCTGAAGGTAGCAGGAGGGGAAGGTATCTCCCCTGCACTCACTTAAGCTCACTGTAGAGGACTGGTGGGGACAGCTCTTCCTTATTCTTGTCCTTGGGGCCAGGTCACCCATTGGCCCTCAACCAGGGCCAGTACTACTGTACTGCCCAGGTGAGGTACAGTGCCTGCTCTCCCTAGTGTTGCAAGTGGTGAGGGGCTGGGACAACTCACCACACCCATTCTCATGATCTGAGTGTCAGATCTTCCAACTACCTCCAGTGGTAAGGGATAGATGGCATCTCCCCTTCCCTCCCAGCCTAGACCATCTCATGACAGAGGAGTGGAAAATCAATGTTCCCTTGCTTACATCCTAGGGGCCAGCATGCCCAAACCCTTACCACTAGGACCAGCTCTAATGTACTTCTCAGGAGAGGTGCAAGACCCACTCTCTGGAGTGCAATGCTGGTAAGTCTTGGTAGCAGCTTTCCAGAGCTCTGCAGCAGTGAGGAATGGGGCCAGTTCTTCACATTTGATTGACATCCATGGGGTCCCTGGCAGCTGCCCAGACCAGAGGTTTTGCATAATTTCTCATATTAAAGCAAACCATGGATGTTAACACTGACACCTGTCCTTGTGTAGTGATAGACCTGGATGTCGTCCCCAGTGACAGCTTGGACTGGGACTTCAACATGGTTTCAAGTGGCATGGCTAGCTACTCAGAACAGGCTATTCCTCTATATCTTTGAGTTTTCAGTTCCATTTCTGTTTATAATGCTCAAGTTGTTTGACTTCTTTTTCTCTTACATCTGTCCACCACATACTTGAACACTGTGATGGCTACAACTGCAGGCTGGCCATGTGGCTGGTAGGCAGCTTCTGGCAAGTGGGTGTTTATGGTGCACCTGTGGCAAGCACTGGAAGGCAAGTCTCTGGGTGTCTTTGTGGTCTGTAGGTCTCTGTGTGTCTTCATCTTCTCACACTGTGCTGCCTGGATTTGATTTGATTTGATTTTTAAGTGTCCTAGGCATAAAACAGTTTTGGTCACCAAGCCAGGCATTAAGGTAGGATAAACAAAGGACTGCTGTCTGCTCTGCCCTCCTGACTGATATAAAAATATTACCAACAAGGTGTCTTTTTGACCATTGCCAAGGGGCTCCTATGAGAAGTCTTTTATTTTATTTATTTACATTTCAAATGTTATTCCATTTCTCAATTTCCCTTCCGGAAACCCTCTATCCTATTTCCCCTTCCCCTATTCCACCTGACCACTCCCATCTCACACCCCCTGATATTCCCCTGCACTAGTGCATGAAGCCTTCACAGGACCCAGGGCCTCTCCTTTCATTGATGTCCTACAAGGCCTTCCTCTGTTAAATATGTGACTGGAGCCATGGGTTCCTCCATGTGTACTCTTTGATTGGTGGTTTAGTCCCTGGAAGTTCTGAGGGGACTGGTTGGTTGATATTGTTCTTCTTCCTGTGGGTTGTACCCCTTCAGCTCCTTCAGTCCTTTCTCTAACTTCTCTATTGGGGACTCCATGCTCAGTCTAATGGTTGGGTGTGAACATCTGCTTTTGTATTTGTCAGGCTCTGGAAGAAAAGATATTCTTGAAATTCTGGAAGAAAAGAAATTCTTGCTGACAGGAGCCTCTGAGAAGTCTCAATGAGTCACCTGGTTCCATATGTCCTTTATGTACAACAACACATAAACTTTCATCTCCGAGGGACAAATAGTCATAGCCCCTGAGGATCTCTCATGTTGAGAGGTACTGTTTTTTCTCTCCTACCATAAGACAAATTCTTGTTATCACCCTCATCAGGTGTGTATAACTGTTCTTTATTCAAGTTTTGTAGTTAGTCTTCCTAATGTGGAGTTTTCAACTATAAATACAAATAAGATGGATCACCTTTATAGAGTCTTCTTTGAAATTTATTATCAACAATTCTGCCTTGAGAAAGTAAGTGTGACATTCATGGATCTTAAGATGGATATTTATTAGTTCAAAAGGATTTGAAAGGAAAAGAACTGGTTAAGTAGTTTTAGTTCCCCACTCTATGGAAAGTTTTTCTACATAAGAGTCATTGGGCAATGGTCAGGCTGGCTTATGTAGTCAATTCTTTTTAAGGTGCCCAGGAAATGGTCTGTGACAAAACCAGTGCTAAGTTTGATTAGAAAAGACTATAAATTGCTTCTTGGGCTTTTGGCTAAGATCAAGTGTAGAAAAGTCTATGAAAATGAAATCTGAGTGAAAAAAACTAATAGTTGGATTGAGATCACATTTCTCTTTTCTTTATTTACACAGGTGGCTGATGGATCTAGGAGAAAGATAGAAGGCTACAGTTACTGACCTGGGTTAAACAGGTAGTGTTCAGGAGAGAAGTCTAGACTTTGAATTTTCAGTAGAGAGGAATAGAGGGCAAAAACCCAAAGGGTTTAGTGCATGCACATGGCTTAGTCAGTAACAGAGATTTCAGAGTCTGTGCCTCCTGGTTACCTTATGTTTGTTGTGAGGATCTTCTGAAATGTTGAATGAAAAAAATACTTCTCATCAAAACACTGAATGATTAAAACCCACAGATATTTTATCCTCATTTAAATTTGAAAGTTACTTAATTCTGATGTGAGACCAAATACCTTTGGAAATTTTATACATAGTATTTCTTTTAATTAAAAATAAAAAATTTCTTAATTTCACAACAGAACTGCATTTTATAGTGAACAATTTCACTGTACAAGTAGAATAATTAAGTGACCAAGCAAAAGAGTGTGTCTTGTCCAGCACCTGCCTTATCTAACTCCAGTCCCTGATGCTGTGGTCAGCATGACTGAATTCTTTGAGAATCAGAATGGAAGTAGGACTTTTTCCACTGAATTCTGATGAAGCATAGGCTAAAATCAGGAAAGGCCTCATTTGTCAATACCCAGCATTGCTCAGGGTTTGACAAAGAGAATTTTGAAAATAGGGAATGCACAAGACAAGATGAACTGTTGATGTTTAAGAAAAGTGAAGGAAGCAGAGGTATGATGACTGTAGTCAAATATTTAAGGAGTTTGTATGGAATATAGATGTTTTATACCATTAAAATCATGGTGCAAAATTGATAGTACTTTAAACAGATTTTAAAACAGTAGAGCTACCATCAATTACAGTAAGCTACCTGTTACCAGAGTATCTTGAACATATGTAAGGAAGCATTATCAATAAAGATATAGAATATATTCTTGAACGGGTTGTAGTTGTTGAGTGATTGCATTTAAAAATTCCATAGCTAAAGACCATGGTCCAGCCATCAAAGGAACTAAATTATCATGCAATCTAAAAGAAATATTTAAAAAGGTAAAGAGGTTAATTAATATATCTTCACGCTACTTCATAACTATGCTTACCATTTCTGGTACATGCTTTAAGAAATCTTAAAACTGATAATGCTGTTAGAACAGAGCTCTGTCCTTATGAGTGCTGTAACTAACGGCCATGGATAAAAACTCAATATTATGGTAAATCCATTTTTATTTTCCATAATTTATTTACTTTTTTATTCACATTACATCCCAATCACAACTCCCCATTTTTCCTCTCCTCCAAGTCCAACCCTTACAAATCACTCCCCCATTATCTCCTTCCCTTATTCTCAAAGAGGTGAAGCCCTGTTTCAGTACCACACAACCATGGGACATATGGTCACAGCATAACTAAGCACCTCTCCTCCCACTGAGGCCCACCTAGGGAGTCCATGTAGGGTAAGGGGATACAATTTCAGGCACAGAATCAGAGAACCTCCCACTTCTATTGTTAGGGAACCCAGATGAAGACCAAGCTTTAAATTTGCTAAAAATGTGTGGTCAGCCTAGTTCCAGCCCATACATGCTCTTGGATGGTGCCTTAGTCTCTGTGAGCCCCCATGAACCCAGGTTAGTTAACTCTGTAGATCTTGTGGTGGTATCTTTGATCCCTCCAGCTCACTCAATTCTATCCCTCATTCATCCACAATACTCCCCAAACTTCACCTGATGTTTGACTATGGGTCTCTGCATCCAATAATTCTCTCCATCCAATGCTGAATGAAGCCTCTCAGAAGACAGTTGTGATAGGTTCCTGTCTGAAAGCATAACAGACTAATGTTAATAGTGCCCAGGGATGGCTCTCTCCCATGGAGTAGTTCTTAAGTTCGCACAGTTATCTGTTGGCTGTTTCCTCAGTCTCTGTTTAGTTTTTTGCCCTGTGTGTCTTGTAGGCAGATAAATTTTGGTTTGAAGATTTTGTAGGTGGGTTGATGTCTCTCTCTTTCTACTGGGAACCTTGCCTGGCTTCCAGTACCTTTATCCACTTCTGGTAAGAACTTAAGTTATGGCCACCTCCATAGACCCCCTGTAACCTTCCCCATCCCAGTTCTCCAGCTAATCCCAGAGATAGCTCCCCTTGGGTTACATTTACAGTACCAATCCTCTCCAACCTCCTCTGCCGTCACTCATGATTGGCAAACCCATATCCCTCATCACTCCCTCTCTCAGCCAGTTTCTTCTCTCCATCTACCTCTGATGAATATTTTGTTTTCCATTCTGAGAGAGATTCACACATCCTCCCTTGGGCTCTCATTTTACCCAGTTTCTATGGGTATGTGGATAGTAGCATGTTCACCCTGTGCTTTATGGTTAATGTCCAATTATAAGTGA
Source organism: Tokudaia tokunoshimensis (assembly GCA_036184795.1). Taxonomy (NCBI): domain Eukaryota; kingdom Metazoa; phylum Chordata; class Mammalia; order Rodentia; family Muridae; genus Tokudaia; species Tokudaia tokunoshimensis. The sequence goes on along the minus strand of BTHU01000001.1, from coordinate 84,149,345 downwards.
GTACATACCATACTTGTCTTTCTGGATGTGCTTTACCTCACTCAGGATGATATTCTCAAGTTCCATGCATTTGCCTACAAATTTAATGATGTCCTTGTTTTTAATAGCTGAATAGTGGTTGGAAACTGCCTTGAACTCACTGGCACAGGAGACAAATTCCTGTACAGAAGACCAATGGCTCAGGCTCTAAGATAGACAATAAATAAATGGGACCTTGTGAAACTGAAGTTTTTCAAAGCTAGGGATACCATAAATAGGACGAATTGTCAGCCTACAGAACAGGAAAATTCTTCACCAACCCTACATCTGACAAAGGACTAATATCTAAAATATATAAATAACTCAAGAAGTTAGATATCAATAATCCAAAATAACCCAATTTAAAATGGGTGGAGGAATAAACAGAAAATTCTCAATAGAAAAATCTTGGTTGGCAAAAAAGCACTTAAAGGGATGTTTATCTTTAGTCATCTGGGAAATGCAAATTGAACTGATTCTGAGATCCCATCTCACACATGTCTGAATGGCTAAGATGAAAGCTCATGACCACATGCTGGAGAGAATTTGGAGCAATGAGAACACTCCTCTATTGCTGGTGGGAGTGCAAAATTATATACCCACTTTGGAAAATAATTTGGTGGTTTCCTAGAAAAATTTGAATAGTTCTACCTCAAGTTTCAGTTATATAACTCCTGGGCATATACAAAATAGATGCCCCACTATACCAAAGAGACACTTTCTCAACTATGTTCATAACAACTTTATTTGTAATAGCCAGGACAGGCAAATAATTTAGTTATCTCTTAACTGAAGAATTGATTAAGAAAATGTGGTACATTGACACAAAGACATTTTTATCATAATCCTTGAAGAGAACAAACATAGAAGTGAGAGGCCATTCAAAATAGTGAGGATAGATTATGGAGTTCCCTGTTTGTTTCTGATGCAGTATTTCAGTTGTGAAGTTGACTCAGCAAGATGAGAAGCATTTAACTAATGATATTAAACAGAGTGTAAAATTCTAAATGGAAACACTATTATTTATGCCCCCAAATTAAAATAAATCAATGATTATGAGTTGTGTTGAAAATTAAGGATTCCTGAAAACCCAGCTATACCACTCTTGGGCATATACTCACAGCTATCTACTCCATAGATGTGTGCACAGTGCTTCCTACCTTTTCCAGCAATTCATAGTGTGTCCAGCACACAGTAAGTATTGACTATAAAAACATCACCAAATAAATAAAGAATGGTCTTCTAAAAGCAAATATAGCACGTGGCTAAAGACATAATGTATGTCAATGAGAAAGCCAAAACACAGTTATAAGCATACATTTTCTTCTTCACTGAGCAAGCATGTAGTTGTTACACCCAACAGCCAACACTGTCCCTGACTGAGTTATTCATTCACTTGTCCATGTATTCATACATCCAGTTAAGAGATATTGATTTGGATTGTTTAACTCTGTGCCAGAGCCAACACTCAGGCTCAGCCCCCCAGAGACACTCCCAGCACAACAAGAGAGACAGACCCACGTAGGAATCATTACCACGCTGGGTTGTAATGGCCATGTTGGGAACTGCACTCAGCCCACAGCTGCCCTCTCCCCTAGCCCTTCCCTGCCCCTGGCACCCACCATTCTACTCTCCATCCTATAAGACCTGCTAGTTTTTAGCTTCACATGTAAATGAGAACACAGGGTATTTGTTAAAAGAATAGTTTTGACAGTGGAAGCTAAGAACATTACTTAATGGCCCTGGTACAGTTTAGCACTAATTATTGTCCTTTTATGGACAACTTCTGTAGTCTCTGACTTTGCCACCGGGTCACTTGGGCAGCTGTTGTCCTTTGCAGGGTGCTTTTCAGAGGATGGAATGTGTTGTTTTTGAGCTGTTGAATGCTTTACAGTGCTTTTCTTTTGCTCTCATGACAAAATAATAAATATTAGGAGTCATTTTTATCTACAAACTTCTCCAGATGGTAATCTTTGGTTTTGCTTTGTTGCTATTGTTTTGCCTGGAATTTGATGCAGCTAAGATGCCCTTATCTAGCTCGACTTTGTAGAAATGTTTCTTTTACATATGCTGGATGCCTATGATACTTACAAAAACACTTGCTTTCTACCTGTCATTTAAGATGTTTGAACCAATGTGTTTCTATAGGATAGATGTTGGGTGGGTGAATGGTTGGGTGTGTAGGTGCATAAATCCATGGGTTTGTGGTTTATTTCATTAGGAAAGCCTAATGAAATTAAGTAGCCTTCAGTTTATCCTTGTAGCCATCTTACCTTCTTGGAAGTGTCTGCTTAATGCTGATTTTTTTCATTAATTCATCCATCCATTTACCCCAAATTCTGATCGCAGACTCCTCCCCACTCTCAGCCCCACCCCTACAAATTACCACCCTAACCACACTCTCCAGAGAAGGGGAAACCTCCCCCTGGATCTTGCCTGACATTTCTAGCCAATGGATTTGAGGTCTGTCTTTCAATTCTTCCTACACACCATTCATTGCTGCAACTGCTGTCTCTTGCACCATTGTCTCTCAAGTCAGTCCTTTTGTGGATCAGGACACTAGAATTAAAATATCAGGTTCAAGTTTGCTCTGGTTTTATTTTCTGTATCAGTAACACTTCTCTTGATGGCTGTCGATTTGGGTGCTTGTGTATTTTTAGATTCTCTACAGCGATGTCTTACCTCATTCCAACACCATCTACAAATGTGTGTGTGTGTGTGTGTGTGTGTGTGTGTGTCCAGGAACAAGTCATGTCCTTGGCATGACATATGTGTGGAAGTGAGGACAACCTCAGATGTCAGTCCTTACCTTCCAACATCGTTTGAGACACGGTCTTATTAGTCACTGTGTGAGCCAGGTTAGCTAATCCTGGGCATTCTGGGTATGGTCGATCTTGTCCCTACCTCCATCTCACCATAGAAAAACTGGGACTACAAACACATCCAACCACATATGGCTTTCACATGGGTTCTTGGATGCTTGCAAAGCAAGCACTTTACACACTGGATCATCTCCCCAGTCTGCCCTGCATTTCTTTATCTGCTCACCCTCTTCATGTCTGCCTCTAAGCCTGTGCTAGCTGCCTGACTTTCTGGCCTCTTCAGGGTTTCTATGAGCACTTCATTCACTCATTACATGAGTTTCTTCCTTTTCCTTTTTAACAAATTGTAATGAAATATTTTCTTTTGTCATTTAGCACCCCTGCCAAACCTGTAGCTTCACCAGGGTGAGTCCTGTGTCTATTTAATTATAGCCATGACCTCAGAGCTGGCTGGCAGACAATACTCAGTGAGTATATTATGCCATATCCTCATTACGATATTCTGGTGATGTCTTTGAATATGCTAAAATAAACAATTAATGCAAAAAAGTTCACCTCGTCTCTGAATCAGTGTGCTATGGATAATATATAAACCGTGTGAGTGTGTGTATGTGTGTGTGTGTGCGTGTGTGTGTCTGTGTGTGGTGTGTAATCCTTTGTAAGGATTTTCAGTAAGCCCATGTTGTCTTGATTTAGGCCTCAGCTCCTTCCCAACCTATTCATTTGACAAGCGAGATATTTGGTGGCTGTGATTCATGCCTGTCTCCTTGCCTGTGATAAGATTGGCTCTGTGACAAAGATTAAAGATACACAGAGATGAGGCAGACACCATCTCCTGCTGATGGGGTTTAGTGGGGGGAGACTCACAGGGGAGAAAGGCAATATATAAACAGATAAGCAAAGTCATTGCACACCTGTGCTTGCATCTACAAAAGGAAGAATCCGTGGGACAAGAAAGTCACGTTGAAATGTGGTGGCATTTGATCTGAGGATGAGACAGGGTAAGCCATGGAAAGAGCCAAGGTTAACTGTCCTGGACAGAAAGAATGCTGAAGTCTTAGGATTAGCAAGTGGTGTTGCTCTACTCCAAGTCTATCTGAGAATTCTCACTTGTACAATGTAGGCAAGTCTTGAACCTGGTAAGAAGCGCTGGGGACCCAACAGCCACATATGCAGCTTCAAGCACATCAGAGCCCAGACACTATAGGGGGAATTGACTGCTCAGTAGGCTCCTTGGCAATAAGTACTTCTCCTTGCTCCCCACATGACCAGAAAGCGAACTCTGATGACCTCTGTAACCATGAAGCTATATGCAGGAACTGATGCGCCTACATCTTTTGAGAGACAAGACCAAAAGGCCCTTTTTTTATCAGCAATCAAGTTCACCCAAGGCTGCAACCGGGTACCAGGGGATTTGCCTGTGTCTACTCTGTCAGCTGTATCAGGATCATGCCCCACTAGGGGGTATTGTTGTGCTGCAGGAAATTAGGCTGGCTTGCAGAACTCATCCCTGTAAATCCATCCAGGTTTCAGGGGACTCTGGAGTGTGAGGTCATAAAGCTTGGTGGGAAAAGAAAACACCCACTGAACTTACTGATTCGTCTAGTTATTGACCAGAGAGCTTGCGAGTACCTGGGAACACTCGGAGTTCGGAGTTCTTGGGACTGATTGTTCCTTATTCAGTGGATCTAAGTACACACAGCAGGAGGGGAGGGGAGCTGTGTGGACAGCTCAGGTAGGGGACACATGGTGATGAAGGTATGGATACTCAGACTAAGGAGGGTGGCATCCAAAGCTGCTAGATTGGTCAGCTTCATTCTCACCTGAGCCCAGAGGTTTCCATCCCCTGTGGAGTATGAGCCAACCTCGTCTACAAATGGCAGGATCTGGTGAATTGAAAAGCATGGGAAAGTGCTAAAGTCACATGTGTATGGAGGAAGAGTTCATTGGCCAGAGGAGCATGGAATACTAGCCATGTGTGCTAATGTCCTTCACGTTGACAGCCAGGAGTCTATGGTGGAAGCCACCTGCTGACTAAGGTGCCTTGTGACAGAACCCCCTTCAGATGGGGAGAGGGTGAGGGCAGCCAGTCTCAGGCCCCCACTGCTGCCTGCAAAGCTCTGTGGTGCTTGTCTCCTTCAGGTACTTACAGATGATCTGCCATTCTGTAGGAAGGAGAGGGTGTCCAAGCTGTAAAAGGAGGGGAGAAAGCCTCTCCTGGAATTGGTCTGTATACCGTTTCAGGCTGACTTGTGGCAACCACAAAGAGGATAATGATTTCTCAGCGTCTCTTGGAAGCATCACTGCCCCCATGAACTCTGCTGTTTTCTGGATGTTGATACCCTTGGGAAATATCATACAAGATTAAACTGCATCCAAATGTGTGTGAGTGGGTCAGTCCTTGTTAGAGAAAGATGATGAAAGGTTTGGATGGTGGGCTGAGACAGTTCTGAGCTGGCCATGATGACAGTCAGAGAGGAGAGGATACTAGTTAGATCCACTCATCATTGAGACCTTGGTGTCACTTGACAACAGGTGGATAAAGAGCCAGGCGAAGATCAATGCAAAGTCCTGGAGAAATTTGTGTGAAATAGGCATGGGGCTCAGGAGCATGCATGCCCAAAGCCAAGAAGAAAAATTTTAGGGAGTAAGGAGTGAATAGACACTCCAGATGCCACAGAAAGGTGAACTAAACCAGGACTAAAGTTGAAAGGGACTGAGATTGTACCTCAGTGGGTAGAATGCTTGCTTGGTTCCATTCTGGCCTTGAATAAATTGTGGTGAAATGTGCTTGTAATCCCAGCACTCAGCGGGTGGAGTTAGGAGGATCAGAAAACCAAAGCCATCACTGCATAATGAGTCTGGGGCCAGCAGGGCTTACACAGGGCCCTGTCTGAAAATGAAATAAAACAAAACCTATAAACATACACACACTAGAGGGAAGAGATGGACTGGAAATCAGAGAAAGAATGTGACTAACCAGAGGAAGTGGAAGCACTAGACTCTGCATGAAGGTCCTCAGCTGGAAAGAGCAGCAGTCATAGAGGACTGCAGTGGGAGAGAAAGCAGGCATCGGGCTCCCCAGAGAGACTTGAACCCAATCAGGGAAGCCCATTCAAGGATGGGTGTGGTGGTTTGTGATAGACACCAGCTCTCACCTGTCTCCCTGGCTTAGACTTCATGACAGCACAGGAAGTCTGAGCCATCCACCTGTTGCTGGTGGGGAAGCTGGTAGGAATGTCACAGAGCCAGGAAACAAAAAGGCTCTGAGTTAAATACTAGCTGTTTTTTTGTTTTTTTTTTTATTTTATGTTTTTTTAATTAACATTCCAAATCATTTCCCCTATCCCGTTTCCTCCCTCGACGAAAGTCCCATAAGCCCCCTTTCCTCCCTCTTTTCTCCATTCAACCCCCTCTCGTTACTCTGTCCTGGCGTTCCCCTACATCCAGTCTTTCCAGGAACAGGGGTCTCTCCTTCCATCTTCTTAGAAATCTATTGATATGCGAATTGTGTCTAGGGTATTCCGAGATTCTGGGTTAATATCCCCTTATCAGTGACTGCATACCATGTGTGTTCTTTTGTGATTGGGTTACCTCACTAAGGATGATATTTTCAAGTTCTGACCATTTGCCTAGGAATTTCGTGAATTCATTGTTTTTAATTGCAGAGTAGTATTCCATTGTGTAGATATACCACATCTTCTGAATCCATTCCTCTGTTGAGGGACATCTGGGTTCTTTCCAGCTTCTGACTATTATAAATAAGGCTGCTATGAACATAGTGGAGCATGTGTCCTTATTGCATGCAGGTAAAGCCTCTGGGTATATGTATAGCCGGATCCTCCGGGAGTGTCATGCCCAGTTTTCTGAGGAACTGCCAGACTGCTTTCCAGAGTGGTTGTACCAGCTTGCAGTTCCACCAGCAGTGGAGGAGTGTTCCTCTTTCTCCACATCCTCACCAACAACTGCTGTCTCCTGTGTTTTTGATCTTAGCCATCCTACTGGTGTGAGATGGAATCTCAGGGTTGTTTTGATTTGCATTTCCCTAATGACTAAGGGTGATGAACATCTCTTTAGGTGCTTCTCAGCCATTAGATATTCTTCAGGTGAGAACTCTTTGTTTAGCTCTGTACCCCATTTTTAATAGGGTTACTTGCCTCTCTGGAGTTTAACTTCTTGAGTTCTTTGTATATCTTGGATATTAGCCCTCCGTTGGATGTAGGGTTGATAAAGATCATTTCCCAGTTAGTTGGTTGCCGCTTTGTCTTTTTGACAGTGTCTTTTGCCTTGCAAAAACTTTGTAATTTAATGAGGTCCCATTTGTCTATTCTTGATCTTAGAGCATAAGCTATTGGAGTTCTGTTCAGGAAATTCTCCCCTGTGCCCATATGTTCCAGGTTCTTCCCTAGTTTCCCTTCTATTAGTTTCAGTGTGTCTGGTTTTATGTGGAGATCCTTGATCCATTTAGAATTGAGCTTAGTGCAAGGAGATAAGAATGGGTCAATTTGCATTCTTCTGCATGTTGACCTCCAGCTGAGCCAGCACCATTTGTTGCAAAGGCTATCTTTTTTCCACTGGATGGTTTTAGCTCCTTTGTCAAAGATCAAGTGACCATAGGAGTGTGGATTCATTTCTGGGTCTTCAATTCTGTTCCATTGATCTACATGCCTGTCAGTGTACCAATACCATGCAGTTTTTAACACTATTGCTCTGTAGTACAGCTTGAAGTCCGGGATACTGATTCCCCCAGAGGTTCTTTTACTCTTGAGAATAGTTTTAGCCATTCTGGGTTTTCTGTTATTCCAGATGAATTTTTAAATTGCTCTTTCATGGTTCAATATAAGGAAATCCATCAATGTAAAACACTATATAAATAATCTCAAAGAAAAAAAACCACATGGTCATCTCATTAGATGCTGAGAAAGCATTTGACAAAATTCAGCATCCTTTCATCCTAAAGGTCTTGGAAAGATCAGGAATTCGAGGCCCCTACCTAAATATAGTAAAAGCAATTTACAGCAAACCGGTAGCCAGCATCAATTTAAATGGAGAGAAACTTGAAGCAATTCCACTAAAATCAGGGACTAGACAAGGCTGCCCTCTCTCTCCATATCTTTTCAATATAGTGCTTGAAGTTCTAGCTAGAGCAATTAGACAACAAAAAGAGGTCAAAGGGATACAAATTGGAAAGGAAGAAGTCAAACTATCACTATTTGCAGACGATATGATAGTATACTTAAGCGACGCAAAGAACTCCACCAGAGAACTCCTACTGCTGATAAACGACTTCAGCAAAGTGGCCGGATATAAAATCAACTCAAGCAAGTCAGTAGCCTTCCTATATTCAAAGGATAAGCAGGCTGAGAAAGAAGTAAGAGAAATGATACCCTTCACGATAGCCACAAACCATATAAAGTATCTTGACGTGACTCTAACCAAACAAGTGAAAGATCTGTATGACAAGAACATCAAGTCTCTGAAGAAAGAAATTGAAGAAAACCTCAGAAGATGGAAAAATCTGCCATGCTCATGGATTGGCCGGATTAATATAGTAAAAATGAGCATCTTACCAAAAGTAATATACAGATTCAATGCAATCCCCATCAAAATTCCAACTCAATTCTTCATAGAGTTAGCTGTTGTTTTTACTAATTCTAATCACACACAACTCCTTAAGTGACATCAGTTGCTCTCCTGCTGACTACAAAAGCCTTCATCAAATGCATACCTTGCACCATTATTAACAGGGCTGCCTTGACACCCGGCTACTCCAATAGCAAGGCCTTATAAGTCAACTTCCAGGTAGAGCCAGATAGATATGCAGACACTAGGGTCCCTTCCTGACACCTATTGTGTTTGTGCATTGATGAATCCTCACAGAGATTTTACTGGCTTAACCCAGGAAGAAGGACAGAGGGAAGAGGAAGAAGATAAACCCTGAGGAGACAGGCTGATATGCAGTTACCTTCAGCTAGTGTCCCCAAGCTCAGACACAGATGGAGCCTGAGAAATTGAGGTCCAGTTGCCAGGAAACTTCTTAGGGTTGCTCAAGCACTCACAAAAACACTTAGCACCCACGGTCCCTCAGTCTCCTATCCAGGCCAGCATCTAGAGGAAGGATGCCTGCTACTTCCTTGCCACCCACCCACGCTTCAGCCACTGCAAGCAACCTTTCTTCCTTCAGTACACAATGCAGGCATTTATCTTCCTAAATAATATCAATGGAGACCTTAACAAATACCGTTTAATAAGCTACACTTTTTTAATGCCCAAGAACACATGCTCATGGTTAAGAAGAGAAGCCAGACCATAAACACATCAAAATAAAGGTGAAAATGAATTCCCAGTGTGCATACCACCATCCGCCACAGATCTCCCAAGGTCATTCTCCAAAATAAGCACTGCTAAGGACACCCTGTGCATCCTTTCAGAAGAGACACATGCAAATACACTCCAGCATATGTGTGTGGATTTTGAACGCAAGTAGGGTCATGTTAACCTGACTGCATGGGACATGGACCAAGTCCTGGGAGTGCTGTTTCATTTGCTATCGAGTCTCTGTGTGATAGGAAAGTGCAGATCTTAACTGAAGTCATGGCTGAAGCAGTCTGTGAGACTGGACCACTTTAGCCAGCCACTTTGGAGTTGTCCTGGATGAAATTTTTGAGGAAGCAGGTGGTCTGTGAGGTTGGATCACCTGGGCTATTTGCCTTGTCTTCATTGGTGCTTGTCCTTTTGTTCTGAAAACACACACACTTTTAAAGGTAACATACATTTCTGCATTAACACATGTATGGACTGTGCAGTGTGCACCAATCACCTAATGTTGATTCTCTGCTCTACGCTTGAGCAGGTGAAAGGGATCTGTTAACTTTATGTCTATCTGGACTGCATAACTAAACTGTTATAAATCTCCATCCATGCCCTATGAAAGGATGGCATGTAACAAGTCGTGAGGACCAGGTAGCCAACAAGATTCATTGGCTTCTGCAGAGACATTCGTGTGTCTCAACCAATCTCCTCCGTTGTTCCCAAGTAAGAGAATTAGCGTTTGTGTCACGTGCCTTGTTCTTTCTGGGTCTCTCACTCCATGTCTGCAGTCAAGATTTCCAGGAGGGCTCTCCCTTGATCAACTCTAGCTCACCCTAATTTTTTTAAAAAGTGACCATTGATAATGAGTTATTCCACTATTAGGGAAAAGCAAGCAAACAAACAAAGCCCACTCATGAGGGTCTCATGAAGAGACCTTTAATACTGAGTTATTCCCACTATTAGGGAAAAACAAAAACCATTCAAACAAAAATCAAGCAAAAAAAATAAAAACCAAAAATCAAAAACAAGAAAATCAAGTTATGATCTAGCTGCATTATCTCATGCTGCAGCAGTAAAGTCCCGCCCGTCATTCTTGCAGTTCAGGTGTTGCCACTCTGTTGTGGTGAGCCCTTAGCAGACAGAGCTGACATCTTGCATCCAGAGAGCTCTGAGTTTCAGCTACCATTAATTTCTTCTCTTTTACTGGGGAGAGTTTTTTTTTCTTCCTCTATTCCTACTGCTTGTAATTGAGCATTCTTTCAATCCTCTCTTATCTATGTCTGCTTTATTTTGAGCTTTCTTAAAGAGAATATATAAAATTATAATCATTAGCAAACATAATTATTTCTATGCTGATAATTGAAACAAGATTTAAATATATTTCTTCCTCCCAGCCCCATGCTTCCAGAAATGACTCAGCCTCAAATATATTTACAAATACCTTGGCCATATTGCTAGGCCTATGATCTCTGACTAGATCATAACTAAAATAACCCATTTATTTTAACCTACATTCTGCCACATGGCTGGTTCCCCATGCTCAGCATTTTCACATCTTCCCTGTGATTTTCCTGCACCTGGCTCTATCCCAGAATTCTTTCTGCCTCCTGGATGTCCCACCTTCTATTTTTACCCCTTGTTATAGGACAGAGGTGTTTTAATTGACAGGTGATGTATCCATACAATACACAAGATATTCTCTAAACTTATAACTGTCTTGACCTAGTTTCTTTCCTTTCTTTAGCACCCAGGCACATTTAAAAACATTTCTATTCATCTCTCTTTTACTGCTTTCAAACTTATACATTTATCTCTGTATCCAAGCTTACTAATGGGATGGACATTTTCAAGCACACTGTACCAATTCAGAGGTTTGTAACTAGAGCTTCTCAGACTCACCAGGGGCTCTGGGAAAGTCCTCCTGCCTTCATAGCCCGCAGCCATTTCTCAGCTTTTCATTGGTTTCTGCCACCTGCCACTCACAGAGCCTGGGTCCTCATTCCTGAATCTAGTGCCTAAACTTAGATTACATGCCAGTTCCTGCCCCGTGTTTGGTATGCCTATTATAGTGGGACTTTTCAGACTTACTGGCGGTTTAAATAATGACTCAAAGACGTAATATTGAAAAGCTTAGGCATTAAGCTGGGCAGACTCTCAGCTAGCTCATCTAAATGAACCTGACTAATCCAGGCACTGCATCCCACCATGTGGCCCCCTCTACTTCTTTGCTCCTGTTCATGGCTGTTTACCTCCATGTCCCGCTAGCGAATCTTTTGCTTCTGCCTTCTCTCAGAGAAGTTTCCCCTTTCCTTCCTGCCTCAGCTATTGGCCTTCACCTCTTTATTAAAGCCACACACATACAATTCTAGATTGCCTTAGGCAGATACCAGCAATGGGCCATAGCTCTGGGCTTGTACAGAATTAAGAATCGAATACACAGAGACACACTTTCTTCACACAGTGTACTCCAACAATAAACTTTAACAAGAAGAGGCTTTTAAGTTAGGTAATGATGCCAAACCTGGTGCCAGGACTGCATCTGAGAGTGCTCCAAAGATGCAGCTCCTAATCCTATCAGCCAGAGCTTATAAAGGGAAAACCAACAGTTATAATTGTAGGTCTTGCAACTGTCATTTTGACAAGAGTAAGCAAGTTTGATTACAAAAGCAGAAATAGCAGTTAGTCTTATGACCTACTATCTGTTAAGAGCAGCTAATTTTACAAGCCCAGTGAGTTTTAAGAATAGTCTTTAATATCTGGGAAGTAGGCTGTTTGGGAGCGACCTGTATAAGCTAGGGGCTTCCATGTTTGAGACTCTCTCAAGCATGGTAAGTTTAAATGTTAAATGTAAGTTTAACCATCATAGGCTGGTCTGGAACTCAGATCTGCCTACCTTTGCCTCCCCAGTGCTGGGATTAAAGGTCTGCACCACCACTACCTGCCTTCTGCTTGTTTTGGTTTTTCTGTTTCTTTGAGAGATATTTTCTAAAGCATACCATTGAGCCAGCGCTCATTTAATTATCTTGTTTACAAATTATGCTTCTTAACAACCAATCTATTTTAAATAGAAAAATGTTGAGAAATATGCTTACTGCTGTCAGTATGTGCTAGCCTTCACTGATAATTCAGTTTATTGAGAAATATGCTTACTGCTGTCAGTATGCTCTAGCCTTCACTGATAATTCAGTTTATTGCCTTTATCACTCTTTCATATCCATCTTTAAAACATTTTAGCTACTGAAATTTACCATATACTCACAAAATGTCCACACATGCTCTCTCAGAAGTTTTCACTCTGCAACTAAAAGGAACCCTCATAGCTTCCATCCTGGGCCAGTTACAATGTTTTACGTTTGTCCTATATTTTCTGCTGTCTCCTTTCTTGTGTGCTTTGTAGCCCCCTGCTATTTTTGCTACCTCATTTTTGCACAGCAGTCCTGGCATTGGGACTAGTCATTGTCACCCTGAAGCTCTCATTGACCCACTCTGTCTCTACTCCCTATCCCCCAACCTTTCTGTAGAATCTCTCACTTTTACTTTGTAACTGAATCATCTCTTTACAACCCTCTGATAATTATTTTCCAAGTCTCTTTAGAAATATAGGACGGCCTATTGCCTGAGTCATTGTGGGCAACCCAGTTAACACTCTCTGTATACTATATGACTAGAGGATCCCTCTTCAATGGACCCAGAACTACCCCTCTGACACAGTTCCTCCTCCACAGAAAACAGCTGTAAATACAAATACAAAATGTACAGCATTCATATTCTCTCATAGTTAAGAATACTAGCTGAAACTACAGTCTCCAGCATCTCTTGTTTTTTTTTTATAATTTTTTTTTATTTTCTAAGTTTTTTATTTACATTCCAAATCATTTCCCCTTTCCCATTTCCTCCCTCCCTGAAAGTTCCATAAGCCCCTTTCCCTCCCTCTTTTCCCCATTCAATCCCCTCTCGCTTCTCTGTCCTGGCGTTCCCCTACATCCAGTCTTTCCACGGGGTCTCTCCTTCCATCTTCTTGGAAATCTATTGATATTCAAATTGTGTCTAGGGTATTCTGAGATTCTGGGTTAATATCCCCTTATCAGTGACTGCATACCATGTGTGTTCTTTTGTGATTGGGTTACCTCACTAAAGATGATATTTTCAAGTTCTGACCATTTGCCTAGGATTTTCGTGAGTTCATTGTTTTTAATTGCAGAGTAGTATTCCATTGTGTAAATATACCACTCCAGCATCCCTTGTATAGACTGTTGTTCGGCTTTTACATCTCATATTCTTCCTGACGCCATCTGCACACCTCCATGAATAAGTAGAATTCTAGTTCTGCCTAAAATCAGACCAAGCCTCTCTTACTGCCTTCCATCTTGAGGAAAGCAAGGTCAGACCAAACCTCTGCCTTCCATCTCTCTACAGCAGGAATTCATGGTGCTGGGGGGAGTAGCTGAAATTTACTGTTAAGCCTGAGGCTTTGAGACAAAAGCTAAGATGGCGTGGGCCAAAGGTTCCTCCATCCCTGCCTCTTCTGACCAGGATCCTGTGCTTGCAGAAGTCTAGTGCAAAACACTGGACAAAGCTGACACTTAGTTCTGGATTTCAAAGTGACCACTATTCGCTCTATTTCTCACTAGGCTCCTCTCAGGGACCTAGCAATGGCTTGCGTCATCACCTGCAGCCATTACCTGCCCTTGTGGGATGAAAATGGACTCCGCGCTACCCCAGTTCTCTTTCCCTTTTTTCTTTCCATTTCTGTGTGTTCCTGGCCAATCTTCTTCCTCTCTCTCTCTCTCTCTCTCTCTCTCTCTCTCTCTCTCTCTCTCTCTCTCTCTCCTTACCTTTCTGTCCTTCTCTGTCCCCTTTCTCTACCCTCATGGCTCTGTTCCCATCTCTCTGCATCTACACCTTTTCTCCCTCCCCTTCCCCCCAAATAAACTTCCTTTATACGAGGTCTGTGGCATGGAATGATTTCTTCAAGGACACCTTGGCATCCCCGCTCTTAAAAGCCTCAAACCTCTAGACAAGGGTTAGGTGCATCCTCTCTCTCTGAGACCAGACCAGGCAGTCCTCTGATGTATATGAGTTGGGGGCTTTGGAGCAGCAGTCTATGCTGCCTGGTTGGTAACTCAGTATCTGAGCTATCTCTGGAGTCCATGCTAGTTGAGACTTCTGGTCTTCCTATGGGGTCACTGTCCACCTGAATTTCTTCCAGTCTTTTCCTAATTCAACCACAGGGGTATCTGACTTCAGTTCATTGGTTGAAGTACCTGCATCCAGTCTTAGTCAGCTGCTTGTTTGGCCTCTTGGAGGGCAGCCATGCTAGGGTTCTGTCTGTAAGCACACCATAGCATCAATAATAGTGTAAAGCCTTGGAGCCTCCCCGTGAGATGGATACCAATTTTGGCTGGTCACAGCAGCTCCTTTTCCTCAGTCTCTTTTCCGTTTTTGTCCCTGCATTTCTTTAGGGCAAGAACAATTTTGGGTCAGAGTTTTTGACTGTGGGATGGCAACCAAATGTCTCTAATTGATGCCCTGTCTTTCAACTGGAGATGGACTCTATAAGTTTACTCTCCCCAGTGTAGGGCATTTCATCTCCCAAGTTTCTGGTACATTCTAGAAGATCTCCCCACTTCCTACCTCCCGAGGTTGCCTGTTTTCTTTCTGTTAGACCTCAGAGTTTCAGTCTTGCCTACCCCCAATACCTGATCATGTTCCCCTCTTCCTCTCTAGGTCTCCTTTCCCACCCAGGTTCCTCCCTCTTGTGATTGCTTTCTTCTCCTTCCCAAGTGGGATTGAGGCATGTTTTCTTCAGCCCTTTGGCCTGTTAGCCTTCTTGAGTTCTATCAATTGTTTTCTGAGTATTCTGTACATTTTTTTGACTACTATCCACTTATTAGTGAGTAATGCATGCCATTTGGGGACTGAATTACCTCACTCAGGATGATATTTCTACTTCCACCAATTTGCCTGAAAAAGTCATGATTTCCTCGTTCTTAATAGCTGAGTAGTATTCCATTGTATAAATAAACCACATTTTTTTGTATCCATTCTTCTATTGTGGGACACCTGGATTGTTTCCAGCTTCTGGCTGTCACAAATAAGGCTGCTATGAATATAGTGGAACATGTACCCCTAAGGCATAGTGGAGCATCTTTTGGGTATACGCCTAAGGTACTGAAAAGCAGAAGCAGGCACAGAAACCCCAGCACTTCCATTCAGCTGCCTCCATCTCGGCACCTCCAGGCTAGGAGTCTCATTAAAGCTAGGCAAGACAAAGATGCCCACTAACACAATTAATATTTAACATTGTTCTATAATTTATGGGCAACTCAATTAGAACTTTAATAAATAGAGAGATGGGAACTCGTAATGTTAGTGAGACATCAATACTTCTCAATGAATCTATAAGTCAAGTGTAATTCCAACCCAAATCCCAAAAGGACTTAAAAATTGAATTTGACAAAATAATTATAAAGTTTCTATTGGATTAATAAATTAATGAAAAGAGCCAGTTCGTTTTATTAGAAGAGTGAGGGAGGCAGAGACTTGCCATATCCCATATGAATGCATGTATGAAAGCTGTCATAATTAAAACAGTGCGGCTGTGGCTTGGGAGCAGAGAGATGGAGTATGAATAAAGTCAGGTCAGAAATATGCAGCAGTGGAAAAACAGCCTAAAATTTTGTTTCAATAACCCTTTCTTTTCTTTTTTCTTCTTGATATTTTCCTTACTGTATTTTTCTTATTGTAGCCTGTGTCTCTCCTTCCCCCCTCCCTTTCCCCATCTCTTTTCCCCTCCCCCTCCCTCTCCCCTTCCCCTCCTCCCCCTCCCCCTCCTTTCCTTTTTTTTCCGGTGTTGGGAATCAACAACCAGGGTCTTGTGCACATTAGACAAGTACTGTACCACTGAGCTACATTCCTAGCCCCAGGGGTAGTGTTTCCAATTACTTTTTGGGGAGACCTGGCTGGTTGGTGGGGGTGTGTGTGGTGACAACATCCTCTTGGAGATGGGTGGGCAGTGTGGGGAGGAGAAATAAGATGAGGAACTGTTGCAGGGTGGACTGGGAAGGGGATAATGACTGGACTGTGAAAGTAGATTAAAGATAATTTTTAAAAATCAGTTTGTGAGAGAGACTATAGGATATTTTCTATGAGGTATTTGACTCATTACAAATCCTTCCATTACACATGACTAGGTTTTGAATGATTGAATAAAAGCCATTGATTACGTACATCATCTTTCCTTATCTATTATTCTGCTGCTGATCTTCTGGGCTGACTATGCACTTTGATTAATAGTGGTACAATTAAAGTAGTTATGCCAGTGGCTTTCATATGATAACATCATTTCATTAGGATATATGTCTTGAAGTGCTATAGCAGGTTCATACATTGATTCAAAAATATAGAGGAGGAATGGAT
Organism: Tokudaia tokunoshimensis; assembly: GCA_036184795.1. NCBI lineage: Eukaryota > Metazoa > Chordata > Mammalia > Rodentia > Muridae > Tokudaia > Tokudaia tokunoshimensis. Next base: position 84,132,774 of record BTHU01000001.1, on the reverse strand, counting down.
TCAGAAGATGTGGTATATCTACACAATGGAATACTACTCTGCAATTAAAAACAATGAATTCACGAAATTCCTAGGCAAATGGTCAGATCTTGAAAATATCATCCTTAGTGAGGTAACCCAATCACAAAAGAACACACATGGTATGCAGTCACTGATAAGGGGATATTGACCCAGAATCTCGGAATACCCTAGACACAATCCGCATATCAATAGATTTCTAAAAAGATGGTAGGAGAGACCCCTGGTCCTGGAAAGACTGGATGTAGGGGAACACCAGGACAGAGTAACGAGAGGGGGTTGAATGGAGAAAAGAGGGAGGGAAGGGGGCTTATGGGACTTTCAGGGAGGGAGGAAACGGGAAAGGGGAAGAGATTTGGAATGTAAATTAAAAAAGAAAATAAAAAAAAAAGAAAAAAAATATTATTTCTGCAGTGGTTGTGCTATTCTACATGTCTACCCATAGCATCTACACATCCTTACCAGTGTTTATTTCACTTGCCATTTTTGATAATAGACATACAGGTGTGGCAAGATCAGATTGATTTAAGTTGGACCAGCTAGCAATCTCATCAGTAATGGAGGAGTGGACCTCTCTCAACATCCTCACCAACCTTTGCTATCCTTTCAGTAGTTTCACCTTTGGGGTGTTTCCAATGCCTCACTATTCAGAATTTGCTTTTTTAGCCTGTATGTTGGGTGTGTGTCCTGTGTGCGTATGTGTTTGTGTGTGTGTGTGGGCATGAACATGCCACTGCAAGCATATGGTTCTAGAACAACATCGTGTTGTTCCTCACCTTCAGTCTTGTTTAAGACAAGAGATCTTTGCTATTGGCTGCTATGGGTGGTGGGCTGCCTGAAAGCTTCCAAGCAATTCCCCCCACCTTCATGTCCCGTCTCACTATGGCTTGGGTTATAGACTTGTTCCATTCCACTAAATTTATGATATGGGTACTGTAGATCCAAACTCAGGTTCTCATACTTGCATGATTTGTGCTCAGTTTTTTTTTTTTATCTTAGTCATTCTGATTGGGCTAAGGTAGAATCTCAGGGTTGTGCTGATTTGCATTTCGCTGATGATTACCTATGTTGAACATGTCTTTAGGTGCTTCTCAGCCATTTGAGATTCCTCAGTTGAAAATTCTCTGTTTAATTTTGTACCCCATTTTTTAATTGGGTTATTTGGTTTTCTGCAGTCTAACTTCTTGAGTCCTTAGTATATTTTGGATACTAGACTTCTATCAGATGAAGGGTTAGTAAAGATCATTTTGCAATCTGTAGCTTGTCATTTTGTCCTACTGACAGTGTCCTTTAACTTACAGAAGCTTTTCACTTTGAAAAGATCCCACTTGTAAATTGTAGATCTTAGAGGCTGAACAATTGGTTTTCTGTTCAGAAAATAATACCATGGACAATGTGTCTGAGGCTCTTGCCAAGTTTCTCTTCTATTAGATTCAGTGTATATGATTTTATGTGGAGGTCCTTGATCCACTTGGACTTGAACTTTGCACAAGGAGATTAGAAAGTGAATCAATTTGCATTCTTCTACATGCAGACCACAAGAGAGACCATGTCCATTTGCTGAAGAGGCTTTCTTTTTTCCACTGTATGGTTTTGGCTTCTTTGTCAAAGATCAAGTGACCATAGATGTGTGGTTTTATTTTTCAGTTTTCTATTCTAATTCATTGATTAGTATGTCTGCCTTTGTACTAATACTAAGTGGTTTTCATCAGTATTGCTCTGTAGTAGAGCTTTAGATCAGGGATTGTGACTCAAGAAGTTCTTTTATAGGTGAGAATTGTTTTCACTCTTCTCTGTTTTTTTGGTTTTTTTTTTTGTTATTTTCATATAAAGGTGAGAATTTCTATTTCTACCTCTGTAAGGAATTGAGTTAGAATTTTGATGGGGATTGCATTAAATCTGTACACTGCTTTTGGTAAGACGGCCATTTTTACTATGTTAATCCTACAGAACCATGATTGTGGGAGACCTTTCCATCTTCTGAGGTCTTCTTTGATTTCTTTCTTCTGGATCTTGAAGGTCTTGTCATACAAATCTTTCACTTGCTTGGTTAGAGTTACACCAACATATTTTATATCATTTGTGACTATTGTGAAGGCTGCTTTTTCATTAATTCCTTTCTAATCCCATTTATCCTTTGTGTAGAAGAAGGCTACTGATGCGTTTGAGTTAATTTTACATCCAACCACTTTGTTGAAGTTGCTTATCAGCTGTAGGAGTTCACTGGTAGATTTTTTGAGTCATATATATATATATAAAATCATATCATCCAGAACCACAGATACCTTCACTTCTTCCTTTCCAGTCTGTATCCATTGGATACTTCTTTTATTGTCTAATTGCTTTAGCAAGAACTTCAAGTTCTATATTGAATAAATACAGAAAGCATGGGCAACCTTATCTTGTTCCTGAATTTAGTGGTATTGCTTCAAGTTTCTCTCCATTTAGATTGATGTTGGCTGTTGGTTTGCTGTGTATTGTTTTATTTACATTAGGTATGTGCCTTGAATTCCTGATTTCACCAAGATTTTTTACATGAATGGGTGTTGTATTTTGTCAAAGCCTTACTTGGCACCTAATAAGAAGGTCAGGTAATTTTTTTTCTCTGAGTTTGTTTGTGTACTGGATTACATTGATGGATTTCTATATATTGAAACATCCTTGCATCCCTGGAAAAAAGCTTATGTGATTGTAAGTGAATGGTCACTTTAGTGTGTTCTTGGAATCAATTTTTGAAAATTTTATTATTTTTTCACCAAGATTTTTTACATGAATGGGTGTTGTATTTTGTCAAAGCCTTACTTGGCACCTAATAAGAAGATCAGGTAATTTTTTTTCTCTGAGTTTGTTTGTGTACTGGATTACATTGATGGATTTCTATATATTGAACTGTCCTTGCATCCCTGGAAAAAAGCTTATGTGATTGTAGTGAATGGTCACTTTAGTGTGTTCTTGGAATCAATTTTTGAAAATTTTATTATTTTTGCATCCATACTCCTAAGCAAAATTGGTATGAAGTTCTCTTTCTTTGTTGAGTTTTTGTGGTTTAGAAATTAGAGTAATTGTGGCTTCAAACAATGAATTAGGTAGTGTGGTAGTCTTCCTTCTGTTTCTATTTTGTGAAATAGTTTGAGGAGTATTAATATTAGCTCTTTTTGAAAGTCTGATAGAACTCTGCACAAAATCCTTCTAGCCATGGGTTTCTTTGGTTTTGAGACTTTTTATAGCTACTTTTATTTCATTATGGGCTATGGCACTGTTTAGATAGTCAAACTGATTGCAATTTAACTTTGGTACCTGGTACATGTCTAGAAAATCAACCATTTCATATAGATTTTTCAGTTTTGTTTGGTATAGGCTTTTGTAATAGAATCTGATGGGTTTTTGTTTTTTGGAATTTCCCCAGTTTCTTCTGTTATGTCTCCCTTTTCTCTACTGAATTTTAATTTGGATACTGTCCCTGTGCCATTTAGCTAGTTTGGCTAAGGGTTTAACTATCTTTTTGATTTTTTCAAAGAATCAACTCTTAGTTTTGTTGGTTCTTTTTATTATTTTCTTTGTTTCTAATTGGTTGATTTTAGATGAGTTTGGTTATTTTCTGCTGTCTGCTCCTCTTGGGTGTATTTGCTTCTTTTTGTTTTAGAGCTTTCAGATGTTCTGTTAAGTTGCTAGTGTAGGATCTCTCCAATTTATTTATGAAGGCATTTAGTTCTATGAATTTTCCTCTCTGCATTGTTTTCATTGTGTCCCATATGTTTGGATATGATGTACCTTCATTTTTATTTAATCCTAGAAAGACTTTAATTTCTTTATTTCTTCCATGACCCAGCTAACATTGAGTAGAGAGTTGTTCAGATTCCATAAGTATGTGGACTTTCTGTTATTGTTGTTATTGAAGAACAACCTTTGTCCATGGTGATCTGATAGAATGCATGGGATTGTTTCAATTCTTGTATCTGTTGAGACTTGTTTTGTGATTGATTATATGGTCAATTTTTAAGAAGATACCATGGAGTGCTGAAAAGGTATATTTTTTTAAGGGTGACATATTTCGGATAAAACTCAAGAAGTATATAGAAAAACACATTGAAACTGACTAGTTTATGAAAAATTATACAGATAAGATGGTAGGCATAAAAATATTCCTAAATTGATTGAAAGTAGAAGTAAAAACATTTTCTGATAAAATTGAAGATTTACATGGAAAATATCTCTGATAAAATTGAAGAAATTTATACAGATAAATTGGTAGGAATTAAAATATTCGTAAGTTGATTGAAAATAGAATTATAAACACTTTATGATAAAATTGAACATGTACATGGAAAATATTTCTGATAAAATGAAAAAAATATATGGAAAACATTAAAATTGAAGATTATCATGAAAAATTATACAGATAAAATGGTAGGCCTAAAAATATTTCTAAGTTGATTGAAAGGTGAATTTTAAACATTTTCTGATAAAATTGAAGATTTACCTAGAAAATATCTCTGATAAAATTGAAGAAATATATAAAAATGTATTAAGATTGAGTATTTCATGGAAAAATTATACAGATAAAATGGTAGGCATAAAAATATTCCTAAGCTTTTGGAGAGTGGAATTATATACACTTTCTGATAAAATTGAAGATCTGCAAAGAAAATATTCCTGAAAAAAATCAAGAAATATATAGAGAAACATGTTAAAACTGACTATCACATGAAAAATTTTACAGATAAAATGGAAGGTATACAAATGTTATACCCCTTCCTGGTTTCCCTCTTCCCCCAAAACCCCCAACCCATCCTCTCACCTCCTGCCTCCAAGAATATACTCCTTTATCCAACCCACTCCCATGACTCCTACTTGATTTCCCCACATTGGAGGCTCTATTGAGCCTTCACAGTTCAAAGACCTCTCCTCCCACTGATGCCCGACCAGGTATTCCTCTGCCAATCTCTTGACTGGAACCACATGTACCCCTTTGTTGATGGCTTTAAGAGTTCCTGGGAGCCCTGGGGCATCTGGTTGGCCGACATTGTCATTCTTCCCATGGGGCTGCAACCCCCCTCTCTAGTCCTCTAGCTTTCCCTCCAACTCCTCTATAGTGAACCCCACTCTCAGACCAATGTTTGTCTGCTAGTATTCACCTCTGTACCTGTAAGGCTCTGGCAGGGCCCCTCCAAAAGACAACCACATCTGGCTCCTTTCGGTACACACTTCTTGTCATTCTGAGTGAAGTAACCAAATCACAAAAGATCACTCATTGTATGCACTCACTGACAAGTGGATATTAGCCCAAAAGCTCAAAATAAACATGTTACAATTGACAGGCCACAGGAAGATCATGAAGTTAGACCAAAGTGGGGGTGATTTGGTTACTCTGAGAAAGGGAATATAATAATTGCAGGAACAACTGTGGAGACAAAGAATGGAGCAGAGACTGAAGGAAAGGCCACCCAGAGACTGTCCTACCTGGGAATTCATCCTATAAAGTCACCAAACCCTGAAACTACTATGGACATTCTTCCTTCTTATGAAATGAAAGAAATGTACAAAAATGTTATTTTAAATTTGACTTTATATAAAGTTCCACTTCATACTTCCATGCCAATAGATGACATATGCTAAAGATGTCAATTCAAATATCTATTTTTAAATATACATTAAATGAATGAAGCTAGGTTTAGCATTTTTACTTGAAGTTTAGCACTATTTATGTATTACAAATATCAAAGTAAACTTAGAACTAATTGTTCTTAGGAAAATTTGTTATATAATGATGTATTTAAATAGTAGACAAATCCTATATGACTATGCATGAACACCTAAGAGAGAACAAAATAATAAATTAAACTCTCGAGAATTGGCAAGATCCTAAGAGTTTAGTTATTCTTGCCTGTGAATTGAATCACTCAGTTTCTACCACAGGGAATAATAATGTTCTATAACACTTCAACATTCATATTTGATGCTTTAGCATCTTCTCAGATTTATCCCCAAAGTAAACAAAAACCTAAAAGATGACTAAATAACCACACAACTTTGACTTTTCACTGAAGGAAAAAGGAGTTCTCATTTCAAGAGGTAGGACTTTGGCTTTCTGTAATGAATCTGGTTTTATGGTTTCCATGTATCACCTCAGAAGAAATATTTATGTTCTGTATTGATTGATATTGGTCTTGGGTGCCACAGTAGTCTGAACTCTTCTTCCTCCTGGTCCATAATGTTGGGTGCCATGTATTGACTGATGTTGGTTATAGGTATTGCAGTAGTAAGAGAAATTCACTAAGATGCTACGCCTTCATTTCCAAAAACCAGGGGTACAGCCTCTCAGGGAAAATTGACACCCAGCTAGCTCATTCTCCTTTATTTAAGCATCAAAAAAGGTTAATTGTGGCTGGGAAAGGCTAGTTACCAAAGTTATCTTGCCCCTGCTTCCCATAAGAGCAAACAACACATACAAATCTCAGTCCCTTTTGACTGTGACTAGCCATAATCAAATGTAAGAATTTCAAGTTTTCCAGGGATGTCTTAGGTTCAAGATTAGTGCAGCTGTAAGCTCTCACAAATCATCCAGTGCAGGCCTTCTGGAGACTACATTTTGTTTTCAATATTCAGTCTCATAACAAGTTCTTAGCCTTTATTGATTGTCCCAAACATAGCAAATACTTTTCCGAATCATTTCACTTAAAGATAGACATAAAGACATTGCTATACATATCACTACTGTTCTTTTAAAATTATGGGTTGAGTGTCTATTGTGGTTTTTCATAGTAATTGCATAGATATTTCACTTTATTTGGCAAAAAAAACACTTTCTGTTTCAAATATATTGATATCTAATATATTTACTGTAGACATTTCTATTGATAATTTGAAAGTCATGTTTGGTTGGAGTATGAATAATAAATTTACTTCTGAAGGAAATTATTACAAAATATCTGTTTAAAATAAAACTTGACAAAAACCCATTCCAATCATTTCCAGTATATAGGAAACTACAATTATTATTACTTAACTTTATTATTACATAGATGTTAAGCAATGGATTTCAGACAGGGTCCTGATTCTGATTTTACTGAATGTTTTATAAAGGAAGATCAAGTGAAATAATCCTTTCGAAGTTATTAAAGAATTGATGAAAATATTTTAGGAAAATATAACGTTTAAAACAAAACATATATATGAAATTATTGCAATTTTATACATTACCTATTTGTATCTAGGATAACTTTTAGATTATTGCTTAATTTTAATGAGTATGTAAAAATACTAGCTGTTATTCAAGTATTCCCTACAGAATTTCATGCATTTATCTTACCTAACATACTAATGATTTTGTTTTTTGTGTATTAATGAAAGCGAAACTACCCATTCATGTATCCCTTTCTGTAATATATCCATCACAGCCTTGAACTGGCATCAGCTACACTGCCTCATGGCTTTCCTGGAGGATGGAAACCACACTGCAGTGACAGAGTTTATTTTATTGGGATTAACAGATGACCCAGTCCTCAGAATCATTCTCTTCACCATTATCTTGTGCATCTACTTGATAACCCTGTCTGGGAACCTCAGCACCATCCTTCTCATCAGAGTCTCTTCCCAGCTCCATCACCCCATGTACTTTTTTCTTAGTCAGTTGGCCTCTGTTGACATAGGCATTTCATCTTCTGTCACACCTAATATGCTTGGTAACTTTCTGCTGGAGAATAGTACTATATCTTATACTGCATGTGGCATCCAGCTTGGCTCAGCTGTTTTCTTTGGGGCTATTGAATGTTTCCTTCTGGCTGCCATGGCTTATGATCGTTTTGTGGCAATCTGTAACCCACTGCTTTATTCTACCAACATGTCCACAAAAGTTTGTATCCAGTTGCTTGTAGTGTCTTATATTGGTGGGTGTCTTCATGCCTCCTCCTTTATTCTTTCCTTTGTTTCTTTTTTCTTCTGTGGCCCAAATAGAGTCAATCACTTTTTCTGTGATTTTACTCCTTTAGTTGAACTCTCATGTTCTGAAAACAGTGTCCTCCTAATTCTTGATTCATTTTCTGCTGGCTCCATCATTGTGATCACAGTGTTTGTCATAGCCATTTCCTATACCTACATCCTCATCACCATCCTGAAGATGCGCTCCACTGAGGGTCGACACAAGGCATGCTCCACCTGCACCTCCCACCTCACTGCAGTTACTTTGTTCTATGGGACTGTCACATTCATCTATGTGATGCCAAAGTCCAACTACTCCACAGACCAGAACAAGGTGGTGTCTGTGTTCTACATGGTGGTGGTTCCTATGTTGAACCCCCTCATCTACAGCTTGAGAAATAATGAGATTAAGGGTGCTCTGAGGAGACAACTTGGCAAAACAATATTTTCTTAGAGACATCTGTTATTTTGATGGACTTGATGTAGTAATAATGTCTCTTTGATATAATATTTAAGGGAAGGTTCTGATTGAAAAAAATTGCTGAGAGTATTAGCATGTGACAAGTTTTAGAGTAAATATGTGAGATCAAATTTCATGTTACATAGAAAGTAGAAGTTTCTTAAAAAATCAAATTAATTTTTAGATTAAGAGCATAATGATTAATATAAATTTGAATTCCAAAATAGAATTTTGAAGTTACATTAATATTTTTCAAAGTTGTTCATATTTAAGCATGTTACAGTTGATCTTAATTGTTCCAAAATCGTGTGTCATTGTGAAAAGCCTGCTGCCTATCATGGTACTCTTAGAAAGTGCTACAGACATTTAGAAATGGAGTCTAGTTGAAATTCTTACTTTACTTCAGACACGTCCTAAAAGGGATTTAGGCACTCAGAACTTTTGTAATCTTCGTTACTAGCCAACAGGTAAGTGACTTTGTTCAACCACACACTTCTATCATGATGAGCATAAACAGAACATATCAATACACTCACTCAATACACCAGGACTGAGGCCTGTAAAATTCTCTGCCAGGAATAACACTTTTCTTTTGAGTACTTAATTATTTTAGCTATAGTATAGTTTCTATAGTCACAGTTACCTCTTTAATACAGACCAATGTTTCATGTTATATTTGATTTAACACTAAGTTATCTTGAGATAAATCTGATAAATATATCCATCATACTGAATGATAAGAAGCAAGAAGAGAGAAGGGCCAACCAAGCAGAAGAGAGAAGGAGAACAGAGTCAGGGCTGGTTTAAGTCTTGTTTTAACTCCTCCCTTTGTTTAATCACCCTCATATTCAACCTGTTAGGACCCGTAATTGTTCTCCTGCTGTTGTTGAACTTGGACCCTGCATATTGAACAAGCATATAGCCTTCATAAAAGAGAGCATATGAGCAGTATAGTTGATGATCCTGCACGAACAATATGAGACCATGAGGATAGGACCTGTAGAATATGAGTTAGTTACCCAAGACCACTAGGGGTAGCTCCAGGATTGGAGCTTGTATTAAGAAAAGGGGGGAAATTGGAGAACCTAAGGGCTTTTTCCAGTCACATACCCTCCTTACAGCTTCCCCCTCCCACCTGGGATCAAAGCTAGGCCAAGTTCCATTCTCCACCCACAGAAACATTCTTGAATAAAAAATTTTCAGAATGTACTAATAGTCTCCTGACCCTCTAGAAAGTCCCAGGTAGAGTTCAAATGAGTGTTATGCATGCTAGCCAATAGATTTAAAGGTTAATATGATTAGCTAATCAGTTTGAACTGTAAACTTGGTGATGTAACCTGTTCCCCTAAAAGTATAAAAACTGCTTGCAATAACCATTCGGGGTCACCTTCTTGTCACTCATGCAGAGGAACTGATTGAGGGTTAAGCCCAATGCACCAGAAAATAAATATCTCGCTTTTGCATCGGAAAAAAAAGGAGCAATAAAAGACTAAAATTCCTAACAATATTGTAGAAAGAATTATCTATAACAATAGACCTTGTAGACTCATAAAATTTCTGATCTGTGATCTTGGCCTCTGGTCATGGTCTAATTGTGGAATCTGTAGAAATGAGTAGAAAATTCACCTCAGATTTACCTGTGAATTTCTCTGTCTAATAATAATTTCTTGTATTATGAAATCTCCATACATTATAACATGAATATTGATCATATCTACCCAGTGCTCTCTCTCTCTAACTTCATAGAGTGTCCCTATTCCATCTCCTCCCACTCAACTGAATATCTCTTTTAAACATTTTAAATTATTTCTTGTATTTTGGGCACTATAATAAAATTTTATACTCCATTTCTTCCCACCAAATATTCTCATATACTGATCCTTGCTCTTTCATATTTCATAGCTACTTTTTCTATTTTATTAAACTTTCTGTGCCCACAGAATGTATCTCACATCTGCATGTGGGTGTATGCACATCCACTGGGTAAGTAACAAACCAGCAGTCTTATTGCAAAATGAGAATGACTCTCTATCCTCAAGAACTATCAGCTGTTAGTAGTTCCTCTGACATACTTGGGACCACAAAGTCTCTCTTTCTTCCATTCCTGCTGGAATATCGATTGGCTTGATTTGTTAAAGTAACCATATTAATTGGGCAGTAGCCATGTTATATTTAGAAATCAGGATTCCACAGTGATTCTCTCATTCCAACTCTTACATTCTTTTTAACTCCCCTTTTGTGACATTCTCTGTGGATTGTAAGGTGGAGATTGGTATAGATGACCCATATTCAGTTGAACAAACAGACTACTTTAATCAACTATAGTCCTCTACATTAATCACTACCCAGTTGAGTTTGGGTTGAGTAGTATGAGGAAAAAAACCAAAACAAATCATAATCAAAAAGCAAAACAAACAAAAGCAAAGAACAAACCAGAGAATACAGGAAACTGTTATGCTAAGGCAGGGAGTGTTCAACATAGTCCTCACTGTTAACAATTAACCCTTCTAAGTTCTGCAGCATGGCCTCAAATTCTTCTGGGATAGGGCACTATTTCTATATAGTTAGTTGTATGAATTCATTACTCATTCATGTGTATGCAAAACAATTGCAGAATCATGGTTGAAAACAATACAAACTTCTCTGTGTTCATAATTCCTGCCTCCATGAACTTCTGGTCTGCATGTCCCTGGCCACATTCTGGCCTCCTGCCTGTCATAATCTGTGACATTCTATATCAGGTACAAAGTGTGAGATTTTGTGCTAGAATGCTCAGGCTCCTCAATTTCTAAGAACCAAGAGAAACAAACCAAAACACTTTCCCAGAAGAATCAAGCTTGTAAGTCCAACCATGAGTTTGGGAATAGGAAGGTTTTAGAAAGATTTCATACCTTTAGAAAATCTTGGAGTTTAGTTTAGAAAGACTTTGAAGACTTCAGAGCCATACCCTGCTCTGAATGCTTGGGCTGTTTTGTATGTCCTTCACTTGAAATCATGATGATCTTCCTAATTTCAAATTATATTTTGAAATTCTGACATGTAAAGCAGTATTCTATGCCACTGGGATCGTGAATGAGAAACACACAAAATGGAACTTATCTTCTACAATAACATTCCAATAATGAACATTAAATGTGAAACATGTGAACTATGATTTTGTTTTGTGTAGTATTGGTAGAAAAAGACAAAACAAATTGCAAACAAACAAAAAACAAAAGAAAACCAAATGAACGTAGGAGATTAATAAACTAAGGCATGGAGGATTCAGCATAGACTTCAATGGGAACTCCAAACACTAGTAGGGACTGCAGAATATCCTCAGATTCTTCTGGGATGTGGTGCTGTTTCTGTACAGCCAGTTGTATGAATTCAGTACTGATTCATAAGTATTAAATTTTACCTTTGAGTTTTCAGTTGTAATAATGGCAGCACTGATCATTTTAATCAAACCCATGGGGCCCACAACTGGAAAAACTAATAAACATTAGATTTGATATCAAAATAGGGTTAAGAGAATAACAGTTCTGTGAGACTCCCAACACATATACAGCAGAGGACTGCAGGGTGTGAATTCAGTCAGAGAATATGCATCTAAACCTTGAGAGACTTGGAGCCCCAGAGAGTGGGGAGGTCTGGTGGGATTGTGAGAGTGGGACATCCTCTTGGAGATGGGGGGAGAAAGTGTGGGATGTGGAACAGTAGGAGGGTGGCCTGGGAGGGGGATAAAGTCTGGATTGTAGAAAAATGATCAAAGAATAAATAAAAATTAAAAAATTAAAAAAATAAAATTAAGGATTCAACACTGCATCCAACCTGTATACCAACCCAAATTCTGCACATCATTCTCCAGAGTCCAGCCTGGAAAGTCTACCTGATCCTCCTCATAGAATGAACTTTTCTGTAATTAAAAGAAAATACAAGATGATAGGATTTGTAACTAAGAAGTCTTTCTTCAAAATTTTATTATGTACTTGGTATAAGTAGCATAAGGTATAAATAATTATTTTCTCCATGTTTATGAATATCACAGGATGTTAGTAAAAGGCCTTGGAGTCCCTGAAATAGGGGTTACAGATGGTCATGAGTCATGAGGTTATTGAGAATGGAAGCTAGGAAATCTGCAATAGCAAAAAATACATTTGACCCATGAGCCACATGTTTGAGAAAAACCTTTAGAGTGAGTCTCTCTTTTGTGATTATTTCATATTTGTATGTATATACTTTTCCCATTTTTATTGAACTTTTATTATGGCTATTATAATGTTTTTTTTTTCATTTTACACTACTAATAACCCTTAGGACTGATTCAAAGCACAATAACTTTGTGTTTGTCACAATTAAGTGGCTAAATAACAAAAGTACTGAACTCTTTCATGTAAATGCATCAAAATTCTTACAGATAAACACACACACACGCAGAGAGAGAGAGAGAGAGAGAGAGAGAGAGAGAGAGAGAGAGAGAGAGAGAGAGAGAGAGAGAGAGAGGATACTCAATGTACTATTGTACTATAGGAAACAATTTTCTTTAGTAATTTTATTACTCCATGTCAGAAGATTAAATCTACATGGAAAATAGAAATGCTTCTTTTGAATCACTGCCTTAGGAAAAGTAAATAGAACCCCCTGTAAAGCACATCCAACACTGGTAAACTGTTCCCTGTCCCCTGAACTCCAATTGCTGGCCCACATCTCTGCCTACATTCCTGCAGGCTGAATGGCATCAGGGAAAACCAGGAAAGACCCTGCTCCCAGTCCTTGCCTGCCAAGTTTCCACTGAAGCATACACAGCAACAATGAACTGTATCTCATCCCAGGACTCCATTTTCCAGCCCACAACTCTGTCTTATTTCCAAGATATTGCTCTGCCACAAGGGATTCCAGGCCATGTTGGTACAAGGGTCCTCAGTATAAATTTAGCATCCAAAATCACAGAGACCACAGAAGTCACAAATGACCTAGGAGAGACATCCTTCTTGACATAATGACTTATTCATTACTCACTAGAATCTCAGGCTACTCAGGCCAGAAGGTAGATAGGAAATAGAAACCAAGGGGGAAAACATTCCAAAACACTTATCAAATGAAAATAAACACAGAAATCAGTATCTAAACCTACTATAACCACAAAACTCAGATTGTGAAAGGGCAGCATATGAACTCAATCAACAAGAACAATTGCAATATGGCACCACCAGAGTCAACCTATCTTGCTACAAGTCCTGGATATCCCAATACAGACAAAGCACAAGGAAATTGCTTTGAGTCCAAACTTTTGAAGATGATAGAGGCCTTTAAAGGGGAAATAAATAAATCCATTAAAGAAATACATGAAAATACAATCAAGTAAGTGAAGGAAATAAATAAAACTGTTCAAAATCTAAAAATAGAAATACAGAAACATACATACATACATACATACATACATACACACACACACACACACACACACACACACACACACACAAACGAAAAAAAAACCTAAGAGACTCCAGAAGATGCAAAAGCTATGTAAGAGAACAGAAACTACAAATGCAAGCATCACCAACAGAATACAAAGATAGAGAAGAGAATCTCAAGCATAGAAGATATGATAGAAGAAAATGATACATCCATCAAAGTAGATGCCAAATCTAAAAAGTTTGAGACACAAAACATCCAGGAAATTTGGGACACTAATAAAAAGACCAATCCTAACAATATGAATAGAAGAAGGAGAAGATGTCCAATTCAGAGCCCCAATCAATATCTTCAACTAAATCCTAGGAGAAAATTTCCCTCACATAAAGAAAGAGATGCCCATAAACATACCAGAAGTTTACAGAACAACAAATAATCCCATCACATAATAATCAAAACACTAAATGTACAGAAGAAAGAACGTTAAAGGCTGCAAGGGAAAATGGCCAAGAAACATATAAAGATAATCCTATCAGAATTGCATCCTATACTCGGGCGGTGGTGGCGCACGCCTTTAATCCCAGCACTTGGGAGGCAGAGGCAGGAGGATTTCTGAGTTCGAGGCCAGCCTGGTCTACAAAGTGAGTTCCAGGACAGCCAGGGCTACACAGAGAAACCCTGTCTCAAAAAAAAAAAAAGAATTGCATCCTACTTACAATCAGTGGCTGTAAAAACAAGAAGGACATGGGTAGATGTCTTACAGATGTTAAGAAACCACAGATATCAGCCTAGACTAGCATACCCAAAAAAATCAGTCATCATACAAGGAGAAAACAAGAAAAAAACAAATTTCAACAATACATTTGCACTAATGCAGTCCAGAGCAGTTACTAGAAATAAAAGTCCAACTCAATAAGATTAATTTTACCCAAGAAAATATGACTAATAAATAATTTCACATCAGTAAAGCACAGAGAATCTCTCTTTCTCTCTCTCTCTCTCTCTCTCTCTCTCTCTCTCTCTCTCTCTCTCTCTCTCTCTCACACACACACACACACACACACACACACACCTATACACACACAAACACATACACACATGTATGCATGCATGCACATATGCACACACACATCATACACACACTACCACCATCATCATAAAAATAACAGGAATTAACAACTATTTGTTACTGGTCACTAACAACATCCATGGCATCAATTAAACAAATAAAAAAACACAGGTAAACAAAATGATTTCATAAACAGGATGCATTATTCTGCTGGATACAAGATAGCATCTCAGGAACAAAAGTAGATATTTTTTTTTGAATAAAGGACCAGAAAATGTGTTCAAAGCACATGTACCCAAGAAACAAGCTAGAGTAGCCATTCTAATATCTAATAAAACTTGTTTTAACAGAAAAGTAATCAAAAGAGATGGGGAAGGACATGTATTACACATGAAAAAAATAAGGAGGATGTCTCAACTCTGAACATCTATGCCCCAAATTCAGGGGCACTCACATTAAAAAAAAGAAACATTATTAAAACTTAAATCACACATTGAATCTCACACATTAAAAATAGAAAACAGATCTAAACAGAGAATTCATGACAGGGGAATCATTAATGGCCAAGAAGCTCTTTAAAAATGTTTAACTTTTGTAGTCATCAGAGAAATGCAAGTCATAATGGCTCTGAGATTCCACCTTATAGCCCTCAAAATGGTTACAATCAAAAATTGATGTAACAACTCATTCTGACAAGTATGTGAAGCAAGAGAAATATTCCTCCATTGCTGGTAGGGGTACAAACTTGTACAACTACTCTGGAAATCAATCTGGTAGTTCCTTAGAAAACTGCAAATAGTTCTACCTGAAAACTCAGTATATATACCACTATTTTGGAACACATCCATAAGATTTGTAAATATATAACAAGGATATGTGCTTCACTATGTCCATAAGAGCCTTAGTCATAATAACCAGAAAGTTGAAGAAACACAGATGTCCCTCAACTGAAGATTGGTTACAAAAATGTGGTTCATTTACACAATGGAATACTATTCAGTTATCACAAGCAAAGACATTATGAATTTTGCAGGCAAATGAGTTACTCATTTTCATCAACAGGGACAATTCACACAAGAGATGGAGCCTGGAAACCACACTACCATAATAAAGTTCATCCTTTAGTGGGATAACAGTTGATCATACACTTTGTATAACCTTCTTTGTGCTTTGTCTTGGAATATACATTGTTACTTTAGTAAAAACTATCAGTACAAACAATTTAGTAAGAAGCTGTCTCCAACTCTACAGCATCATGCACTTGTCCTTTAGCCATCTACCTTTTGTGAACATTGTGTTTTCCAGATCAATTATACCCATAATGCTGATAGGATTCATTGTACATGAAACATCCCTCCTTGTACTTGCCTATAAAGCCCAACTCTGTTTTGTGGTCAGTTTTGTGATAGCTGAGTGCTTCCTGCTAGCTGCCATGATCTATGACCTCTATATGGCCATCTTCTCATCCATACTCTCTCTCTCTCTCTCTCTCTCTCTATATATATATATATATATATATATATATATATATGTGTGTGTGTGTGTGTGTGTGTGTGTGTGTGTGTGTGTGTGTGTGTCCCACATATGCTTGCTCTTAGTTGGTCTTCCTATGTGAGTGTCTGTGTAAGCACTTGGACACTTACCTGTTTTTAAGTCTGTCCTTCTGTGGATTAAATCAGACAGGTCATTCCTGTGACTTCTCTCTATATTGAAGCTGTCTGGCTCAGATGTCTTCATTATTAGAATCATCTTTTTAAAGTAATTAGATCTTAAAAGTATCATGAACCATTTGGTTGGAATTCCAGTCATGGTGCAATTAAATTCATTAAAAAGAAACATGAAGAAATATGTGAAGTTGGCATATTTTAATTTTATTATTTGTAAAGATTTATAAGGGATAAACACTGCAGTAAGTGCCTTTCCATAACTATTGGTTGTTAGGCATGGATCTTTAAGTAGAAATTACAGTCAAAGATCACACTACACATGTATTATAGACAGGACTATCTTTCACATGAGTCATTACCATTATGAGTTAGTAAATAGCGAGACAAATTCTCTACAACATGTGACATCACACCAAATTCTATCACAAATGATAACAGGACCAGAAACCTAGACCTAGATTCCTTCCTTAATGAGATGGGGCTAAACATTAGGTTTGGAGATGCTTTAAATTATCTTCTCATCTTAGGGTTTACAGCTGTGAACAGATACTAAGACAACAATAATAAGGACAACATTGGGTCTGGTTTACAGGTTGAGAGGTTTAGTCCATTATCATCAAGGTAGGAATATGGTAGTGCCTCTGAAGTCATGGTGCTTGAGTTGCTAAGAGTTCTACATCTTCATCTGAATGCTGCTAGGAGAATACTGGTTTCCAGGCAGCTAGGATGATGGTATTATAGCCGATGCCCACAGTGACACACCTATATCAACAAGGTCACAACTCCAAATAGTGCCACTCCCTGGGCCAAGCATATACAAACCATCACACTACCCAAATGAAACTATTTATATTTCACTATCAGGTGAAACCATGCCATACTTTTCAATGAAAGGTGCTAAACAAGGGTGAAAGAAAGCAAGATAAGTTAAATACAGAAAAGTATGAGGTACTGTATAGGCATGTTATGTTTTCTAATTTCTCATACTTTGATGCCTTAATTAAAGTAGATAGACCTTGAAAATTAAAAAAATAAGCCATCAAGGTGACTAATCTGAGTGAAATTGCTTGCCACTAAGTGTGATGACCTGAATTCACACACACACACACACGCGCGCGCGTGCACACACACACACACACACACACACACACACACACACAGAGAGAGAGAGAGAGAGAGAGAGAGAGAGAGAGAGAGAGAGAGAGAGATCATTGCAAAGTTAAAGTGAGAATCCATCCCATATACAGTTACCAAACCCAGACACTATTTTGGATTCCAACAAGTGCTTCCTGACAGGAGAGGTTCTGTCAGTGCTTGACAAATACAGAGGTGGATACTCTCAGCCAACCATTTGACTGAGCACAGGATTCCCAATGGAAGAGCTAGAGAAAGGAACCAAAGAGCTGAAGGGGTTTGCAGCCTCATAGGAGGAACAAAAATATGAACCAACTAGTACCCCCAGGGCTCCTAGGCACCAACCAAAGAGTGCGCATGAAGAGACCCATGTCTCAAGCTGCCTATGTAGCAGAGGATGCTCTTGTGGGACATCAATGAGAGGAGAGGCCCTAGGTCCTGTGAAGCTTTGATGCCTCACTGTCGGGGAATTCCAGGACGGGGAAGCAGGAGTGTGTGGGTTCGTGAGCAGGGGGAGGGGATGCGAGGAGAGGGGATAATATTTGACATGTAGATAAAGACAATATCTAATAAAACATGAGCTAAAAAAGAAAAAAATTAAATATAAGGTAAGAATTAACACATATTAAAACTCAAATCTCACATCTGCTCCAACAATTAGAGAAGAAAGGTCTCAGTTTCCCTTTTGATTGAAGACTTAAAATTCCTCTATTCAGCTGTGGACAGTACAGGTATAGTCATATCAAATCTCTTTAACCTGGGAAAGAAAGAATCTCCATTCTCCAGGAAAGCACTTTGTACAGGCACAAGTTTCTCATGGTGTTATTAGAAACAATTAAATTGAACACCACCATTTATTCAGCATTTATTAAGCAACAGGCATTGTGTGGATAACAAAACACTCAAATTATCATCTGACTCCAAATGATTGCAACCTTGTACAAACTCATGTGTTTCCTTTTCTAGAGGTATTTTGGTACTTAAGTTTAAAGGTGGGAAGTGAGACAAAAGGCTGTAGTCTCAAGGAGACTCAATCTCAACCAGGATTGTAGCATAGCACTTTTCAGAAAATAGAGAACACACACAAAATCTTATACCATAACTAGATAAAAACAGGATTAGGTCAATGGAAGAACGAGAAAGTGTGAACATTAAGCTTAGTTAATTGGAAGAGCAGGGTTTGTGGTGAGTGTCATTTATGAAGCATTAAGGAGGCAGAAGAGTGTGCTGAATCCCTAGACTTGGAATTATAGATGGTGGTAATGAAGGTTCTGAGAACTTAACGCAGGTCCTCTGCAAGAGTACAATATGCTCTTAGACACTAAACCATTGCTTTAGTACATTCAATGTCCTCTTAATTCCATCCTATATTCCGTTGTCATGTAGTCATGTATCTCTAGTTTGGCCTCTTTCTTTTAGTATATATATAGCACGCACACACAAACACACACACACACATATGTGTGTGTGTGTGTGTGTGTGTATAAGAGCACAACTTGTGTGAGTTGGTTCTTTCCTCGACTATTGCAGGTTTCTGAGATCAAAGCCAGATTATCAGGCAAAGTGACATTGAATTTTCTCAGTAAACCTGTGCTTTATCATATTAATAATGCTCATGTTGGGAGCTTTATGCCTACCTCTCCTGCCAGCTTAGTTTTTTAACAGTTGACAAACTATCAGGCAAACTGACAAACTCAAAATATCTGATAAAATTTTAAGGTGCTTCTGACTACTACAAAGATCTACTACATGAACTTTGGACCTTTAGTTATATAAACCCAAAATTTCTAAACATAAAGATTAACCTCCCCATATATCCTGAATATCCATCTTTAAAATCAATGTGCTCAAATGTTTTCTGTAGTTTACATTAGGTATTAGCTGAGCATGAATAGCAGAGAAATAACAAGTTAATGACTAATAAGAAACATCAATTTATGTGTCGATAAAGATGTTAAGCTCATTATTTACATGTTTGAGACTAGTTTATGAATAAAGCAGGGAAAAGGATCAAAAGTCAATAGTGTCTTTATTTTTTATGAGAAATTCTTTCTGGGATATTGTGTCATATCTTTAAAATTATTTTATGGTAGATACAGGGTAACTATTGAGACATTAATTCTATCGAGATGTTTGTTGAATATTTATTGGATTGTTGAACCAAGTACATACAAAAGTTCTGTTACTGAATGAACCAATTCTCATGAAATTGATAGTTCATCAGAAAGTACAATTAAACTTAAAACATAGAATATGTGGCAGACCACAGGAAGATCACGAAGAAGGTAGACCAAAGTGGTGGTGATTTGGTTCCTCTGAGAAAGGGAACAAAATAATCACAGGGACAACTATGGAGACAAAGAATTGAGCAGAGACTGAAGGAAAGGCCACCCAGAGACTGTCCTAGCTAGGGATTAATCCTATATACAGTCACCAAACCCCAAAACTACTATGGATGACAACAAGTGTGTACCAAAAGGAAGCAGTTATGGTTGTCTTTTGGAGGGGCCCTGCAGAACCTTACAGATACAGAGGTGAATACTATCAGCCAACCATTGGTCTGAGAGTGGGGTTCACTATAGAGGAGTTGGAAGGCAAGCTGGAGGAGTTGGAGGGGGGTGGCAGCCCCATGGGAAGAACAACAATGTTGGCCAAACAGGTGCCCCAGGGCTCCCCGGGACTAAGCCATCAATCAAGGGGTACATGTGGTTCCAGCCAAGAGATTGGCAGAGAAATGCCTTGTTGGACATCAGTGGGAGAAGAGGTCTTTGGTCCTGTGAAGGTTCAATGGAGGCCCCAGTGTGGGGAAATCGAGTGGGGGTCATGGGAGTGGGTTGGGTGGAGGATCATATTCTTGGAGGCAGGAGGTGGGAGGATGGGTTGGGGGTTTTGGGGGAGGGGGGAAACCAGGAATGGGTATAACATTTGAAATGTAAATGAAGAATATATTCAATAAAAAAAGATTGGGTGGTATCAGCTTTTGTAGGCTAGCAATGAAACCCCCATGGGGCCAGTAGTATTAGAGCAGAAAAATAAGAAGTTCTTGAGAAAAAAAGAGTATCAGATTCTATTCCAAAGTGAATTTGAAAATATGTGTAGCCTAATATAATCATATTTTAAAAATATATATTGTACAGATAATTTATATTGTGAATACTTCAAGTACAATAACCACTGGCCAGAAAAGACATACCTGTTGTTGCTATCATGACAAACTCAAACTTGACAAAGTCTGAGCATGGAGAGGGAACATAGGGCTAAAGTCCACTGGTAATTTTGTAGTTATAATTGACAGTTTATGTATTCTAGAAGGAAAATCAGTTTTCTATAAGGGTAGCTCTTATCAGGTTAACCATGTTTCAGTCAAAGCATAAATGTATAAGTATGTACAGATAGCAAAAGATAGATTTGACAAAAAAGAATAGTTGGGTGTGTAGGAGAGGAAGTTATAATGAGAACAGTTGAGAAAGAGAGTGAACACACACACACACACATACACAAAATAAATTTTATAATATTCTCCAAAACACATTAAAATACAAAAGCAAAATTCAACAAAATATAAAAGCTATATATACTAGAAGAAAAGGGAGACAAGTACAAAAGGACTAACAAGAAGGTGAATGACCAAATCTGAGATGATGTAACCATTAGTCTTGGGTGACTACCATTATTATATTAGATTTTTATAAGACAACAGATTATCCTAAGAGAACGTTTTCTTACCAAGCAGTGTCTTCAGAGCACTCTTAATCTCATTATTTCTAAGGCTATAGATAAGGGGGTTCAACATGGGGATCACCACCGTATAGAACACAGAGACCACTTTCTTTTGATCAGTGGAGTAGTTTGACTTGGGGATCACATAGATGAATGTGACAGTTCCATAGAAAAGCGTGACTGCAGTGAGGTGGGAGGTGCAGGTGGAGAAGGCCTTGTGGCGGCTTTCGGTGGAGTGCATCTTTAGGATAGTGATGAGGATGTAGGTGTAGGAGATGGCTATGATAAACACTGTTAGCATAGCAACTGAACCAGCAGAAAATGAGGTAACAATTACAGAGACACTGACATCAGAACAGGAGAGTTCCACCAAAGGAGCAAAGTCACAGAAAAAGTGATTGATCTTATTTGGTCCACAGAAGGTAAATGAAAAGAAGGAAAGGATGAAGGAAGAAGCATTAAGAATCCCACCTACATACGATCCTACAACTAACTGAATACAGGCTTCTGTGGACATTTTGATGGAATAAAGCAGTGGGCTGCAGATTGCTATGAAGCGATCATAAGCCATGGCAGCCAGAAGAAAACATTCAACTGTCCCAAAGAAAGCAACTGAGCTAAACTGTATAGAACATCCAAGGTAGGAGATGGTATTTTGCTTTACCAGGAAGTTGGCAAGCATATTGGGTGTGACAGAAGATGAATAGGCTATATCTACAGAAGCCAAGTGGCTGAGAAAAAAGTACATGGGGTGATGGAGCTGGGAAGAGACTTTGATGAGAAGGATGGTGCTGAGGTTCCCAGACACAGTCACCAGGTAGATGCACAGGATGATGGTAAAGAGGACAACTCTGAGGACTGGGTCATCTGTTAAACCCAATAAAATGAACTCTGTCACTGCAGTGTGGTTCCCATCCTCCAGGAAATCCATGGGACAGTATAACTGCTTCCAGATTGAGGCTGTGACTAAAAAAGTACAGAAAGGGATTTATAAATAGGCCTCTTCCTTTCATTTAATACTGACAACAGGAATATTACTAGTATATTATTTAAAATAGCATCAATAATGGATGTTTTACTGAGATTGTCATTGCTTGTAGATTTATGTGCAATAATTCCTTCAAAGTTATTTAAATAGAAATGTTAGAAATATGCTACAAATTAAAAATATTTATTTACATTTATTTATAGTAATACACACTCAATTGTCATTAAGCATAAAGTTTAAAATTATGAGGCTTGGCCTGATCAGATGAATTGGCAGGTAAAGATTCTTGTTCCCAAGCCGGACAGCTTACAGCAACAGTTTAATTCCTGGAACTCACAAGATGGGAAGAAAGAACCAACTTCTGAACATTTTTTTTGGTACCCTCAAATATGCTAGGTTATCAATACCACCCCTTCACACAAATAAATAGAGCAATAAATAAATATAAAATAATGTAAATCTTAAAAAGTAACAATGTACTTATTATAAATATAAAAAAGAACACAATGTAAATGCACAGAATTATGCTATAAAGACTTAAGTAAATGCTACCTTCTCTTAAATGTTTACTACATTAGCTGCCTAATTAAAAATGAACTTGTATATTTTGCTATTTGAATTTCCATGAAATAGTATTGTCCTTTTTATTGTTTCCATTTTATAGCAGAAAAAGTTTTTAAGTAACACACATATACATATACATAATCATATACACATACATATACATATATGTATGTTTATATGTACATATGTATATGTACATATATGTATATATATGAAGTAATTAATTTATGGGGTTTCAGGGATGGCTCAATTATTTAGACCATTTGCTATATTTGCAAAGACCTGGGTCTGATCTCCAGCACCCATATGCTTTCTTCCAGCAGTCTGTATTTCCAGTTCTGGGGACTTAGTGCTTTTTTCTGGTCTTTGCAGGTTTCACTCAGGCATACGGTGCAATATGTGTATGCAGGCAACATTCATACATACAAATTTAAAGTAACAAATCCTTAGAAATAGAAGTAGACATGAACACCAGGTGGGCTGGATTCAGAGCATTTCTTTTCATAACTATACAATAAATGAAGGTTCGTCATGCAGTTGAGCACATATACAAAGTTGAGTCAACATCAGGGAGGCATTTCAGCTTTCTGATAGTTATGACACAGACATGTTTTGTTGCTAACGCTGAACACAACGTCTAATGTTTCTCTATCTACAGTAATTCCTTGATCAACTTTTAAAAGATGATATTTTTTGTTAGAACTTAGAAGAAAGAGAAGAAGAATCACTCTAAAATTCCAAATGCAACCTCATATTTTAAGCTCATTAAATATTTACATTCTTCTAAATAGATCATCACTCGCCTAAATTATTTCAGGTTGATGAACATTAGAAGACATCAAACTGATCATTAAAATAAACTGCTTTTTGTTCCATTCATATGCACCAATTTTAGTGTTTGATGCAATTTATTCTATTAGGTACTTTGGTGAATATAGGGAGGTATGAAATGAAAAGTAGAATAATTAATTTTGGCACACACAAATTTTATTGACAAGAGTTTAAGATATCATTATTACTTAGAAATTAGAATATGGAAAAATGTATGTATGATTTCCACTAACAATTAACATTCCATAATCATCAATAAAATATGAACATTTAGCACACTATTTTAATTATTTATTAAGATACACCAAATCATTTCTGAGTGTCATAATATTTTCTTTTTATTTACATGAGTAAAAATTATAGATTTTTCTTAGTTATTTAGTATTGGTTTAATATTCTGAAATTGGATGCACACTGAATACTCATGCTGAATACACAATGTGGTAGTCATTGTGAGGAAAGTCAGATGTAGGCATAAGCACAATTGGTGGAACACAGTTTTCACTTGAAATCACAGCTAACAAGACACAAAAATGGCTGTTTTGACTTGATCCTTGGCAGACTTATTTTCAAAAAATGAGCAGTGTGTCTACTCATTTAAGGAAATGCAACCAAAAGAAGAAGGAGGAGGAGAAAGAGGAGGAGGAGGAGGAGAAAGGGGGAAGAGGAGGAAGAAGGAGGAAGAAGGAAAAAGGAAGGAAGGAAGGAAGGAAGGAAGGAAGAAAGAAAGAAAGAAAGAAAGAAAGAAAGAAAGAAAGAAAGAAAGAAAGAAAGAAAGAAAGAAAGAAAGGAAGGAAGGAAAAACAGAAAGAAAGCAAAAAAATCAATTGACACTGTTTTTTAGTAAAATTCAATCTCAACAGGTTTAAAAAGATTTCTGGTAGGATTGGTGGAAATATTAGGAAATGTTTTTTAAAAACCATTTTATAGTAAAACAGTTCAGTGTTTTGGATGTCAGTGAGCCATTACTTTTCAATTGGATGAATTAATAATGCTACAGCTATAAATGCTCAAAAAACCCAGGTAAGAACTAGAGGCCTTTAAGTCAGAGGATACAAAAAGCATACTTATATTCAGGCTTCAAATTCCATCTTGTCCTTGCCCTTTGAGGAACTGCCACTTATCAGTTTTTGATATAGATCACAGAAAAATAGCTGCAATTATCTGGAGAGGCTACAAAACACTCTGCCTCTTTCTGACTATGTAACTTTGTCAAAATGAATACTTCTTACTGTTGTTATCAAACCAGTCTGTCAATAGTTTGACTTTAGTGGCATCCAGGAGAACATAGCTGTCTTTCAGGGAAGAAAGCATTTAAGAAATTTGCAAAAGTGAGAAATAATTCATTTTATTAACTTGTTATATATTGTCATATAGTATATTTTAAAAATTACTTTTATTTTTTTAGAGTCCAGTCATTATTCCCTTCCTGGTGTGACCTCTGACAGTTCCTTAACCCATTCATTTTCTCTTCTGTCTCCAAGAAGATGTCCCAACTCAACACCACCCCCTATCATAGTGTTTTCTATCAGGAGTATGATGAAATAAATTCACATGATTTTCAATAGAAGACACTCATCTATAAATATTCAAACCAAGCAGTTAAGTGGTTTATCAAGGTACTCCCATCATTTCACAGACAGATTCTTATCCCTTACTTTTGATATTTTGATATTTATACCCTCATTTGTCCACATTGGTGCCTGTGATGCTCGAAAATTTAGTCAATAAACAAAGCATGAAAATTCACATGCTATTACCTGACAGTAAGCCACCAAGGCACTTCAAAGCTAGTGAACATGTAAGTCTTTTGGTGAATACTGTGTGTGTATACCTTTGAAGGTCATGTTGGTTTCTTGTCTTACCAGTGGATAGATAAATTAAAAAAAATCTATGAAAACTTAGTTTTGTGCTTAAGAACTCTGGATAAATTACTAATGAAATATGAGGTGAAATTTTGGTTTGTGGTTTCCCCTTATGTTTAATAACTCTAGATTCCACCTGACTTGTTCCTCCACTATTTGTAAATAAAATACATTACAAACAGTAAAGTATCTCCATTTACCAGCAAAGTCAAAATCTTACCTCTTGAAATAAGAATTCATTTCACAGTAAGAAATTCAAAGTTACTATGCTTTTGTAACTATAATGCTGTCTCCACTGTCATTGTTTGTCACTGAAGATAAGTCTCTGCAGATGTTCTGGATTCCAGTGTGAATTTAAGTCATCAGGGACCATTACCTCACTCCCAGTACATAATGAGTAGTTAATTTCACACACACAGAAACAATTAATTTTCAAGCAGTCTGTCAATCTGTATTAGTTTGGGTTTTACTGCTGTGAAAAGACACCAATGACCAAAGCAAGTTTTATAAAAGACATTTACTTTGGGATGGCTTACAGGTTCAGAGGTTTGATCCATTGTCTTCAAGGCAGAAGCATGGCAACATCCAGGCAGGCATGGTGTAGGAGGAGCTGAGGGTTCTACACCTTTATCCAAAGGAAACCAGGAACAGACTGGGCATCTTCAGGCATCTAATAGGAAGATATCTAGGCTCAACCCCACAATGACACACTTCCTCCAACAAGGCCACATCTTCTAATAGTGCCACTCCCTGGGACAAGCATATACAAACCATCACATTCCACTCCCAGGCCCCCATAGGCTTGTTCAAACATGAGTCTATGGGGGCCATACCTAAACATAACATAATGAAAAATACATTTAGTCCAACTTCAAAAGTCCCCACAGTCTATAGTATTCTCAACAATGTTAAAAGTCCAAAGTTCAAAGTCTCTTCTGAGATACATCCAATCACTTAACTGTAATCCCAAAAGCAAGACAGGAAACCACCTGGACAGTCTCCAAACTCTGCATCTCCATGTCTGATGGCAAATCAGTCTTCAGATCTTCAACTCCCTTTTCATCTTTGTTGACTACAAGAAGGTTCTTTCTCCTGGGGTGGTTCCACTCCGTGTTAGCAGCTTTCCTGGCAGGCAACCTGTATCTCTGGCATCTTTAACATCTTGTGGTCCCCAAGTCAACTTCAGCTTCACAACTTCTTGTTCCAATGTCTGATTTCCACACATGATCTTCTGTGCATCTACAAAGGGCTGGTGTCACTTCTCCAGCTCTGCCCCCTGTAGCACTCTAAGTTCAAGCTGATTCATTCTGCTGCCACTGCTGTACTCGGTGGTCATACCATGGTACTGGCATCTCCAATATGCTAGGGTCTTCTACTGCAACTATGCTTCACCAAAACCTCTCATAGGCTGTCTTCATGGTACCAAGCCTCAACTCCTTTGCATGAACCCTTTAGTCCTTGGCTGTCAACTACAACTGAGACTGCACTTTCACCAATGGTCTTCCCTGGCCTCTCACAGTGCCAAACCTCAGCTGTTCTTCATGATGCCTTCATGCCTTCAAAACCAGTACCATATGGATGATTCTTACACATTACCAAGTACAGCTGCAGCATGAGGTACAACCTTGGCTATATCTGGAACACAGCTTCATGTGCTCTCAGGAAACACTTCTCAGAAGATATCACCTAAGTGATGCTGGTCTTTTCTTAATCACCACTAATTTCTTAGCTCCAGCTAACCAGCATCAATTGTCCCAATAGTCTCCTTCTCCTCTTGAATATAAAGCCAGAGACACATGGCCTAAGCTGCTGAGTTCTGCTGTTTGCAGGAGCTGGAACATTGACCCCCATGTTCTATTACCTTATCACTAGCTTCCTTTATTCCAGCTCCTTCACTGCCTAAGCTTGTCTGTCTTGGATCTTGCTCCATAGACTGACTTTGAATTCAGAGATCTGCATGCCTGTCTCCTAAGTACTATGTTTAAAGGTGTGGTTCACTAGGTATGGATTTAAATTTTTCTTCACCTAGAATTTGCTCTGTTCTAGGCTGGCCTTGAACTCAGAGATCTGCTTATCTTTGTCTCCTGGGATTAAAGGCTTATACCACCAAGTCTGAACCTAAATTTAGCTGGGAGAAATCTTGCCTCAAAGTCACTACTTCCTTAATTCAGTTTAATATCCTTGAATTCAGTTCCATTTTACTTCCTGGTGTCCCTTTAATGCTCAAACTATATATTTTGTATGTTTCCTTTCTCAGCTTGCTATGTTTGTTCAAAATGCTCTCCATCAGACTTAACCACAGAACAAAGTCTCTGTTGAGTTTTTTTGAGACTTCCTTTGTCAATACAATTAATATAAATCTCTTTTCCTTAGACTTAAGCAGTCTCCTCAAACAATGGCAAAAAGCAGCCATGTTCTTCACCGAAACATCACAAAACAGTCTCTCAGCCACATATTTAAGTTCTTCTCCACTGAAACTTCTTGGGCCATCAGGCCTACACAGTTCAAATGACCCTCAACACTACTGTCTTCCATATTCCTACTAGCCTGGTCCATTAGGCCCCACTTAAAGTATTCCATGGTTTTCCAAATCCAAAGTCCCCAAATCCACATTCTTCCAAACAAAAGCATGGTCAGGCCTATCACAGCAATACCCCAGTCCCTGGTCCCAACTTCTGTATTAGTTTGGGTTTTACTGCTGTGAACAGATACCAATAACCAATGCAAG
Organism: Tokudaia tokunoshimensis; assembly: GCA_036184795.1. Classification (NCBI taxonomy): domain Eukaryota; kingdom Metazoa; phylum Chordata; class Mammalia; order Rodentia; family Muridae; genus Tokudaia; species Tokudaia tokunoshimensis. Next base: position 84,104,416 of record BTHU01000001.1, on the reverse strand, counting down.
TTTTATAAAAGACATTTACTTGGGGCTGGCTTACAGGTTCAGAGGTTTAATCCATTGTCTTCAAGGCATAATCATGGCAACATCCAGGCAGGCATGGTGCAGGAGGAGCTGAGGGTTCTACACCTCTATCCAAAGAAAACCAGGAACAGACTGGGCATCTTCAGGCATCTAATAAGAAGATCTCTAGGCTCAACCCCACAGTGACACACTTCCTCCAACAAGGCCACACCTTCTAATAGTGCCACTCCCTGGGACAAGCATATACAAATCATCACAATTTCTTATGTACCTATTTATGTGAGCATTGGTGCACTCTTACTTGGTAATTATGGGATGTACATGATGAAAAATTATCTTAGGTAACATTTTTGCAAGTTAATTTTTATTTCACATTAGTGAATGTTAGAAGACATTAATTAAAGCAATCATGAAAAACGAACAATTTTTGTTCCATTTGTGTTAACCAATTTTACTTTCATTATTTTAGTGGTTCATATAATATACTCTATTACATACTTTGGTGAATACAGGAAGGTATAAGACTCAAAGTTAAGTAATTATTTAGGCAAACAGAATTTTTATAGGCAGGAGTACAAAGTACCACGATTACTTAGAAAATAGCGCATAGAAAGTGGTGTGTATGAATTCCAGAGAATTAACATTCCAAACACATGGAAGATTGTCTCAGCTTACATGCTATAATAGTGGATAGAAGCTATAATGATCCTCCCTCTGAAGAGTCATCTCAACTGTCTCCCAAAGCTTATTTTTATTAAGGTCTACACTGAGAATTTGATAGCACCCAAATAAAAGTAGTTGAACACTGAGCATCAGTCATCTTTCATTTAAAGTGTCCCCTGTCCCTGTTGGCAGAGGAAAGGCAGAGACAGAATCATCATAGCAAGCTACTTGGTCTACTAGCCTGCAGTATGGAGCAGTGAATGACAGAAAAGACCCTTTATCAAAAATGGTGAAAGGTCAGGGCTGACAGTGACGTTGTCTTCTGACCTTAATATGCATACTATGACATGTGTGCACTTGGACTTACATAAAGTAATGCATACTACATGCAGGTACATATCATTCACCAATATACAAGACTCCCTTTTCTCAGCTTGATGTAAATTATAAGATAGTATCATGTAATCTAGGTTAACCTTAAATTTGCTAGGCAGCTAAGAAAGACCTTGAACTTCTGATTTTCCTGTCTCCATCTCCCAAATATTTAATTTACAGGTATCCAATACTCAGATTATATGGTATTTGAGATCTATATGGACTATATGCATGACAGGCAAGAGTTCTACCAATTGGGCTACATTCACGCACACACACACACCACAATCTTCTGTTCTATAGATGAGAGTAAGCAGAGGTTGAGCTTAAACTAATTTTTTCTAAATGTAAATTTGTTGGTCATGTCATAATTTAGGATTATATCTCAGGTTATATTGGATGCTAAAATATATAGTTTGTTTTACCGTCCCCAGTGAGGCTTTAGAAAACAATTCATTCATCTATTCATTTCAAAAACATTTGTCTGTGTACTAGAAACTAGACAAATACTGTAGATAGGCTAAGGGAAGTAGATATTTTAGGAAATTTACATTTTATTAGATATGCCACTTAAGAATAAATTAACACATTAAATACTTTGACACTTCACTCAGTAGCCTGGAATACCAAGCCATCCCAGCACCAAGACTGACAGTACCATCATGTTATTAAAACCAAGGTCAGACATGTTGATTCTCGTTAAGTACAGTCCCTTTGACTTAAGATAACATAACCTAAAGAGGTCAGTGAATAAATAAGTAAATATATCATGCTGAGTTCTCTTAGTGTTGGTAATATGTATAGTATTTTCATGCTGACCATTTTATATTGAGGCTAATCTTTAGGAGAGACTAATTCTCCTTTTACTAGCAGCCCAACCAACAGGAACAAACCATTCCTGATATTAGAAACCCAACCAGATACCCAAGGCTTGTGAAGTTGTGTGCCTTAGAGGAGAAGCTATTACTGACACATTACTAGATCAGAGTAGTCCTAATTATATTCTAAAGTTCATTCTTGCTCCAACAGAGAAGTGAAGCTCTCATTCTACATCCAAGAATCTTCTCTTTGCAGCAGATGGAGACTATTACAGAAAATCCACAACCGGTGTTAATACAGAGATCTAATGATCATGGAGATCGCAGCCCAATGGTTACATTTATAACACAAGTCCTTCATCCAAGGCTCAGAAAACATTTTGAAAGGGGATAGAAAGAATGAAAGAGTAAGAGAACTAATAAGTCCACTGTGAGACTGTGTCTCTTAGAGCTGACAGGGAAACTATACCCATAATACCAATTCAGAAATATGACAGTCTAGATAATATGTGAACAGTTATTCCTAGAGATGACCCCATTGATTTTCATTCTCACTCCAGGTCCTTTCTGCTTCCCTTCTACCCACATCTGTTCCCCACCACATTTTCTTTCCTGCTCCCTCTTCTATCCAGTTCTTTCTATCCATCTACCTCTATGATTCTACTATTAAATGAATATAGCAAAATCCATGTATGAAGACAAAGATGTATATACACAGTTTCACACCTAACCAAAAAACCATTTCAAATTATTTAATTAGCAAAATGGAAGAACAGTTTTCTTCAAGAGAGTGACACTGGGTTTATTAACCATACTTCAGGGCAGGTCCATGAACAAAAGTATTTGGCCAAAACAGAACAGACTCTCTAAGTTTTGTGTGCTATTGTTTGTGTTGTTGTTGTTTGTTTGTTTTTGGTTTCAGAGTGAGGGAGGGGGGAGTGAGAGAGGGAGGGAGGGAGGTAGAAGAGAGCATGAAATTCAGTAGTTAGGGAGGCAGTTAAGATCTGGGGAAATAACATAAAAATATCTTGGATGAAATTTATATTAATACTAAAAACCTGAGATACAGAAAAGTATTATTAAAATATATTAGAAGACAAAAAGAAAAAGTGAAGATAAAAGTATAAAACGCAATTCCTTATGAGCCTTGTCCCCCTGCCACCACCATCTGCCCTTCTGCTGGGGCAGAACCTTGCCAGCTCTGCTGTGGTGAAGATTCCATCTCCTGATACTTCCTAGTGAATCAGCCACTCAGGGCATTTGCCCTTTCTGCTGTGGCAGAATCTTGCCAGGTCTGCTGCAGTGAAGACACCTCTCCTGATGCTTCCTAGAGAACCAGCTGCACACAGGGCATTTGCTCTTTCTGTTGTGGCAGAATCTCGCAAGGTCTGCCACAGGAAAGACACCATCTCCTGATAATTTCTAGAGAACTAGCAGCACATAAGTCATTTGGAGTGCAGAGAGGCCTGGGAGCACAGGAGAGCTGGTCTCCCAGGAGAGCCTACATACCTGTGTGTACAGAAAGAATGGGAATCCCAGGAGTACATATATACAGGCTTACAAGACAGATAAGCCAAAATCAGAGACAGCAAGACCAGCTAACACCAGAGAAAACTAGATGGCAAAAAGCAAACGCAAGGTCAATACCAACAGAAACGAAGGCAATATGGCATCATCAGAACCCAGTTCTCCCACAAGAGCAAATACTGGATACCCTAACACACCAGAAAAGCAGAACCTGGATTTAAAATCACATCTCATGTTTTTTATAGAAGATTTCAAGAAGAACATAAATAACTCCCTTAAAGAATGCAAGAGAACGTGGATCAAAAGTTAGAAGCCCTTAAAGAGGAATCACAAAATCCCTTAAAGAAGTACAGAACAACATGTGTCAACAAGTTGAAGTTCTTAAAAAGGAAACACAAAAATCCCTTAGGGAATTATGGGAGCACATGGGTCAACAGGTTGAAGCCCTTAAAGAGGAAATGCAAAAATACCTTAAAGAATTTCAGGAAAACACAAACAAACAAGTGAAGTATCTGAACACAACTATCCAAGATCTACAAATGGAAGTAGAAACAATAAAGAAATCGCAAAGTGAGACATCTCTGAAGATAGAAAACCTTGAAAAGAATTCAGGCATCATAGATGCAAGCATCAACAACAGAATACAAGAGATAGAAGAAAGAATCTCAGGTGCTGAAGATACCATAGAAAACAGTGACTCAATAGTCAAAGAAAATGTGAAAAGCAAAAAACTTGTAACCCAAAATATCCAGGAAATCCAGGACTCAATGAGAAGTCCAAACCTAAGGATCATAGGTATAGAAGAGAGTGAGGATTTACAAATTAAAGGGCCACTATCTTCAACAAAATTATAGAAGAAAAGTTCCCTAACCTAAAGAAAGAGATGCCCATGAACATACAAGAAGCCTACAGAACTCCAAACAGACTGGACCAGAACAGAAACTCCTCCTGACACATAATAATCAAAACAGCAAATGCACCAAACAGAGAAAGAATATTAAAAGTGGTAAGGGAAAAAGGTCAAGTAACATATAAAGGAAGACCTATAAGAATTACACCGGACTTTTCACAGGAAACTATGAAGGCTAGAAGATACTGGGCAGAAAACCCTAAAAGAACATAAATGTCAGCCCAGGCTACTATACCCAGCAAAACTTCCAATTACCATAGATGTAGAAAACAAGATATTCCATGACAGAACCAAATTTACACAATATCTTTCTACAAACCCAGTGCTTCAAAGGATAATGGGTGGAAAATACCAACACAAGTCAGGAAGCTACACCCTAGAAAAAGCAATAAAGTAATCTTCTTTCACCAAACCCAAAAGAAGTTAGCCACACAAACATAGTTCCACCTTTAACAATGAAGATAACATGAAGCAACAATCACCTTTCCTTAATATTTATGAACATCAATGGACTCAATTCCCCAATAAAAGTACATAGACTAACAGACTGGATAAATAAACAGGACCCAACATTTTGCTGCATACAAGAAACCCACCTCAGTGACAAAGACACTCGTTACCTCAGAGTCAAAGATTGGAAAACTATTTTCAAAGAAAATGGTCCCAAGAAACAAGCTGGAATGGCCATACTTATATCGGATAAAATCAACTTTCAACCAAAAGTTGACAAACAAGATAAGACGGGACACTTCATACTTATCAAAGGAAAAATCTACCAAGATGAACTCTCAATTTTAAACATCTGTGCTCCAAATGCAAGGGCACCCACATTCATAAAGAAAACTTTAATAAAACTCAAAGTGACATTGCACCCCACACAATTATAGTGGGAGAATTCAACACCCCACTCTCAACAATGGACAAATCATAGAAACAGAATCCAAGCAGAGACACAGAGAAACTAATTAAAGTAACTGATCAAATGGACCTAACAGATATTCATAGAACATTCCATCCTCAAGCAAAAGAGTACACCTTTTTTTCAGCACTTCATGGTACCTTCTCCAAAATGGACCACATAATTGGTCACAAAACAGGCCTCAACAGATACAGGAATATTGAAATAATTCCATGCACCCTAACAGATCACCATGGCCTAAGGCTGGTCTTGAGTTCAAATAAAAACAATGGAAAACCCACATGTACATGGACTTTGAATAATGCTCTTCTCAACAATAGGTTGGTCAAGGAAGAAATAAAGAAAAAAATTAAAGACTTTGAAGAATTTAATGAAAATGAGGACACACCACACCAAAACTTATGGTACACTTTGAAAGCAGTGCTAAGAGGAAAACTCATAACTCTAAGTGCCTCCAGAAAGAAATTGGAGAGGGCTTACACTAGCAGTTTGACAACATACCTGAAAGCTCTAGAACAAAAGAAGCAAATACACCCAAGAGGAGTAGATGGCAAGAAATAAACTCAGGGCCAAAATCAACCAAATAGAAACAAAAAGAACCATACAAAGAATCAACAAAAACTAGGAGTTGGTTCTTTGAGAAAAACAACAAGATAGATAAACCCTTAGCCAGACTAACAAGAGGGCACAGAGGAACTACCCAAATTAATAAAATCAGAAATGAAATGGGAGAGATAACAACAGAAACTGTGGAAATTCAAAAAATAATCAGATTCTGCTAAATGAGCTTATACTCAACAAATTGGAAAATCTGGATGGAATGGACAATTTTCTAGATACATACCAGGTGCCAATGTTACAACAGGACCAGATAAACCATCCAAATAGTCTCATAAGTCCTGAAGAAATAGAAGCAGTTATTAATAGTCTTCCAACAAAAAAGCCCAGGACCATATGGGTTTAGTGGGTAATTGTATCAGATCTTCAAAGAAGAGCTAATACCGATACTCTTCAAAGAATTCCACAAAATAGAAACTCAAGGAACACTACCCAATTCATTCTACGAAACCACAATAATGCATATACCTAAACCAAACAAAGACCAAACAAGGAAAGAGAACTTCAGACCAATTTCCCTTATGAACAGTGATGCAAAAATTCTCAACAAAATTCTGGTCAACCAAATACAAGAATACATCAAAAACAATAATTCACGATGACCAAGTAGGCTTCATCCCAGGGATGCAGGGATGTTTCAATATACGGAAATCCATCAATGTAATTCACTACATTAACAAACTCAAAGAAAAAAAACCCACATGGTCATTTCATTAGATGCTGAAAAAACTTTTGACAAAATTCAGCATCCCTTCATGAAAAAGTCTTGGAGAGATCAGGAATTCAGGGCCCAAACTTAAACATAGTGAAAGCAATATACTGTAAGAAAGTAGCTAACATCAAATTAAATGGAGAGAAACTTGAAGCAATCCCACTAAAATTGGGGACCAGACAAGGCTGCCCACTCTCTCCCTATCTATTCAATATAGTACTAGAAGTCCTAGCCAGAGCAATTAAACAACAAAAGGAGGACAAATGTATACAAATTGGACGGGAAGAAGTCAAAGTATCACTATTTGCAGATGATATGATCTTATACTTAAGCGATCCCCAAAATTCCACCAGAAAACTCCTAAAGCTGATAAACAACTTCAGTAAAGTGGTTGGATATAAAATTAACTCAAACAAACCAATAGCCTTCCTCTACTCAAAGGATAAGCAAACTGAGAAAGAAATTAAGGAAATGACACCCTTTATAATGTCACAAAGAATATTACATACCTTGGTGTGACTCTAACCAAAGAAGTGAAAGATCTGTGTGACAAGAACTTCAAGCCTCTGAAGAAAGAAATCATAGAAGATCTCAAAAGATAGAAGGATCTCCCATGCTCATGGATTGGAAGGATTAATATTCTAAAAATGTCCAACTTGCCAAAAGCAATCTACAGATTCAGTGTAATCCCCATCAAAATTCCAAATCACTTCTTCATAGAGCTAGAAAGAGCAATCTGCAAATTAATTTCGAATAACAAAAAACCCAGGATAGTGAAAACTATCCAAAACAAAAGATCTACTGGGGGAATCACCATCCCTGACCTTAAGCTCTAATACAGAACATTAGTGATAAAAACTGTATGGTATTGGTATGGAGACAGGTAGGAAGATCAATGGAATAGAATTGAAGACCCAGATATGAACCCACACACCTATGGTCTCTTGATATTTGACAAATGAGCTAAAACATCCAGTGGAAAAAAGACAGCATTTTTAACAAATGGTGCTGGATAAACTGGAGGTCAGCATGCAGAAAAATGCAAATCGACCCATTCTTATCTCCTTGTACAAAGTTCAAATCCAAGTGGCTCAAGAACCTCCACATAAAACCAGATACACTGAAGCTTATAGATGAGAAAGTGGGGAAGAACCTAGAACATATGGGCACAGGGAAAAATTTCCTGAATAGAACACCAATAGCTTATGCTCTAAGAACAAATGGAACCTCATAAAACTGCAAAGCTTCTGTAAAGCAAAGGGCACTGTCAATAGGACAAAATGACAACCAACAGATTGGGAAAAGATCTTTACCAATCCTACATTTGATAGAGGGCTAATATCCAACTCAAGAAGTTAGCCTTCAGAGTGTCATATAACTCTATTAAAAATGGGGTACAGAGCTAAACAGGGAATTTTCAACTGAGGAAACTCGAATGACTCTGAAGTACCTAAAGAAATGTTCAGCATCCTTAGTTATTAGGGCAATGCAAATCAAAACAACCCTGAGATTCCACCTCACACTGGTCAGAATGGCTAAGATGAAAAGCTCAGGGGATCGCAGATGCTGGAGAGGATGTGAGAAAGAGGAACACTTCTCCATTGCTGGTGGATTTGCAAGGTAGGAAAACTACTTTGGAAATCAGTATGGCAATTCCTCAGAAAATTGGACATAGTACTACCTGAGGATCCAGCTATACGAAGATGCTCCAACATGCAATAAGGACATATGCTCCACTATGTTCATAGCAGCCTTATTTATAATAGCCAGAAGCTGGAAAGAACCCAGATGTCCTTCAACAGAGGAATGGATACAGAAGTTGTGGTATATATACACAATGGAGTACTATTCAGCTATTAAAAATAATGAATTCTGGAGACAAAGAGTGGAGCAGAGACTGAAGGAAAGGCCACCCAGAGACTGTCCTACCTGGGGATTCATCCTATAAATAGTCACCAAACCCTGAAACTACTAGGGATGACAACAAGTGTGTCCTGAAAGGAGACAGTTATGATTTTCTTTTGGAGGGGCCCTGCCAGAGCCTTACAGATACAGAGGCGAATACTAGCAGCCAAACATTGGTCTGAGAGTGGGGTTCACTATAGAGGAGTTGGAGGGCAAGCTAGAGGAGCTGAAGGGGGTTTGCAGCCCCATGGGAAGAACGACAATGTCGGCCAACCAGATGCCCCAGGACTCCCAGGGACTAAGCCATCAGCCAAGTGGTACATGTGGTTCCAGCCAAAAGTTTGCCAGAGCAATGCCTTGTTGGGCATCAGTGGGAGGAGAGGTCTTTGGTCCTGTGAAGGCTGAATAGAGGCCCCAGTGTAGGTAAATTGAGTGGGGGTCATGGGAGTGGGTTGGGTGGGGGAGCATATTCTTGGAGGCAGGAGGTGGGAGGATGGGTTGGGAATTTTCGGGGATGGGGAAAACCAGGAACGGGTGTAACATTTGAAATATAAATGAAGAATATATTCAATAAAAAAGAGAATAATGAAAAAAAAGAAAAAAATATAAAACATAGATGAGGAATATATTACCAATTTAAAAATAAGTAAACAAGTTACTTGAAAATATGAAGGAAGTAAATGGAATAGGGAAAGAAGAGAAAAAACAATTAATATTGTGTTCCTGATTTTTGCAACTTTTTAGCTGCAGGATATAGGTGATTTTGTGTATTCTTCTTTCCCATGGTTTATCCTGGTGTTTTGTCTATATTTCCTGTTGTTTGGTGTTTAGCACAGCTATGATCATATAAGTAGCTTTTTTTTCTCTGCTTACTATATGCCTCTTGTAGTCAAATTTAACGTTGTAATCTAGACAGGTACTTTTACTCTCTGGAGAATCTCCAGGTTTAACCCACTCAACTGCGTAACATTTTAGCTTGAGGATGCTTTTCAAGTATGAGAAGGAAGAAAAGGACTGGGATATGTACAGGTAAAAGACCTATTTTAATATTTTAAAAATCTAAGTATAAATCACTCTCATAGAATAACATACATATGTGTTCTTGGTATCTACAGCAGTGTATGGCAGAGGGTGATCTAACTTCTGATTTCAGGATCAAGTGATAAGGTTTAAATCAAGGGTGGTTGTGCATTTTCCATCAGAGGTGAGATTCCTGCAACTTGTCCTTTTTGGCTTGTCATTGTCTTGTCCATCTTCTTTCCACAACTATATTCCAGGGCTGTCTCTCACTACAAACTATGGAAGGTTAAATTTAACATCTCTGACTTGTGGTTGTAGCATGTTCTCAAGGCCCCAAGGACACATTAGATTTAAGCTATTGGTGGCTTATCAAGATGCTTCCTAGCTTCTATTTTCTCAGTCATAAAGAATGAAAAGTGAGATCTCTCTCTATTGGTAATCTTCCAGAGAAATCAGTCTTACCAAAACCAACAACTGTATTTGTATTCCTTGCAGGTCATGGGCTTATCTGAAGATGAAAACATCAGTTCTTTTCACCACGGCTGCCTGACTCATCTGTTAGAGGAGTTCCTGCTTTTATTCTGCTGGTTATCTAGTGCCAGAGCTATGTTCTAGATAGTTAATAAATAGATTTTATGTATAACACCTGCTTTCATAATAATTTAACTTTTTTGTAATCCTCATATAATTTTGTAATGTTCCCTTTTCTTTCTTCCCTCCAAATCTCCCCAAATAACGTTGCTTGCTGTCTTTTAAATTCATTGTTTTTTCTTTACCTGTTTTCATATGTATATCTATATAGCTATATCCTGTATAATGTAGGCAGAATTCTGTCTATTCTGTATAATGTTGCTTGTAAGTATGTTTTAGAAATGGCCATTTCATATTAGACAATCAATTGGATTGCTCAATCCTGAGGAAGATTATTTCTTTCATTCTTATCATTTCTTAGTTGACTGTGTTTCTTCAGGTGGAGTTGAGGCCTCAGTGGTGTCTCTTCATCAAATTTATCAGGGTTATTGTTATTGACATTGTTCAGCATGTTGGTGAGAAGTTGTAGGTATAGCTTCTGGTGTTACTAGGAGACAGTGTTACAGCAAACTCCCTGTTCCTCTCTTACAATCTTTCCACTTCTCTGCCACAATTTCTTTTATTTCTTAGCAGTTTCCTGATATTCTATCCCTGACTTTGTGACGTGTTTATTACCTCCCTTCTGTCATTGCAATACAGTGTACTCTTTGTTATATTAAGTTTTCTTTTATTGAAAAATAATCTCACATACTTGATCTTGTTTTTTCCTGTCCCAATATCACCCAGATTATCCCCTATTTCCTTCTCACCCATGTTTAGTCTCTTAATCTGACAATCTCTATCTGTTTACCTGTCTGTCTGTCTGTCTGTCTGTCTGTCTGTCTGTCTGTCTGTCTGTCATCTCTCTCTGTTTATCTCTCTTCATGTGTTTGTTTTTCTATGTGTCTCTATGTCTCTCTTTATGTGTCTTTCTTCCTCATATCCTTCCTCCCTCCCCATGCCTCCAGGCTTCCATCCCTCTCTCCCAAGAAACAAAGCAAAAACAACAAAAAGAATAAGAAACATGCCTACAAATAAAATATAAAACAATAATAGACTAATACAACAATGCCAACAACAAATACCAAAACAAATTAAAATGAAAAAAAAATGCACAAAAATACCGTCGAGTTTATTTTATGTTATCTAATCACTTCTGGGCCTGAAGCTTCCTCTGAATTGCAGTTTATATACACAGTGAGACTCCATTGGAGAAAAATTATTTCCCTTTTGTCAGTAGGTATCAATTACCAATAGCTTCTTGACAATAGTAGGAGCTAGTGTCCACTTCTTCATCTCAGTTCTGGAACTTTATCTGGCTCATACCTGTTTGGGTCATGCCTGTGCTGCCATTGTCTCTGTGAGCTCACATGAACATGAGTCTTATTATGTCTCAAAGATATTGATTACTTGGAGTCATTAGTTACCGCTGCTTCTTAAACCTTTCATCCTCTTCTACTTAGGTTCTGAGCCTTGAGGGAAGGGATTTAATTAAATTATCCTAGTTAAGACTGATTTCTTCAAAGTCTAGTTCTCTGTACACATTGGTCAGTTGTAGGTTTCTGTGATAATGTGCAACTACTGCAAGAAAAGGGAGTGGGGAACCGAGAAAGGGGAAATCATTGGGAATATAAATAAAAAATATTTAGAAAAACTAAAAAAAAACCAAAAAAACCAAAAAATTTTCTCTGATATGGTTTCAGAGAGACACTAATATTTGGGTATGTAAATAGGAGTGCATTTAATTTGTATGTCCTTTTAGCAAAATAATGATAGTAGGTTCCCCCCCCCTCAGGTTCATAACCTATCTAGTCCCAAGTTCATGGCTTCTTTAGCAGTAGCGGGTATATGTTGTGTATAACATAGTGGGTCTTTAGTCCAATCAAAAAGTGGTTGATTACTCCCATAATATTTGTGCTACTGTTGTACCAGTATATCTTTCAGGCCTCAGAGTTTGTAGTTGGTTTATATTATTACTTTGCTCCTCTAATATCATGCAGAGTAATTTTTATGAACTATGAACTGTAGTCAATAGGGATGAAGCTTCTAGTTAGGTACCAGTTTAACCTTTCTAGATATGATGACAGAAGTAAGTGTTATCTTTGTCTATAGGGCCTTACCAACACAGGGTCTTCTTTACAAAGTCACATAGAAACAGTAGTTTCCTTCTGAGTTTTATAGATTTTTTTGTTGTTTTAATTTGTTTTGTTTATGGTTATGAGTTTGGTTTATATTAGAGTGAATTGGTTTTTTTTCTTTTCTCATTCACATCCATTCACATCAAATCCATGTAATTTGTCTTTTCCTGTGGTCAGTCTGATGAATTGCTAATGTCATTCACTCTAACAACAACAACAACAACAACAGTAGCAGCAGCAACCCCTTGAAGCTCTATGAATTTTTCAACTGAATTTTAGCTATTTTTAAAAATTAATTTCTATTATTACATAATAGAAATAAATAAATTATAATTATAAATTATAAATAAATTAATTATATATTAATTTCTGTATTTAACAACAAATAGAGGCAATTTAGGTTTCCATGCACAAAGAAAGGGTCACATGTGCTGGTATATTCATACAGAAAAATTCAATTTTGTAATAAACAGTAGTGAATTTCTCATGTTGAGTAGTTTATGGACAAAATTTGAAAGCAATTTTACAAAAAGAAAGACATCCCATCTGGCTTCATTTGTGTGAAAGTTTATAATTATGCACAGTGACAAATGCACAGACATGATAGAGCATCATGTAGGTTAGGATAGAATCATAAGTAAAGAAGAGTCTAGAGGGACATTGGGACCTTATGATAATGATAAATCCCTGTATTGTGGTGTATGTAGCTATTTATTTTTCACTTAAAGAACTTCCCTTTTATTTTCCATGAATTTTAGAAAGAATATAAAAATGAGAATTATAGATATCAATTAGTTGGCAGAACTAATTAGTGAAAAATTTTCTCATGGCCACAAAACTTTAGAGTAAAATATCCTGTACCATGGAATATAGAAAGCATTCTAAGTATTTACCAAGATGACTGTCTTAGTTACAACTCATATTGTGATAAATACCATGAACAAAAGGTAACTGAAGGAGGAAAGAGTTTATCTCATTTTACAGCTTGTGGTCTGTCACTCAGGGAAGTTGTAACAGGAACTCAAGGCACAAACTCAAAGCCTAGAACTGATACAGAGGTCATGGAGGAATGCTTATTAGTGGCTTGTTTCTCCAAAATCTGATCAGTCTACTCTCTCATATATCCCAGGACCACCAGCCTAGGGATAGAACCCTAGACACTCCCACATCAGTAACTAATTAAGAAAATGTACTGTAGTCTTGCCCACAGGTGAGTCTTGTAGAGACATTTTCTAAATTAGTGAAAACACTGACAAAGAACAAAGAATATAATAGGTTACTTGGAAAGGAAGAATTGGTGTTGATGACAAGATTAAGATGTTAGTCAATAAGAATATGTGATATCGGGCACTATAAAACAAACAAAACTTGTTTGGAGTTTGCAAGTATAAAGTGATTTTGAAAAACCCTGCTTGAAATGGCAGAGAATTTCCTTTTGTAGCATTTATTGAATCTGCCTCCCATTTTATTCTGTACATATTATTAAATGTTTATATTTATCTTCCTGTAAGTGCACTATACTTCTTCAATAAATACTCTTGGAAAGTAATTGACATAATATTTTTATCACTATTTTTCATGACAACATATTTAAATGATGATAACAGTTGTTTGTGGAAAGGAAGACTAATAAATTGAGTAAAAGGCCACAGTGCATGGGAATCTCTGAAGGCATCCTATTAAAACAGAAGGGCAAGACCATATTTAAGGAAAGGCACACAAGTCCTGCAATGCAGAAGACATTAAATACAACAGTGATTCTGCATGATTTGATTTTTCATTTTCCCTTTTATTATTGTATAATTTTATACTAAATCATGTTTTACACATGTGTGCCACTTAGTTTTACCACATTTGCATTCTGGTCACATTTTCTTTTTCTTTTCATTTCTTCTCTTCTCTTTTCATGTTTTTATTTGTTTTATTTTGTTTTTCAAAGTTTATGTTATTTTACTTATTTCAGCTACTATAGATTCGTAGCTTTGCCAAAATTATGTCATTTTACTTTCATCAGTATTACTGTAACTTTTCCCCATGGTGTCTCAAAATGTATTTTCTGAAATTTACAGTCACTCTACTTTTGGTATATTGGAAGTTACACAGTATACAGTGATTATTATTGTCTAACATTACAGACATAAGAAAAAAATCCATTGTGCTAATCAAGAAAGTCTTCTCAGGCAGCTAATGAACAATTGAATGTTCGTCTTGCTTAATGCTACTACAAATAGTTGCTAATATTTAATAAAAAATAGTTTATTTACTTTTTAAACTGATTTTAAAAACATGAAAAAGTAAAATATTTCCTTCCATAAGTTACTGCTTTCTAACAGAAGACTGGGGGTACTTTATTTATTTTAAAAGATATCCAAATAATTTTGATCATCAGTAATATTTTATCATGTCAATAAATAAAGTATAACTATACAACTGATAAATCTATTATTTATATGGGTTCAGTATATTTACATGTGTCTCGATAGTTGAACAATAGATGTAGGGTCATCCAGGAACATTACAATCTAATAGACATTTTCTTTTTTTTTATTAGATATATTCTTTATTTACATTTCAGATGATTTCCACTTTCCCGATTCCCCCCTCCCCGAAAGTCCCATAAGCCCTCTTCCTTCCCCCTGTTCTCCAATCAACCCCTCTCCCTTCTCTCTTCTGATATTCCCCTACACTGCTGCATCGAGCCTTTCCAGGATCAGGGGCCTCTCCTTTCTTCTTCTTGGGCATCATTTGATATGTGAATTGTGTCTTGGGTATTCCAAGTTTCTGGGCTAATATCCACTTATCAGTGACTGCACACCATGTGTATTCTTTCATGATTGGGTTACATCACTTAGGATGATATTTTCCAGTTCCATCCATTTGCCTAAGAATTTCATGAATTCATTGTTTTTAACTGCTGAGTAGTATTTCATTGTGTCAACATTTTCTATATCCATTTCTTCGTTGAGGGACATCTGGGATCTTTCCATCTTCTGACTCTTATAAATAAGACTGCTATGAACATAGTGGAGCATGTGTCCTTATTGCATGCTGGGGAAGCCTCTGGGTATATGCCCAGGAGTGGTATAACGGGGTCCTCCAGAATTGTCATGCCCAGTTTTCTTAGGAACCGCCATACTGATTTTCCAAGTGGTTGTATCAGCTTGCAGTTCCAACAGCAGTGGAGGAGTGTTCCTCTTTCTCCACATACCTGCCAACACGTGCTGTCTCCTGAGTTTTTGATCTTAGCCATTCTGACTGGTGTGAGGTGAAATCTCAGGGTTGTTTTGATTTACATTTCCCTAATGACTAAGGATGTTGAATATTTCTTTAGGTGATTCTCAGCCATTCACTATTCCTCATGTGAAAATTCTTTGTTTAGCTCTATACCCCATTTTTAATAGGGTTATTTGGCTCTCTGGAGTCTAACTTCTTGAGTTAGACTTTGTATATATTGGATATTAGCCTTCTGTTGGATGTAGGGTTGGTAAAGATCTTTTCCCAATTTGTTGGTTGCTGTTTTGTCTGATTGACAGTGTCCTTTGCCTTACAGAAACTTTGTAATTTTATGAAGTCCCATTTGACATAGCTTAGAGCATAAGCTATGGGTGATCAATATACAGATTCAATGCAATCCCCAATCAAAATCCCAACTCAATTCTTCATAGAGTTAGAAAGAGCAATTCTCAAATTCATCTGGAATAACAAAAAACCAAAGATAGCTAAAACTGTTCTAAACAGTAAAAGAACTTCTGGGGAAATCAGCATCCTGAAACTCAAGCTGTACTACAGAGCAGTAGTGTTAAAAACTGCATGGTATTGGTACAGTGACAGGCAGGTAGATCAATGGAATAGAATTGAAGATCCAGAAATGAACCCACACACCTATGGGTACTTGATCTTTGACAAGGAAGCTAAAACCATCCAGTGGAAAAACTATAGCCTCTTCTACAAATGATTCTGGTTCAACTGGAGGTCAACATGCAGAGGAATGCAAATCGATCCACTCTTATCTCCTTGTACTAAGCTCAACTCCAAGTGGATCAAAGACCTCCACATAAAACCAGACACACTACTAACAAAAGAAACTGGGGAAGAGTCTTGAGAACATGGTCACAGGGGACAATTTCCTAATAAATATATTCAAACTCACTGCTTTCAACCTGAGGAAGAAGCCTATAAAAGAAGGAACTTGAAGGCTTCTAGAATCTCAGAACCAACCAAATCAATTTCTTCCTAAATCCAGATGAACTATCCTAGCTCTATTAATACCTTGAATACAACTCTGTGAAAATCATATTGTACTTATGATATCCAAAATTATAGATTCAAATTCTTGTTGCACAAAGTCATTAGTTTTCAGAAAGGAAAGATCAAGTGTATTCCACTTATTCAGTTAGTGTAGGAATCCACTCTTTCCTAGAGCCCTCAGAAACTGAGACTATATATTCTGACCCACATTTCTGCTTAATGTATACTGGTGTAATTGTCTTAGGGTTATACTGATATGAGCAGACACCATGATCAAGGAAAGTTTTATAAGTACAAAATTCAGTCGGGGCTGGGTTTTAGGTTCAGAGATTCATTCCATTATCAAGGCAGGAAGCATGGCAGCATCCAGACACGAGGAGCAGAGAGTTCTACATCTTCATCTGAAGGTTGCTATCAGAATACTGTCTTCTAGGCATCTATGATGAGGGTCTTGTAGCCTATACCCACAGTGACACACCTACTCCAGCAAGACCACACCTAATAGTGCCATTTTCTGAGCCAAGCATATACAAACCATCATATTCCACTCCATGGCCCCCATAGGTTTGTCCAAACATATTAGTATGGGGACCATGCCTAACCATAACATGATTCAAAATACATTTAGTCCAGCATCAAAAGTCTCCATAGTCTATAGCAGTCTCAACTATTTCAAAAATTCAAAGTCTTTTTGGAGATTCATCCAATCACATAACTACAATTCTCAAAGCAACACTGGAAACCAGCTGGGCAAACTCCAAACTCAGTGTCTCCATGTCTGATGTCAAAGCAGTCATCAGATCTCCAACTCCATTTTCCAACTCCATTTGACTCCAACAAACTTCTTTCTCCTGGGCTGGATCCATGCCCAGCTTTCCTCAGCAGATGGGCAATGTCTCTGATGGGGTCTTCAAGGCAACTTCAATGATATAGCTTCTTGTTTCAGTGTCTGGGATCAACACATGATATTCTGGGATCCTCCCAAGGCCTATGTGATTTCTCCAGCTCAGCCCTCTCGACTTGTGGCTGTTCTTGGTGTTCATCCCATGGTACTGGCATCTCCAATACACTGGAGTCCAATACACTGATCTGGAAAATGGCCACCTTGTTCTATTGTGTTATCACTAGCTGTGTGTTTTTAATCTCCTTCACTGCCTAAGCTTTACTTTCCTGGATCTTCCCCTGTAGATTGACCTTGAACTCAGAGATCTGCATGCCTGTCTCCTGGGATTAAAATTATGTACCACTGTGCCTGGATTTAAGTTTTTATTCTCCTAGAACTTGCTCTGTCTCAGGCTGGCCTTGAATTTAGAGATATGCTTGGGTTTGTCTCCTGGGATTAAAGTTGTGCACCATCATATCTGGATCTAAATTTAGCTGGACAGGATCTTTGTCTTTGAGAGTGTGCCCCACCCACCACTGACTAAGCATCCCCCTTCCCTGGAGCATCATGTTTCTACACAATTAATCACATCTACTACCACTGAGGTCTGGCAAGGCAGTTCTCTGCTTCATATTTGCCTGGGACCTTTGTCCAGCCCAAGTATGTTCTTTGATTTGTGGCTTACTCTCTGAGAGCTCCCAGCAGTCCAGGTTAGTTGACAGTGTTGGTCTTCCAATGATGCTGCCATCCACTTCAGTTCCCCCAATCCTTCCCTAACTCTTCCATATAGGTCCCAACCTCAGTCTAGTGCTTGTGTGTAAGTATCTGCATTTGTCTCAGTCAGCTTCTGGTAGAGCCTCTGAGAGGACAGCCAGGCTAGGCTCCTGTCTTCAAGTACAGCATAATAGCAGTTGATAGTGTCAGGGTATTATACTTGCCTATGGGATGGATTCTAAGTTAGGTGGGTTGATTGTTCCTTTAGTGTTTGCTCCATTTTGATCACTGTATTTCATTTATATAGAAATAATTTGGGATAGAAAAATTTGAAGGTAGGTTGGTGTTCCACTCCTTCCACTGAGAGCCCTGTCTAACTACTGGAGGTGGTCTCTTCAGGTTTCATGCCCCATTGTTGGGCATTTCAGCAAATGTCCTTGCTGAATTGACAATGTCAAATATGTTCAGCATCCCCCTTCCCTGGAGCATCATGTCTCTACACAATTAGAAACATCTACTACCACTGGGGTCTGGCAAGGCAGTTCTCTGCTTCATATTTGCCTAGGGCCTTAGTCCAGCCCAAGTATGTTCTTTGATTTGTGGTTTACTCTCTGAGAGCTCCCAGCAGTCCAGGTTGGTTGATATTGACAACTGGTAGCTTCTCACATCCCATGTCTCTGAGACTTTCTAGAGATTCACTCTGCCCACCCCTCTTCACCCCTGATGCATATTTATATTCATTCTCCTGACTTGTTGGGCTTCCCTCCTACCCCCATACCTGATCGTCTCCTCATTTATCCTCCTCCTCCCCTCTCACACACAGGTCTTTCCCACCCTCTCACTTCCATGATTGTTTTGTTCCATCTGCTAACTGGGAATGAAGCATCCTCACTTGGACATTCCTTCCTTTTTAACTTCTTATGGTCTGTGGTTTATCATATGCATTCTGTACTTTGGGGATAATAACTACTTATTGGTGAGTGCCAACCAAGCATGTCCATTTGAGTATGAGTTACATCACTAGGGTGATATTTTCTAGTACCATCCATTGACTACAAAATTCATGATGCCCTTGTTCTTAACAGCTAAGCAGTATTCCATTCTGTAAATGAACCCTATATTCTGTATCTATTATTCAGTAGAAGGACATATGGGTTGCTTCCACTTTCTGTCTGTTATGAATAAGGTTGCTGTGAACATAGTGGAATATGTGTCCTTGTGGTATGGTGGAGCATCTTTTGGGTATATGCCCAGGAGTAGCAGACCTTAGTGTTCAGGTAGAACTACTTCCAATTTTTTGAGAAGGCATCAGATTGATTTATAGAGTGGATGTACAAGTTTGCAATCGCACCAACAGTGGAGGAGTGTTCCCCTTTCTACACATCCTCACCAGAATATGCTGTCAATTTAGTTTCTGATCTTACCCATTCTGATGCAAAGGATGTGGAAAATTTCTTTTTTCCCTTTTTTTATTAGATATATTCTTTATTTACATTTCAAATGTTGTCCCATTTCCTGTTTCTCCCCCAAAGTCTCATAGCCCATCTCCCTTCCTCCTGTTCCCCAATTAACCCTCTTCTGCTTCCCTTTCCTGGTATTCCCCTACACTGCAGTATTGGGCCTTCCCAGACCAGGGGCCTTTCCTCCCTTTGATGTCCAACAAGGCCATCCTCTGCTGCCTATACATCTGGAGCCATGGGTAACTCCATAGGTGCTCTTTGGTTGATGATTTTGTCCCTGGGAGCTCTGGGAGTACTAGATGGCTCATATTGTTGTTCCTTCTATGGCACTGCAAACCCCTTTAGCTCCTTGGGTCCTTTCTCTAGCTCCTCCATTGGGGACCCTGTGCTCAATTCAATGGTTGGCTGAGAGTGGCCCCCTCTGTATTTGTCATGCACTAGCAGGGCCTCCCAGGTGACAGCTACATCCGGTTCTGGTCAGCAAGCATTTGTGGGCATCCATGATAGTGTCTGGGTTTTGTAGCTGTATATGGGATGGATCCCTAGGTGGGGCATTCTCTGGATGGTCTTTCCCTCAGACTCTGCTCCACACTTTGTCTCTGTATTTCCTTCTGTAGGTATTTAGTTCCCCCTTCTAAGAAGGGCCAGAGTATCCATACTTTGTTCTTCCTTCTTCTTGAGCTTCATTTGATATGTGAAGAGCTAAACAATGAATTTTCACATGAGGAATATTGAATGGCTGAGAAGCACCGAAAGAAACATTCAACATCCTTAGTCATCAGGGAAATTCAAATCGAAACAACCCTGAGATTCCACCTAAGACACCAGTCTGAATGGCCAAGATCAAAATCTCAGGGAACAGCAAATGCTGGAGAGGATGTGGAGAAAGAGGAACACTCCTCCACGGCTGGTGGAATTGCAAGCTGGTAAACCTCTCCTGAAATCAGTTTGGCGTTCCTCAGAAAATTGGGCATAATACTACCAGAGGACCCTGCTATGCCACTCCTGGGCATATACCCTGAGGATTCTCCAGCATGTAATAAGAGTACATGCTCCACTATGTTCATAGCAGCACTATTTAAAATAGCCAGAAGTTGGAACGATCACAGATATCCCTTAACGGAGGAATAGATACAGAAAATGTGCTATATTTACACAATGGAATATTACTTGGCTATTAAAAACAATGAATTCATGAAATTCCTAGGCAAATGGATGGAACTCGAAAATATCCTGAGTGAGGTAACCCAATTACAAAACAATACACATGGTATACATTCAAGGATAAATAGATATTAGTCCAGAAGCTTGGAACATTTCTATAAGTGCTTCTAGGCCATTTAAGATTCCTCTGTTGGAAAGTCTCTATTTCTCTAATTCATTTTTTTTGGTTTTTTTTGATGTATTTTTTTAATTATTATTTATTTTATTTTATTTTTTTAATTTACATTCCAAATCACTTCCCCTTTCCCGTTTCCTCCCTCCCCGAAAGTCCCATAAGCCCCCTTCCCTCCCTCTTTTCTCCATTCAACCCCCTCTCGTTACTCTGTCCTGGCGTTCCCCTACATCCAGTCTTTCCAGGACCAGGGGTCTCTCCTTCCATCTTCTTAGAAATCTATTGATATGCGGATTGTGTCTAGGGTAATCCTAGTTTCTGGGTCAATATCCCCTTATCAGTGACTGCATACCATGTGTGTTGAGACAGCAGTTGTTGGTGAGGATGTGGAGAAAGAGGAACACTCCTCCACTGCTGGTGGAATTGCAGACTGGTACAACCACTCTGGAAAGCAGTCTGGCGGTTCCTCAGAAAACTGGGCATGACACTCCCGGAGGATCTGGCTATACCACTCCTGGGCATATACCCAGAGGCTTTACCTGCATGCAATAAGGACACATGCTCCACTATGTTCATAGCAGCCTTATTTATAATAGCCAGAAGCTGGAAAGAACCCAGATGTCCCTCAACGGAGGAATGGATTCAGAAGATGTGGTATATCTACACAATGGAATACTACTCTGCAATTAAAAACAATGAATTCACGAAATTCCTAGGCAAATGGTCAGAACTTGAAAATATCATCCTTAGTGAGGTAACCCAATCACAAAAGAACACACATGGTATGCAGTCACTAATTCATTTTTTTTAATTGGAATATTTGTTGTTTTGGAGTCTTTATTCTAGTGTTCTTCATATGTCTTGGATATATGTCTCTATTGGGTGTAAAGTTCATGAAGATCTTTTCCTAAACACTAGGTTTTGTACTATTGATAATGACTTTAGCCTTATATAAGCTTTTCAGTTTCAAGAGGTCCCTTCCTCAATTGTTGTTCTTAGAGCCTGTAGTGGCTATTCCTGGTTGTCAACTTGATTAAATCTGGAATGAACTAATCAAGAGTTGGAAGGCTCATCGATAATCCTAATCTGGAGTCTCAGAGATACACATTTCTGACCTGGATCTTGGCATGGAGATCTTGAAGCACAGTGACTATGAATTCCAGAAGATTAAGGTTAGGCGATCTCTGAGTTCAAGGTCATCTGGGATTAAAGCTGCAGTGGCACACACCTTTAATCTGGGCCAAACCCTCTTCTGGAGACCTATATAAGGACATTGGAAGAAGGAAGATTCACTCTGTCTTTTCCTGGCCTGCCTCATGGGACTGAGCAACTGCTAGATCCTTGGACTTCCGTCCACAACTGCCTTGTGTGACTGAGCAACTGCTAGATCCTTGGACTTCCATCTACAAGTACTGCTGACTATTGTTAGGGAGTTGGACTACAAGCTGTAAGACATCGACAAATTCCCTAACTATATAGAGAATACCCATATAATCTGTGACTCTAGAGAACCCTGACTAATACAGAAGATGATACTAAGAGTGGTTCTAGAGGAGCAAAAGTATAAGGATGTATATTTTAAAAATCTGGAGTTGGTTTGGTAATTCATCAGCACCTTCAACTACTAAAGCCTCTCCAGATTCTCTTCCTCCTGGTAGTTTGGAGAATATTGAAGACTCGTGGTTGAAACTACATTTCAAGCTCAAAGAATGTCTTTGAATCTCAGGTGCTGAAGATACCATAGAAAGCATAGACTCAGCAGTCAAAGAAAATGCAAAATGCAAAAAACGTGTAACTGAAACATCCAGGAAATCCAGGACACAATGAGAATACCAAACATAAGGATTATAGGTATAAATGAGAGTGAAAGGGCCACTAAATATCTTCAACAAAATTATTTAGGAAAACTTTCCTAACCTAAAGAGAGAGATGCCCATGAACGTACAAGAAGCCTTCAGAACTCCAAACAGACTGGACCAGAACAGAAATACCTCCCGTCACATAATAATCAAAACACCAAATGTACTAAACAAAGAAAGAATATAAAAGCAGTAAGAGAAAAATGCCAAGTAACATATAAAAGTAAACCTATCCGAATCACATCACACTTCTCACCAGAGACTATGAAAGCCAGAAGATCCTGGGCAGATCTCATGCAGACACTAAGAGAACACAAATGCCAGACTAGACAATTATACCCAGCAAAACTCTCAATCTCCATAGATGGAGAGACCAAGATATTCCATGATAAAACCAAATTTTCACAATATCTTTCCACAAACCCAGCCCTGCAAAGGATAATAGGTGGAAACAGCCAATACAAGGAGAGAAACAACACCCTGGAAAAAACGAGATAGTAACCTTATTGCATCAAACCCAAAAGGAGATAACCACTCAAACATAAAGATAGTGTTAAGAATAGCAGGTGGCAATAATCACTATTCCTTAATCTCTCTTAATATCAATGGTCTCAATTCCCCAATAAAAAGACATAGACTAACAGAGTGGATACGTAAACAGGACCCAGTATTTTGCTGCGTGCAGGAAACAGACCTCAGTGTCAAAGACAAACACTACCTCAGAGTAAAAGGCTGGAAAACAATTTTACAAGCAAATGGTCTCAGGAACCGAGCCAGAGTAGCCATCCTAAAAATCACAGAAAATTGACTTTCAACCTAAAGACTTCAAAAAAGACACACAAGGACACTACATACTGATCAAGGGAAAAATCCACCAAGAAGAACTCTCAATTCTGAATATCAATGCTCCAAATGCAAGGGCACCCTCATTCATAAAAGAAACTTTACTAAAGTTCAAAGCACACATCGTACCTCACACAATAATAGTGGGTGACTTCAACACCCCGCTCTCTGAAATGGATCATTCAGGAAAGCAGAAACTAAACAAGGACACAGTGAATCTAATTGAAGCCTTGGACCAAATGGAACTAACAGATATATATATAGAACATTTCATCCTAGAGCAAAAGAATACACCTTCTTCTCAGTACCTCATGGTACCTTCTCCAAAATCGACCATATAATTTGTCACAAATCAGACCTCAACAGATATAAAAAGATCAAACTAATCCCATGCCTCATATCAGATCACTATGGAATAAGGGTGGTCTTCAATGGCAACAAAACAACAGAAAACCCACATATACATGGAGGCTGAAGAATGCTCTACTCAATGATAACTTGGTCAAGGAGGAAATAAAGAAATCAAAGACTTTTTAAAATTTAATGAAAATGAAGGCACAACATACTCTAATTTATGGGACACAATGAAAGCAGTGCTGAGAGGAAAATTCAAAGCCCTGAGTGCCGCCAAAAAGAAACGGGAGACAGCATACACTAGAAGCTTAATGGCACACCTGAAAGCCCTGGAACAAAAAGAAGCAAATACACCAAAGAAGAGTAGAAGGCAGGAAATCATCAAACTCAGGCCTGAAATCAATCAAGTAGAAACAAATAAAACCATACACAGAATCAACAAAACTAGGAGTTGGTTCTTTGAGAAAATCAACAAGATAGATAAGCCCTTTGCCAGACAAGCCAGAAGGCACAGAGACCATATCCAAATTAACAAAATCAGAAACAAAAAGGGAGAGATAAAAACAGAAACTGAGGAAAATCAAAAAATTAACAGATCCTACTACAAAAGCCTGTATTCAACACAACTAGAAAATCTGGAGGAAATGGACAATTTCCTAGACAGATACCAAATACCAAAATTAGATCAGGATCGATGGACCATATAAACCATCCTATAACCCCTGAAGAAATAGAAGTGTTCATTGGAAGTCTTCAAACCAATAAAAGCACAGGTCCAGATGGTTTTAGTGCAGAATTCTATCAGACCTTCAAAGAAGGCCTAACACCAATACTCTTCAAACTATTCCACAAAATAGAAACAGAAGGCACATTACCCAACTTATTCTATGAAGCCACAATTACACTAATACCATAATCACACAAAGATCCGACAAACAAAGAGAATCTCAGGCCAACCTCCCTTATGAATATCAATGCAAAAATACTCAATAAAATTCTTGCCAACTGAATCCAAGAACACATCAAAACGGTCATTCACCACGATCAAGTAGGCTTCATCCCAGGGATGCAGGGATGGTTCAATATAAGGAAGTCCATCAATATAATCCACTACATAAACAATCTCAAAGAAAAAAAAACACATGGTCATTTCATTAGATGTTGAGAAAGCATTTGACAAAATTCAGCATCATTTCATGTTAAAGGTCTTGGAAAGATCAGGGATTCGAGGCCCATATCTAAACATAGTAAAAGCAATTTACAGCAAACTGGTAGCCAACATCAATCTAAATGGAGAGAAACTTGAAGCAATCCCACTAAAATCAGGGACTAGACAAGGCTGCCCTCTCTATATATATCTTTTCAATATAGTACTTGAAGTTCTAGCTAGAGCAATTAGACAACAAAAGGAGGTCAAAGGGATACAAATTGGAAAGGAAGAAGTCAAACTACCACTATTTGCAGACGATATGATAGTATAGTTAAGCAACCCAGAGAACTCCACCAGAGAACTCCTACAGGTGATAAACAACTTCACAAAAGTGGCCGGATATAAATTCAACTCAAGCAAGTCAGTAGCCTTCCTATACTCAAAGGATAAGCAGGCTGAGAAAGAAGTAAGAGAAATGATACCTTTCACGATAGCCACAAACAATATAAAGTATCTTGGTGTGACTCTAACCAAACAAGCGAAAGATCTGTATGACAAGAACTTCAAGTCTCTGAAGAAAGAAATTGAATAAGACCTTAGAAGATGGAAAAATCTTCCATGTTCATGGATTGGCAGGATTAAGATAGTAAAAATGACCATCTTGCCAAAAGCAATAAACAGATTCAATGCAATCCCCATCAAAATTCCAACTCAATTCTTCATAGACTTAGAAAGAGCAATTCAAAAATTCATCTGGAATAACAGAAAACCCAGAATAGCTAAAACTATTCTCAAGAGTAAAAGAACTTCTGGGGGAATCAATATCCCAGACCTCAACCTGTACTACAGAGCAATAGTGTTATAAACTGCATGTTATTGGTACAGTGACAGGCATGTAGATCAATGGAACAGAATTGAAGACCCAGAAATAAATCCACACTCCTATGGTCACTTGATCTTTGACAAAGGAGCTAAAACCATCCAGTGGAAAAAAGATAGCCTTTTCAACAAATGGTGCTGGTTCAACTGGAGGTTAACTTGTTGAAGAATGCAAATTGACCCATTCTTATCTCCTTGCACTAAGCTCAATTCCAAGTGGATCAAGGACCTCCACATAAAACCAGACACACTGAAACTAATAGAAAGGAAACTAGGGAAGAACCTTGAACATATGGGCACAGGGGAGAATTTCCTGAATAGAACTCCAATAGCTTATGCTCTAAGATCAAGAATTGACAAATGGGACCTCATTAAATTACAAAGTTTCTGCCAGGCAAAAGACACTCTCAAAAAGACAAAGCGGCAACCAACTAACTAGGAAATGATCTTTACAAACCCTACATCCGACAGAGGGCTAATATCAAATATATAGAAAGAACTCAAGAAGTTAAACTCCAGAGAGGCAAGTAACCCTATTAAAAAATGGAGTACAGAGCTGAACAAGGAGTTCTCACCTGAAGAATGTGTATTGGCTGAGAAGCATCTAAAGAGATGTTCATCATCCTTAATCATTAGGGAAATGCAAATCAAAACAACCCTGAGATTCCATCTCATACCAGTCAGAATGGCTATGATCAAAAACACAGGAGACAGCAGTTGTTGGAGAGGATGTGGAGAAAAAGGAACACTCCTCCACTGCTGGTGGGATTGCAAGCTGGTACAACCACTCTGGAAAGCAGTCTGGCGGTTCCTCAGAAAACTGGGCATGACACTCCCAGAGGATCTGTTTATACCACTCCTGGGCATATACCCAGATGCTTTACCTGCATGCAATAAGGACACATGCTCCACTATATTCATAGCAGCCTTATTTATAATAGCCAGAAGCTGGAAAGTTCCCACATGTCCAACGGAGTAATGAATTCAGAAGATGTGGTATATTTACACAATGGAATACTACTCTGTAATTAAAAACAATGAATTCATGAAATTCCTAGGCAAATGGTCAGAACTTGAAAATATCATCCTTAATGAGGTAACCTTATCAAAAAAGAACACACATGGTATGCAGTCACTGATAAGGGGATATTAACCCAGAATATCCGAATACCCTAGACACAACTCGCATATCAATAGATTTCCAAGAAGATGGAAGGAGAGACCTCTGGTACCGGAATGACTGGATGTAGGGGAATGCCAGGATAGAGAATCGAGAGGGGGTTGAACGGGGAAAAGAGGGAGGGAAAGGGGCTTATGGGACTTTCGGCGATCGAGGAAATGGGAAAGGGGAAATTTTTTTTAATGTAAATAAAAAAAACTTAGAAAATAAAAAAAAGCATCTCTTTGAGTATGTTGATGAATTAGATGATTCAGTGGTGTACAATATTTTCTACAAGTTGGGGGAAAAAATCGAAAAATGATTTTGCTGGCTGGTTGCTCTTAGCATCTCAGGAAAGAACAATGAAGGAAAAGAAGAAGTTGTGTTATAATGTTGAACAGCTCTACACGCAAGTAAACAATCTAAAATTTACTAAGTATGCCCCTGAAGAGAATCTCCTCTCTAGCAGCCATAGAGCTCAAGTTGCAGAAAATCAAACTGAAGCTCTCATTATAAGGTTGGCTAAATTACAGTGAAAATTCTGGTCTCAGCCTCAGAGGGTGTCAGCAGTTAAATTAAGGGCATTAATTTGCAAAGAATGGGATCCTATAACTTGGATGGGGATGTGTGTGAAGACCTTGTTGAAATTGAGAATTTTGAATCTTCAGATTTTCAAGGATTTGCCGCACCTGAAGAAGTAGTACCCTCAGCCCCACCCCTTGAAATAATTTCTTCTCCATATAATGAAATTAATCCCTCAGAGCCTGATAAACCAGCAGTGACTTTTGCTGAAGAAAATGCCAGACAAGACAATACTGATGTTTCTCAAGGCCCACCAATTGTTTCTTCTAAACCTATAACCAGACTCAAGGCAAAACAGGTCCCTACAGGGGAGGTAGAAAGTGTAGTCCATGAGAAAATACAGTATACTACTAAGGAGCTTAATGAGTTTGCTAATTTATTCAAACAGAAGTCTGGGGAATGTTCGTGGGAATGGATTTTAAGGGTGTGGGATAACAGTGGAAGGAACATAAAAGTAGAGCAGGCTGAGTTTATTGTCATGGGCCCTCTGAGTGGAGATTCTAGGTTTAATATGGAAGCTCGCACAGTTGAAAAAGGTGTCAGGAGTTTGTGTTAGTGGTTGGATGAAGTGTTTATCAAAAGTTGGCCTACTGAAAAGGAGTTGGAGATGCCTAATATCACTTGGCTTAGTGTTGATGAAGGGGTTTTAAAGTAGGGAAATTGCAATGCTAGAGTGGATATGTTATATAAAACCTAAGGATCCACAATGGGAAGGTACAGAAGATATGCCCTTCACCAGTCCTATAAGACGCAAACTGGTGAGAGGGGCACCAGCACATTTAAAGAGCTTTCTTCTTGTTCTTTTCCTTGTGCTGCTCAATTAGATGAATTAAATTCAATTGGTTTAACTGGGCCTCAAGGTAACAAGGGTCAGGTGGCAGCATTGTATCACCAGAGACAAGGTGATCATCGTTATTATAATGGACAGGGTAGACAAAACAGTGTTTATAATGACATACCCCTTAATGGTCAGTACAAGAAAGGTGGAATATATAATGGCATGACTCGTTTGGACCTTTGATACTGGCTAGTCAATCATGGTGTTTCCGGGCATGAAATAGATAGGAAAACTACTGCATATCTGTTTGATCTGTATAAGCAGAAAAAGTCTCAAACAAATGAAAGAAAGGCTACATTGGATCATGGCAAAAGGCAATCTCAGCCAGTGAATCAATTTCCAGACTTGAGTCAGTTTGCAGATCCACAGCCCCTTGAATGAAGGGGTGGCCAGGTTCCTCTGAGGAAGTATCTTGAAAAGACACCTAAAATTTTACTGTTAGTCTTTCCCCAGTTCTTCATCAGAGGGACCTGTGGCCTTTTACAAGGGTAACAGTACACTGGGGGAATAGAAATAATCTGAATTTCCAGGGTCTAGTGGATACTGGTTCTGAATTGACACTGATCCCAGGAGATCCCAAGAAACATTGTGGTCCTCCAGTTAGAGTAGGAGTTTATGGAGGACAGGTGATTAATGGAGTTTTGACTGATGTCCGACTCACAGTAGGTCCAGTAGGTGCCCGAACACATCCTGTGTTCATTTCCCCAGTTCCAGAATGTATAATTGAGATAGATATACTCAGAAAGTGTCAGAATTCTCACATTGGTTCCCTGACCTGGGGAGTGAGGGCTATTATGGTTGGAAAGGCAAAATGGAAGCCTTTAGAGTTGCCTATGCCAAGGAAAATAGTGAATCAAAAACAGCATCATATTCCTGGAGGAATTGCAGAAATTACTGCCACTATCAAGTACTTGAAAGATTCAGGGGTGGTGGTTCCCACCACATCTCATTTTAACTCTCCTATCTGGCCAGTGCAGAAGACAGATGGATCATGGAGAATGACAGTTGACTATCAGAAACTAAATCAGGTGGTAACTCCAAATGCAGCTGCTGTACCAAATGTAGTTTCATTACTTGAGCAAATTAACACAGCTCCTGGAACCTGGTATGCAGCTATTGATCTGGCAAATGCCTTCTTCTCAGTACCTGTCCATAACGACCACCAGAAGCAATTTGCTTTCAGTTGGCAAGGCCAGCAGTATTCCTTTACAGTTTTGCCTCAAGAATATATTAACTCTCCTGCCCTGTGTCATAACTTAGTTAGAAGGGATCTTGATCATTTGTCTCTTCCACAAAATATCACACTGTTGCACTATATTGATGACATTATGCTGATTGGACCAAGTGAGCAGGAAGTAGCAACCATTTTGGCTTCATTGGTAACACATATGTGTATCAGAGGATGGGAAATAAATCCAACCAAAATTCAAGGACCATTTACCTCAGTGAAATTCTTAGGAGAACAGTGATGTGGGGCATGCAGAGATATTCCTTCTATAGTGAAAGATAAGTTATTGCACCTGGCCCCTCCCACCACCAAGAAAGAAGCACAATGTTTAGTGCGTCTTTTTGGATTCTGGAGACAGCACATTCCTCACTTAGGTGTGTTAATCAGGCCTATTTACCAAGTGACTCAGAAAGCTGTTAGCTTTGTGTGGGGCCTGGAACAGGAGAAGACTCATCACCAGGTCCATGCTGCTGTGCAGGCTGCACTACCACTTGGACCATATGATCCATCAGACCTAATGTTACTTGAGCTATCAGTGCCAGATAGAGATGCTGTTTGGAGCCTCTGGCAGGCCCCTGTAGTTGAATCACAGAAGAGATTTTTGGGATTTTGGAGCAAAGTTCTACCATCATCTGCAGACAACTACTCTCCCTTTGAAAAGCTCTTGGCTTGCTATTGGGTCTTAGTGGAAACTGAACATTTGACAATAGGACACCAAGTTACTATGTGACCTGAACTGCCCATCATGAGCTGGGTGTTATCAGATCCTTCAAGTCATAAAGTAGGATGTGCCCAGCAGCAGTGTATTATCAAATGGAAATGGTATATATGTGATTGGGCCCGAGTAGGTCCTGAAGGAGCATGCAAGTTACATGAAGGAGTTGCTCAGAGCCTGAAACTTTGGAGTTATTTTGAGTAAATCTTCCCATGTATCAATGTGTTCCAGGCTATTTAACACTTTCTCTTCTATTAGATTCAGTGTATCTGGTATTATGTTGAGGTCCTTGATCTGCTTGAACTTGAGCTTTGTGCAGGGTGATAAATATGGATCAATATCCATTAGTCTACATGCAGATAGTCAGCGAAACCATCAACATTTGTTGAAAATTCTTTCTTTTTTTCACTGTATGGTTTTGGCTTCTTTGTCAATGACCATGTGTCCTCAGGTGTATGGGTTTAATTCTGGGTCTTTGATTCTATCCCATTGATCAACCCAACAACTCTTCCATCCCTCTGGGCCACAGGGCTTCTGATGAGTGGTCTCAACTCAGTGGTCTCTCAGCCCACCAACACTCTATTGTGCTGCCCCTGAGTTCCTCTTCCTACCATGCAATACCCCATGCACCCCATGGTCAGCCATCATACCACCCAATTACCCAGTAGAATTAAAACTCTTAAAACTTTTCATTAACCAGTCAGATTTATGTATCAATAAAATCACAATTTACAAGATGCCAATACAATAATTTCAGAGCCAATTGATAATGATAAAAGCTTTACCCCAATTATTCTAAATTCACGATATTATAACTGTGTCTGGTTCAAGCCATGGTGGTCACAACTGCCTCTATTTTCCTTCTACCTTTTCCCCTGAGATGACCTCTGTCTCTGCAACTCTTAGCTCCACCTCCCTTTTCCATGTCCAATCACAAGCCTCCTCTGCATGAATGTAATTGGATAGGGAAAATCCTGCAACATCATTCAACCCCTCTTTAACTCCTAAAAGGAGATAAAAAGCCCCCCTCCCCAAGAACACTGTCCTCTGAAGAAATTCAAGCTCTAAATTCTGTCAATGCAGACCTAAAAGATACAAATCTTGCTAGGTATGACCCAACAAACCCATATGGCTCCTTATCCTTAATTCCTCCCTTACACAAGTAGGAGCCCTTAACCAATCCCAAGGGTTTCTGGAATGGCTCTACACCCTGATGGGTGGTGCACCCTGAATTTTTAAATGAGGTGAATACGCTCGGTAACATTTAACATGTCAGTGGCAGAAACCTACAAAATCTAGTCAAAGGACTTGATATTCTTGTCACCCCTTTCACCCTCTCAGACATTTAATGGCCAGTCAAAATTCACTCCCACTTTGCTGTCAGCTTAATAGGATTCCTAGGACAAATTGACAACCATTATCCTGAGGAAAAATGGACCTCTGTCCAACCTCTGTTGCGATGATTGTATCCAAACAATTATCTAAAAGCTTATAGAGGGAGCCCCTCAATATTTATTGATGGGGGGGAAAGATGAGCTGAAGCAGTAATATACTACTCCCCTGAGGATGGAACCTTTATTCTCTGATTCAGAGAGCTTCCCTATCATCCCCCCCAGTATATAGAATTATATGCTATCTATCTAGCTCTAAACAAAGTAAGGGGCCCATTTAACCTCTTTTCAGACAGTATATATGCTGTCAATTTGCTCCACTCGCTGTCAAGATCCTTTGTTAAACAAGATACCAACTCACTTTCCCCTCTACTCATGTAGGTTTCCACCCTGCTACAGGAAAGAGCCTCCTCCCCGATTTACTTCCAGTATGTCAGATCCCAAAATCCCTTGCCAGGTTCTATATCTGAGGTAAATACCCCAAACTGACTCAACAGAAACATTCACAGCCTCCACTGAGAAAGCAGACAAATTCCATTCACATGCATACACACACACACACACACACACACACACACACACACACAAATATAGAGGGGCTTCGTGGCGCCTGCTTCCTCCAAACCTCCCTTGTTGCTCAACTCCAAAGGATAATGAAAACATGCTCCTCCTGTGCATCCTTTATCATCATTCCAGCTTTACAAATGATGGGCACCAATCCTAGAGGCCTCAAATCCAATACCTTTGGCAAATTGATGTCACCCATATTCCCCAATTCAGTAGACAGAAATACATTTTTGTGGCTATAGATACATATTCACATTTTATATGGGCTACAGGCTAAATAAGTGAAAATTCAAAAAGGTTAATTCACCATATGCTCTCCACCTTTGCCATCATGGGCTTTCCCTAATAGATAAAACTTATAATGGCCCTGCCTTCACTTGCTCTCAAAACTTTCTGCACATACTGGGAAATTGCCCACTATATAGACATTCTCCACAACCCTCAGGGCCAAGGAATAATAGAAAGAATACCTCAAACCCTAAAAGCCCAACTTCTAATACAAAAGACAACAACCTACCCATCTAATGTACAATTAATGATGGCTCTATCTACACTAAACATATTTGACATCTGCAAAAATTCCAAACATACTACTGTCTCCCTCTATGGGCACACACAAAACTTACTTCCCCTTCCCCCATCCTAGTATAATGGCATGATTCTTCAGATTGAATTCGAAAGGGACCAGAGAGAGCCTCTTCTTACAACTGGGAGGAGTTTCACTTGTGTTTTTCCACAGGACCAGCCTAAACCTATCTGTGTTCATATTAGAAATGTCCAACAGCACCCCACCAACCAAGATGTCCCACCTCTCACTGGCAGATCACAGACAGAGGAAGAGGATGAAGCAGAGGATGCACCACTTCCAGAGGGACAGCAAGATCTCCTGGAAGGACATCCATGACCTGGTGACTGCTGCCCAGGCCACGTGTCCTCCCAGAGCTCCCCTCTCCTCTATTTTCATGGATGTTCTTGTCACTCTTCATACTAACCCTGCTACTTCCCAGCTTCTCCCTAGCCTTCCCAATACTTACCACTGGAGATTCTTCACTAGAGAAACCTACAACAGACACAACAAAGTCATAGGAACCCAGGATTGTCAACTTGAAAGATGTTGGACCAGTATGAAATCCCCCTAAACACAGATACCATCTCCACTACCCTCAGACGTTTCCTCTACTTTCCTTACCAAAACACAGGTTAATGTCTCAAGTAGGTCTCATGGAGGTTGCAGATATTGGAACTGCAGAATGGAATCCACTGGCCAAGGCAGCACCGTGCTCACCAACCTTGAAACCCATTTTCAGCTGTCCATCAATTATCCATGGGAAGAACAATGCCAAACTGGAGCCATGTGCAAACTTTACCCCAATGGCTATGCCAAAGACCCAATAGATGACCTACATGTCTCCAATGAGCTTGTTCCAGCCTCCAAATTATTCTTTACCTATTGTCTTAGTAAGGGCTTCTATTCCTGTACAAACTTCATGACCAAGAAGCAAGTTGGGGAGGAAAGGGCTTATTCACTTTACACTTCCACATTGATGTTCATCACCAAAGGAAGTCAGGACTGAAACTCAAGCAGGTCACGAAGCAGGAGCTGATGCAGAGGCCATGGAGGGATGTTATTTACTGGCTTGCTTCCCCTGGCTTGCGCACCCTGCTCTCTTATAGAACCCAAGACTACCAGTCCAGGGATGGCACCACCCACAATGTTCCCTCCTCCCTTGATCACAAACTATGAAAATTCCCCAGTGCTGGATCTCATGGAGGCACTTCTCCAACTGAAGCTCCCTTTTCTGTGATAACTCCAGCCTGTGTCAAGTTGACACACAAAACAAGCCAGTACACCTATGTTAATATTCTTTAATAGGAACACAAATTTCAGAAGGAACTCCAAGATACCCTCTCCTATCTATAGTACATCCAATATGCAGCTGACTTTCTTCCCTTAACTACCCACCCCAACTTCTCCCAATGCTTTTTCTGTGCTTCTCTCCATTTACTATTATTAGCAGTCATTCCCATTAACATTTCCCTTCATGAACTCCATGGAACCTTAGCCACAAAGCAAGCATAAGACATTCGTCTCTTTGATGACATACCCTCCCCCTTGCCTTGTAGGGCTCTCCTTAAAACCCCACCTTACATGTGCCCATGACATCACCATCACCATGTCAGTATTTGTTAACCCTTCTGCTCTCTTGTGATTCAAAGGCACTACAGGCACCTATATTAACCCCAATTATCAAGGCTCCTGTACCCTTGTGATACTTGTTCCCCAGGTTTATGTCTACGAATGTGAAGAACTTACCTTGAAGATGGGAGGGAGCTGAAAGAAAAGAGAGATCTTCAGTCCTCTGCTTATTGAACTGGGCCTCGCTGTCTTACTGGGTGCAACAGGAATCACTGGAGCAGCCATTGTCCACACACAATATCTGGCCAATGACTTCCAGGACAAGCTTGACCAGGCAATGGCCTCCACTGCAGACAGCCTTGAGACTCTTCAGTGCCTGATGTCCTTCCTAGCAGTAGTCATTCTCTGAAACTGGAGAACCCTGAACTTTCTGACAGCTGTACAGGGAGGAACTTGTGTTTTGCTGGGGGGAATGTTGATTCTGTGTCAATGAATCTGGGCTGGTAGAATAAAATGCACAGCTGTTCAAAGAGCTCCACGGAAACCTCTGGGCACACTATGCTTCTAGTATCTTTACAACTTGGTACTTTAATCACTTGGTAGCTTGGCTGCTTTCCCTCCTTAGCCCCATACTAGCCATAGGAGTCTTGCTTCTTTTGACACCTTGCCTCATTCAGTTTCTAAAGCAGCAGATGAGTAGCATTGCAAAGATCATTATTAATCAGGCCTTGGTTTAATATCAAACTGCTCCCAATGTAGGAGACAGCTATATTGATGAGACCTTTCCTTTATAAAAAGAAAATGGGAAGTTGTGCAGTTGTGGACCATGAGAGGAAGCTTGGTAAGGTTGATCTAGGGTTAGAAAACCCAGAGACTCAGAAGGGACAGTAGGAGTTTTACCTGTACTCGACTGCAGGACCCTGTCACATAGGCACTCCCCTGTCTCCAGAGAGAATTGTGGCCATTAGTCATGTAGGAGAGTGCCCACAAGTTCCTCCTCATGTAGATGAAGCATCTCAGGCCAACACAATAGGAAGCACCTGCTGTCAGACACTACTCACCCCAGGACTGTGTATAAGATCCTATCCAGAAGGAGTAAAAGTGTCTGAGAAATATTCCATTGTCTAAGAGCATCTGTCACAGAGCTGTAACACTGCCTGGGAAGAGAATGCTCTCCCAAAGCTTTTGCCACCAGAAGCTCCCCTGCTCTCTGCTTACTAACCAGCCCTCAAATTGGCTTGACTTAGAGCAGCCTGTGCACTGTCTCAGACTGCCAGAGCAATGGCAGCAGCAGCAGTATAAGCAGCAGTGTCATCACCATCATCATCATCATCCTCATCCTCATCCTTATACTCATACTCATCATCATCATCATCAGCAGCAGCAGCAGCAGCAGCAGCAGGAGGAGACACAGCAGAGGCAATTCCCCCTCCCAGCTCATTCCCTTTCACCTTCCCTTGAACACGCCCACTGTGTAGGGCCAGAGGTCTCTGCTGATAGCCGTCAATACATACACCAGACATAGAGGGGCCCACAGACTGACATTACACAGAGAATGGAGAAACTACCAAAAGTGAAAGGAAAACTGATAAAGTAGTTGAAGTGAGTGGAATGCATCTACAACTCATCCAAGGTAGTTAGTCCACTTTAGCTGCTGAAAGCCATGGTGTAGTACATTCTTCCAAACCTCCAGAAATTGAACACGAATGCCAGACATTCAAAAGTCACCACGTGTTGTCTTCAGGAATATTTAGGATAGGGTAACAAGGGAAACGTGACAAATTAACTACTGATGGATGAAGGGAGTGAGCAAAAGTGGGTCTGGAACATGTGAGAACAGGGTTGAAGAGCTTGTACACCCATTCAAGTTATTATCTAAGACACAGTACCAATATATGGGGTGGGAAGCTACTCAGGTTTGGTACTCAAGACACCCAAACACAAAATTCTCACCATAAAGGAGATTTATTACTACACAAGGGCAACGTGGGTGCTGCCGCTGTATGCCTCTGTATCAGACAAAGACAGACAGCAAACTGCAGATTTGGGGGGGGGGGAAATGTAGGAGTTGATTTTTAAGCAGAAAAGAGGGAATCTTTTCAAATGTGAGTTGGAAAGTCCTGATTGGACAGGTTACCCAGTGTAGCCAAATACTGAATTTTGATTGTTGGACCTTGGTGTTTAGTCTCAGGATTGAATCAGTAGCTAAATTAGGGACTAGAAATTGGGCAGCATGGGGGCATAGCTTTAGGTATGTAATGTAGGGTTTTAGCAAGGCAGAGGAAGTGGGGTGAACAAAATCTGCCTGTAGTGATTGGGCCTGCTAGAGAGTCCATCAACAACTCTCTGACAGTCCTCTTATTCAGGAGTATTTGACCATCACATAGTGAACTCTGTGGGATTTCTGTGTACTTTAATTTGGTTATAGCCCGGTTGTTTGATCTCTCTCTGTCTCTCTCTCACTGTGTCTCTCTCTCTCTCTCACTGTGTCTCTGTCTCTCTGTCTCTCTCTGTCTCTCTCTCTCTCTCTCTCTCTCTCTCTCTCTCTCTCTCTCTCTCTCTCTCTCTCTCTCTCTCTCTCTCTCTCTCTCCCTGGCTTGCTTTGTTTTGTGCTTAGTTACTTTTATTGGATATTTCATTTAATTAAATTTCAAATGTTATCCCCTTTCTCAATTTCCTCCACATAACCCCCCCATTCCATCTCCCTTCCTCTTGATTCTATGAGGGTGTGCCCCCATCCACTTATCCACCCAGTTTTGACTCCTTGACCGTACATTCCCCTACACTGGGGCATTGAGCCTTCACAGAACCAAGGGCCTCTTCTCCAATTAATGCCTGGCAAGGCCATCCTCTGCTACATATATGACTGGTGCCATGGGTTCCTCCATGTGTACTCCTTGGTTAGTGGTTAAGATCCTGGGAGTTCTGGTTGGTTGATAATGTTGTTCTTCCTGTGGGGTTGCAAACCCCTTCAGCTCCTTATGTCCTTTCTCTAACTCCTCCATTGGGGATAAGTTCGATGGTTGGCTGCGAATTCGATGGTTATGTCAGGCACTGGCAGAGCCTCTCAGCTATAAGAGGATCTCTTAATAGCTATATAAGGATCCTTTCAGCAAGCATTTCTTGGCATTCACAATAGTTTCAAGGTTTGGTGACTCTATATAGGATAGATCCCCAGGTGGGACAGCCTATGGCTGGCCTTTCCTTCAGTCTCTGCTCCACACTTTGTATTTGTTCCCACGAATATGTTGTTACCTCTTCTAAGAAGTGCAGAAGGACCCACACTTTGGTCTTCCTTCTTCTTATGCTTCATGTGGTCTGTGAATTTTATCTTGGGTATTCAGAGCTTTTGGGCTAAAAGCCACTTAACAGTGAGTGTATACCATCAGTGTTCTTTTGGGATTGGGTTACATTGCCCAGGATGACATTTTCTGGTTCCATCCATTTGCCTAAGAATTTCATGAATTCATTGTTTTTAATAGCTATGCAGTACTCAATTGTGTAAATGTGCCACATTTTCTGTATCCATTCCTCTGTCGAAGGACATCTGGGTTCTTTCCAGCTTCTGGCTGTTATAAATATGGCTGATATAAACATAGTTGAGCATGTGTCCTTGTTATATGTTGGAACATCTTCTGGGTATATGCCCAGGAGTGGTATAGCTGGGTCCTCAGGTAATACTGTGTCCAATTTTGTGAGGAACCACCATACTGATTTTACAGAGTGGTTGTACCAGCTTGCAATCCCACCAACATTGGAGGTGTGTTCATCTTTCTCCACATCCTCGCC
This sequence comes from Tokudaia tokunoshimensis, assembly GCA_036184795.1. Taxonomy (NCBI): domain Eukaryota; kingdom Metazoa; phylum Chordata; class Mammalia; order Rodentia; family Muridae; genus Tokudaia; species Tokudaia tokunoshimensis. The sequence goes on along the minus strand of BTHU01000001.1, from coordinate 84,066,091 downwards.
AGCATCTGCTGTTACTTGCCTTTTTGATCTTAGCCATTCTGACTGGTGTGAGGTAGACTCTCAGGGTTGTTTTGATTTGCATTTCCCTGATTTCCCTGATGACTAAGGATGTTAAACATTTCCTTAGGTGCTTCTTGACCATTCAAGTTTTCTCTTTTGAGAATTCTTTGCTTAGCTCTCTACCCCATTTTTAATAGGGTTATTTGATTGTCTGAAATCTAATTTTTTTGAGTTCTTTGTATATACTGGATATTAGCCATCTATGGGATTTAGGATTGATAAAGATATTTTCCCAACTGGTTGTTTGTTGTTTTGTCCTATTGACAGTGTTCTTTGACTTACAGAAGTTTCTCAATTTTATGAGGTCCCATTTGTCCACACTTGATCTTAGAGCATAAGCCATTGGTGAACTTTTCCCCTGAACCCATGTGTTCAAGGCTCTTCCCCACATTCTTTTCTATTAGTTTCAGTGTATCTGGAATTATATGTCTTTCATCCACTTGGACTTGATATTGTACAAGGAGATAAGAATGGGTCAATTTAAATTCTACATTCTTCCCACCAGTTGAACCAGCACCATTTGTTTTGTTCCACACGATGTTTTAGTTTCTTTGTCAAAGATCAAGTGACCATAGGTGTGTGGGTTCATTTCTGGGTCTTCAATTCTGTTCCATTGATCTACCTACCTGTATCTATACCAATACCCTACAGTTTTTATCACTGTTGCTCTGTAATACAGTTTGATGTCAGGGATGGTGATTTCCCCAGAAGTTCTTTTATTGTTCAGAATAGTTTTCACTATATTCTGTTTTTTTTTATTTCAGATGAATTTGAAAATGGCTCTTTCTAATTCTGTGAAGAATTGAGTTGGAGTTTTGATGGGTATTGCATTGTATCTGTAGATTCCTTTTGGCAAGATGACTGTTTTTACTATATTAATCCTGCCAATCCACAAGCATGGGATATCTTACCATCTCCTGAGATCTTCGATTTCTTTCTTCAGAGACTTGACATTCTTATGATACAGATATTTCAGTTGCTTGGTTAGAGTCACACCAAGATATTTTCTAGTATTTGTGACTATTGTTAAGGGTGTCATTTCCCTAAATTCTTTCTCAGCCTGTATATTTTTTGAGTAGAGGAAAGCTACACATTTGTTTGAACTAATTTTATATCCAGCCAATTTGCTGACGTTTTTCAGCTGTAGGTGCTCTCTTGTGGAGTTTTTGGTGTCACTTAAGCATATTATCATATCATCGGCAAATAGTGATATTTTGACTTTTTTCTTTCCAATATGCATTCATTTGTCCTCTTTTTTGTTGTCTAATTGCTCTGGCTGGAACTTTGAGTTCTATATTGGGTAGGTAGGGAGATAGTGGGCAGCATGAGACTTGAAGTTCTTGTCCCACTTACACTCACTTAGTAAGAATTATCGAAAATATTTTATACTATTTGTGGCTTTTGGGAAGAATGTTGTTTTACTAATTTCTTTCTCAGATCAGTTATCATTTGTATAAAGGAAGGCTCCTGATTTGTTTGAGTTAATTTTATATCCATCCATGTTTCTATAGTTGTTTATCAGCTGTAGGAGTTCTCTCATGAAATTTTGGTTGGTCACTTATGTATACTACCATGTCATCAGCAAATAGTGATACTTTGTCTTCTTCCTTTTCAGTTTTTATCCCCTTGATCTCACTTTTTGTCTAATTGCTCTAGCTAGAACTTTAAGTACTATGTTGAATAGATACGTATAGAATTGGAGACCTTGTCTTGTCCCTAATTTTAGTGGGATTGCTTCTAGTTTCTCAAAATTTAATTTGATTTGACTTTTGGTTTGTTATGCATTGCTTTTATTATGTTGACCTATGTGCCATGCATTCCTGATCTCTCCAGTACTTTTAACATGAAGGGATATTGCATTTTGTCAAAGGCTTTTTTTTTAGTATCTAATGACAACATCATGTGAATTTTTCTTTGAGTTTGTTTACATAGTATATTGAGTTGATGAATTTTCATATATTGAACCGTCACTGTTTTCCTAGGATGAAGCCAATGTGATTTGAGAATAACAATTTTGATGTATTTTTGGATACAGTTTGAGAGGATTTTATTCCATATTTCTTCATTGATATTAATAAATGAGATTGTCTTGAAGTTCTCTTTCTTCGTTCTCTCTCCGGTATAGGTGTCAGAGTAACTGTGGCTTCATAGAATAAATTAGGCTGTGTTTCTTCTGTTTATATTTTATGGATTAATTTGAGGAATATTGTTATTAGCTCTTCTTTGAAGCTGTGGTAGAATTCTGCACTAAAACCATCTGGCCCTGGACTTTTTTTTCCTTTTGGTTGGGGGGCTTTAGATGACCATTTATAGGAGTGTTCAAATAGTTTATCTGATCTTCATTTAACTTTGGTAACTTGTATCTGTCTAGAAAATGTATGCTTTTCATCTATATTTTCCAGTTTTGTCAAATATATGCTTTTTAATAGGTTCTGATGATTTTTTTTAAATTTCCTCTGCTTCTGTTGTTACATCTTCTTTTTCATTTCTGATTTTGTTAATTTAATACTGTCTCTGTGCCCTTTAGTTTGTTTGTTTGCCAGTTTACCTGTCTTGTTGATTTTCTCAAAGAACCAGTTCCTTGTTTGATGAGACTTTGTGTTGTTCGCTGTTTATATTTGGTTGATTTCTTCCTTGAGATTGAATATTCCCTGCCATCTACTCCTTTTATGTGTGTTTGCTTCTTTCTGCTTTATAGCTTTCAGGTGTGCTGTTAATTTACTTGTATGGGATCTCTCCAATTTCTTTATGAATACACTTAGTGCCATGAATTTTCCTATATATACCTCTTTCATTGTTTCCCTAAGTTTGGGTCTGATGTGTATTCATTTTCAATGAATTCTATAAATTCTTTGATTTCTTACTTTGTTTTTTCCATGAATAAGTTATTTCCAAGAAAAGGTCTATTTAGTTTCCATGAGTATGTGGGATTTCTCTTGTTTTTGTTGTCATTGAAAAGCAGCCTTAATCTATGGTGATCTTATAGGATGCATGATTATTTCAATCGTCTTTTATCTGTTGAGGCTTGTTTTTGTTTGATTAGATGGTTAATTTTGGATAAGTTTAGATGCAGTGCTGAGAAGGAGATATATTCTTTTGTTTTGGTGTGAAATGTCTATAGATATCTCTTAAATCTATTCGATTCATTACATCTGTTAGTTTTATTTTGTCTCTGTTTAATTTCTATTTCAATGACCTGCCCACTGGTAAAAGTACATGGGGTAGTTAATTCTCCAACATTTATTGTGTGTTTTGAGCTTTAGTAAAATTTCCTTTATGAATGTGGGTGCCCTTGTAATTGGAGCACAGAAGTTCAGAATTGTGTTCCCTCTTGGTGGATTTATCCTTTGTTTAGTATGAAGTATCCTTCCCCATCTCATTTGATAACTTTTGGTTGAAAGTCTAATTTATTTCATATTAGATTGTCAACTCCAGCTTCTTCCTTGGGACTATTTGCTTGGAAGACTTTTTTCCTACCTTTTACTGTGAGGTAGTTCCTCTTTGTTATTGAGGTGTGTTTCTTGAACGCAGCCAAATTCTTGCTCTTTTAAGTACCTAGTCTGTGAGCCTGTGCCTTTTTATTGGGGAATTGGGTCCATTGATGTTGAGAGATATTAAGACAGATGACACTTTGTTCCTCTCATTTTTCTTTCTGGAGGTGGTATTATGTGTATATTATTCTTGTTTTTGGATTTGTTGCAAAATGTTTAATTTCTTGTGTTTTCTTCAGTGTAGTACCTTCCTTTTGTTGGAGATTTCCTTCCATTATTCTCTGTAGGGATGGAATCATAGGAAGATATTGTTTAAAATTTAATTTGTCAAGAAATAACTTGTTTTTTCCATCTATGGCATTTGAGTATTTTGATGTTAATAGTAGCCAGGGCTGGTACTTATGTTCTCTTTGGGTCTGTAGGACATCTGTTCAGGAATTTCTAGCTTTTAAACTCTCTGTTGAGAATTCTGGTGCAATTCTGATAGATCCACTTTTATATGTTACTTGGCCTTTCCCCCTTAGTGCTTTTAATATTCTTTCTTTTTTTCTGTGCTTTTAGTGTTATTATTTTTGATGATGATTTCTGGCCTGTGAACTGGGGATCTTCACACTCTTCTACTCTTCTTCTTCTTAGGTTTGTGTTTTTCATTGTGTCCTGAATTTCCTGGATGTTCTGTGTTAGGAGCTTTTTGCAAGTCTTTGACCATTGTGTCAGTATCTACTATGTATCTTTTAGGCCTGAGATTCTCTCTTCTATCTCTTGAATTCTGAAGCTAGTGCTTGCATCTTTAGCTCCTGGTCTGTTTCTTAAGTTGTTCATCTCTAGGGTTGCCTCCATTTGTTTTTTCTTCATTATTTCTATTTCCATTTTTACTTCTTGGACCATTTTGATCAATTTCTTCACCTGCTTGATTGATTTTTCCTTATTCTTTTAAGCGATTTATGTGCTCCTCTTTAAGGACTTCTACCTGTTAGCCTGTGCTTTTCTGTATTTCTTTAAGGAACTCAATTATAACAGCCTTAAAGGCCTCTATCATCTTCATTACATGGGATTTTAGGTCATCATCTTGTATTTCAGTGGTGTTAAAGTATCTATGACTTGTAAGATAACTCATTTCTGATGGTGCTGAATTGCCTTGTGTTCTGTCCCTTATGATTTTGCACTTGCTTTTTATATTTTTTGTTTTGTTTCTTTTTTAAAAAGATGTAGATATCAATCCACTATTAGATTATAGGAGTTAGAATCACAGTGTACAAATCATTTGATCTCTCAATCGGTGGTCTCTCAAATGAAAAAATGAGAATAAGAAAAGCATCTACATCCTAACATCCTGTAAGTATTCTCCATATGTAAATTGCTTAGCATAACGATCAATATAAAGGGATGTGGATAGGAAAATTTGGTTGCTATTGTTTTAGTGATTGTCCAAGCAACACTCCAATAACAGAGCTATAATTTGCAAGACAGCTATATTACCATTGAGTTTTTGGCTGAAGAATTAGTGTTATCCCATGACCTATACATCAAGAACACTACTCAAGTGTGATACTTGGACTGTATTTCCACCGTTGTGGGTATCCACGTCATTTTAAAATTCTACTTCTTTATGCAGTTTTAAGACATCTATGCTCTGACTTCATATACAATGATGGAAATGTCAAAAATATTTGTTATTTATAAATTTAATTTTTTAAATACAGTTTCATTTTATGCTCCCTTGGGGTACTGGATGGTATATGCTGAAGATGGTCATTAAAATATATATTGATAAATAGTTATTGAATGAATAAGAGTATTTTACCTTTTATAGTTGATATTTGGCATTATTCATTTTTTGCAAATATTACAGTAAAATAATTGTTCTTTGGAAATATATAATGATGTCGCAAATAGTGAACAAATCATATAACACTATGCATTAATACCTACACAAAACAAAATAATAAATTGACCTCTTGAGAATTGACAGGAGCTTGGGAGCTTAGGTATTCTTTCCTGTGAATTGAATCTCTCAATATTCATCACAATAAATAATAAATCCGTAATAAGTTCGGAATTCACATTTGAATCTTTAGCATCTTCAGGGATTGATCCCTAAAAGAAACACAAACCAAAAGATGACAACATAATTATACAACATTGACTACACTCAATGAGTCATTGACTACACTGGAATGAGTTCTCATTTCAGGTAGGACTTTGGCTTTTCATAATGAAATTGGCTGAATTGTTTTCATATATGATCTGAGAAAAGTATTTATGCTCTCCAAATAAATCCGTTTGAGCTATTGGTTACGTATCTGTTATGTTTTCATAGTAACTCCCTAGATATATCAAATTATTTTATAAAATATTTTTATTTAAAAAATAAGAAATATCTAAAAATTTTGAATAGATAATTTTACTGATAAATTAAAATTCCTGACTAGTTGTTGTTTGAATAATAAGTTTATTTATGTTGGAAACTCTTATGCAATATATCTTTTAAAAATTTTTAGAAAATACCATTCCAAACATTTTTGGTTTATAGGAATATAAGACTATTATTTAAATATACTATTATGTGGCTCGTAGGTAATTGGTTTCAGATAGTTTCGGCTTCTAATTCTAATTTTAACGGATGTAATATATGCTAAATGTAAGTTTAGCATATCTATGTCTATCTATGCATATTTCTTAGATATTTGTACTTGTTATTTTAAGAACCATGTAAAATATCAGCTCCTATCCAATTCTTTCCTATAAAACTATGCATTAATTTTCCCTAATAGAACCAGCATTCATTTCTCTTATTTTTATTTATATTATATTTATATAATTTATATACAATTCATGCTTCAGTTTAAGGTGTAATTGATTAAACAAGATAACACAAAAATTAAAATGGCATAAGTGAGGCAAAGTTTTTGGTGTATTGCAAATCGACTTAAAATGCAGACTCATTCCTGCAGACAAATAAGTATGTATGTTTGGACATATTTAAATTTATTTGAATTATCTGTGCTCTAAAGAAACTGGAACTACCCAGTTATAAACACTTCCCCGTACTATCTCTATCACAGACTTGATCCAGCCTCAGCTACACTGATCCATGGCTTTCCTGGAAGAGGGGAGCCACACTACAGTGACAGGATTCATTTTGTTAGGTCTAACTGATGACCCAGTTCTTAGAGTCGTCCTCTTTATCATCATCCTGTGCATCTACCTGGTGACTTTGTCTGGGAACCTCAGCACCATCCTTCTCATCAGAGTCTCTTCCCAGCTCCACCACCCCATGTACTTTTTTCTGAGTCACTTGGCCTTTGCTGACATAGGCTATTCATCTTCTGTCACACCCAATATGCTTGTCAACTTCCTGGTGGAGAGAAACAACATCTCCTATCTTGGCTGTGGCATCCAACTTGGCTCAGCTGTTTTCTTTGGGACAGTTGAATGTTTTCTTTTGGCTGCTATGGCCTATGATCGGTTTATAGCAATCTGTAGCCCACTGCTTTATTCAAACAAAATGTCCACACAGGTTTGTGTTCAGCTACTTGTAGGATCTTATATAGGGGGTTTTCTTAATGCCTCCTCCTTCACACTTTCCTTTTTTTCTCTTCGCTTTTGTGGACCAAATAGAGTCAATCACTTTTTCTGTGACTTTGCCCCCTTAGTAAAGCTATCTTGTTCTAATGTCAGTGTCCCTGCAGTTGTTCCCTCATTCACAGCTGGCTCCATCATTGTGGTGACCATACTTGTAATAGCTGTCTCCTACATCTACATACTCATCACCATCCTGAAGATGCACTCCACTGAGGGCCGCCCCAAGGCCTTCTCCACCTGCACCTCTCACCTCACTGCAGTCACTCTCTTCTATGGGACCATCACATTCATTTATGTGATGCCAAAATCCAGCTACTCCACAGACCAGAACAAAGTGGTGTCTGTGTTCTACATGGTGGTGGTTCCAATGTTGAACCCCCTCATCTATAGCCTCAGGAATAATGAGATTAAGGGTGCTCTGAAGAGACAGTTTGATAAAAACTCATTTTCTTAGAGACATCTGCTATTTAAAAAGACTTGATTTAGTAATAAATTTCTCTTTGATATAAGATTAAAAGGAAGGTTCTGACTGAAAAAGATTGATGGCCGTGTTAGCATGTGACAAGCTCTTCAATAAATATTGGTGAACTAATCTCATTATATATGGAAAACTAGAGGTTTCATATAGACAAATTAAGTTTTTTAAATTAAGGGAATAAATCTATTTATACAAATAGATATTGCTAATCATAATTTTGATGTCACGTTAATACTGTTTAAATTTGTTTACAATTAAGCATGTTATAGACAGGATCATTATTTGTTGTTAGGTTTCTTCAAACAGGGATCTCTTTGTAACAGTCCTGAGTGTCCTGGACCTCAAGCTGTAGAATAGAGTGTCCTTGAACTTATAGATCTGTTTGTCTCTGCTTCCAGAGTACTTCAATTAAAGGCAAACACTACCATAACCTGACTCAGATTGAATATTAAATTTCCCCCAAATCTCATGTCATTTGCAAAAGCATACTGTCTATTGTAGTGCCTTTGGGGAATGCTGGACTATTAAGAAATTGAGCCTAGTTGCAACAATTCCTTTACTTGATGCATGTCATGAAATATATAAGTAACTCAGAACTTTATCATTCTTTTTGGCAAGGAGGTGTGTGGCTTTGTTCAACCACACATCCCTACCATGAGGTGTAGAAGTAGGTCATATCAATAGACTCAACCTACTGGTGACTCAGACTTGTAATTCTCTGTACCAGGAATAATGCTTTTGATGAATTGTTTAACTTAACTGTTTGTTATACCATGAGAAACCTGGAAAATGCAGACTTCAATCCTTCAGCCTGTGCTTGACTTAACACTGTTATCTTGAGATAAACCCAATAAATATGCCCATCTTAGTGAGTCATAAGAAGCAAGAAGAGACTACAATTCCTAGAAATATTGTAGAAAGGATGATCTATAAGGATGGAACTTGAAGACTCAAAACATTTATGATATGTGGTCTTTGCCCCTGGTCATGGCCTATTTATGGAGTCTGTAGTAAAGAGAAGGAAATTCGTCCCTGATTTATTTGTAATTTTTTCTAACAGTATTTTCTTATATTTTGATATTTTCATAAAATATAATAAGTTTATTGATCATATGCACCCACCATTACTTCTCCCTAACTTCATAGAATGCCACCACTCCATCATCTCCTGCTCAAATTCATGTATTTTAAAAATATTTTAAATTATCTCTTTATTTTGGGTATTATACTTTTTCCTCCTTTCTTTTATCCAAATACCTCATATACCCCATGATCTTTAAATTTCATATCTACTTTTTCCATTTTTATTAATAACTTCTGTGTATAATTAGTGTTTTAGATATGCACTTGGCTATGTAGACATTTGCTGGGTCAGTATCATAGCAACAGGCTTATTTCAAAATGAGTGGAATATCCTCAAGAATCATCACATGTCTGTAGATCCTCTGACTGGCTTGGGGACACAGAGGCCCATTTTGTTTGATTCATGCTGGACTGTGGATTGGCCTAATCTTGTGTAGGTAACCATATTAATTTTGCAATAGACATGTTATACTTAGATGCAAGCATTTCACAGTTCTTACATTCCTTCCAATTCAGCTTCTGTGAAGTTCTCTGTGGATTATAAGATTGATATTGGTATAGATGTCACATATGCTTTGATCAGCTGTAGATCTCTGCATTAGCCACTGCCTTCTGGGGAAAAAAGGAATTTTCTAACTATGATTGAGAACAATACAAGCTTCTTTCCTCGTTTCTTGACTCCTGCCTTCCTGAACTCATGGACTGCATGTTCCTGCCAAGTTCTGTCCTGGGATAGTCTGTGACATTCTATACTAGGGACAAAGTGTGGGATCTTGTGTTGTAGTGAATGGGGTCCTGAGTTTCCAAGAACCAAGAAAAGCAAACCAAAATACTTTCCCAGAAGAGTCGAACTTGTATGTTTGACCATGAGATTGTGAGGGGAAAGTCTTAGAAAGAATTTGTGGTCAGAGTCACACCCTGATCTGCATGCTCATGTTACATTGTCTGCCTTTTCTTTGAAGTTGTAATTACCTTCAGTGGGGACAATCTTCAAATGATGATTGTTATCACACTTGATCCCTTTTCTAGTCTCTGTTTCAGTGCTTTGGAATAGAAGTACGTCTTTGAATATATTTTAGAATTTAATTTGCATTCTGACATGTAAGGCAGTAATCTGTGCCACTGGTTTTGTGAATGAAAAAGACTGAGAATAAAACTTATCTTTTACAATAGGATTCCAAGAAAGAACATTAAAAGCAAGAGATATAAACTCTGAGTTTTTGTTAAGTAGTGTGAGTGAAGAAGAAAAAACAATAGAAAAACTACAACAACAAAATTCAGCCAAATGAACATAGGAGATTGATGTAGTAAGTCAGGGTGTATTCCATATAGCCCTAATTGGGAGTCCAAGATGCTAGCAAGGACTTCAGAATATCATCGAATTATTCTGGGATGCGGTGCTAGCTCTGTATAGCTAGTATTTTGAGTCACACTCACTCATATGCATGAGATTTACTTTTGAATTTTCAGTTGCAACAATATCAGCATTGGTCATTTTAATCAATCCAATGTTGACTACAACTAGAACAACTAATAAGTGTTAGGTTTCATATCAAAATAGGGTTTATAAGACCTGGCAGGAGGTGTGTGTTGAGAGGGAGGGTGAACTAACATTCAAATAATCTCTCTCAAGAGTAAGGATTTGATAATCAGTAAGAAAATGCTATCTACGTATATATTTAATGTTCTTTGGGAATGGGTGGTGTAAAAGCCAAAACTAGGTTTTGTTCCTGGGATACTGGCAATTGGTAGACATCACACATGTTCTCAGTAAAAGAGGAAATATAATGTATTATATCATGCACAGATAACATCTACAGACCTCTAGCCACAGCCTTGTGTTCAGTATGGTTAAAACCCAGTGATTCCTCAAGATAAATTGAATAAATGAACAACTCACATTCAAGTTTTTCCATCAATCATGGAGAAAGTTATTGACAAGTCAAAAGAAATCCAGGAATACTAAGTATGGAAGCTAGTGAAAGAAACATATGAAAGAAATGAAACCAGTAACATTTGGCTAATGTTGATATAAATCAACAGAGGCCATAATATATTTTTTTTTACTAAAATGATCGGAGTTACTTAAATGGACATAGTGATCAAAAATGAAATGCAATGTGCTGGCAAGATGTGGTATCTTCTAGGTGATATAGCCAAATAATAACAGGCAGGACAATATGTCTGTACTAGAGATCAGCAACCCTAATGCCACAAGCTCTGAGAATTTGGACATAGCTGAAGCACATGACAAATTGCTTAAAACAGCTTTTATGTATATGAGTGAAAAACTTAAAAAAGAAATTAATATATCCCTTAAAGAAATCCATGAAAAACTAGCAGTGGGAAGAAGTAAAGAAATAGTCCATGATTCAAAAATAGAAATTCAATCAATAGAGAAACATAAAATCAAGGGAAATCAGCAAATATCATTTAGGTAATAGAACATGAACTTCAGAGCCAGTCCTCACCAAAAAGGTAGAAGAGGTCAAAGAGAAAACTTCAGATACTGAAGTCCCAAATAGAAGAAATGCTTATCTCCATAAAAGCAAATGTTAAATCTAAACATAATACAGAATAATACATCAAGGGAATCTGGGACACTATTTAAGGACCAAACCTAAGAATAGGCATAGAGGAAGCAAACATTTTCAACAAAATAATAAACAAAATTTCCCAAATGTATAGAATACCAAATATTTGGACCAGGAAAGAAAAGTCTATCAGTATGTAGTGATAAAAGCACTAAACATATAGAACTGAAAGGAGTATTAAATATTACAAGGGAAAAAGACAAAGTAAGTTATAAAGCCAGACCTATTCAATTTACACTCCATTTTTCAATGAAAAATGACTCTAAAAGCCAGAAGGGCCTTAACAGATGATCTAGAGATAGATTAGACAAACTCACAGTCACCATCCTAGAATAAAATATACCCAGGAAACTGTCAATTGGTAGTGGAAAATAAGACATTCCATGCTAAAATCAAATTTAACATCTATCTACAAATGAAGCTCTACAGAAGGTGCTAGGAAAACTACAAGAAAAAACAATAACCATACGAAAGAAAACACAAGAAATAAATAATCACAGGCAAGCAAATCAAAATGGGAGACCATCCCCTTCACAGCACATACATCCCACTACTACATCATAGCAACAACAGTAACAATACCACAAAATGTGAATCAAAATACAGTGCTCATTTAATTTCTTTTCTATTTTCATCATTAGTTTTTTTATTCACTTTCTCTTTGAAATTGGAAGGTCCCCATGTGTCTTAACCTGCCTTGGCCCATTAAAACCCAGCAGCAGTTAAGTTAAGTGAGTCTATCTCACTCAAGCCAGACAAGGCAGCCCAGCTAGAGTAAGGAATCTAAAGGTAGGCAACAGAGTGAGAGATAGCCCCTGCTACAGTAATTAGGGGATCGACATGAATATGAAGCTACACCTGTTACAAATATTTAAAGGGCCTAGGACAAGCCCACACATGCTCTTTAGTTGAAGGAGTTCCATTGAACAAGGTTAATTGACCCTATAAGTCATATTGTTGTGTCCTTGATCCATCTAGTTCCCTCAGTCTTTCCCCTTCTCTTCCACACGTCTCCTTACATTCTGCCTGTTTATAGCAGAGTATCATTTACCATGTCAGGGATGGACTTTCTCTCATGAGTTGGGTCTCAAGTTGGGCCAGTCATTGGTTGCCCTTGTCTCTTCTATCCCTCTCCCTACAAATTCCTCCTCCCCAATCTTGACCCAGCCCCTGTGACCTTCTCACCCCATCTCCCAGACAGTTCCCTTCCTCCATCCACTCTAATGTTTATATAATTTTCCCTTATGAGATTGAAGCATTCTGCCTTGTGTCCTCCTTATACTGAGGCTCTTTGGTTCTGTGGATTGGAAAAAGTCTATCCTGTACTTTATGACTAATATCCAATTATAAGTAAGCACATATCATGCATGCCTTTCTAGGTTTGGGTTACCTCACTCAGAATGTTTTTTTCTATTTCCATCCATTTGCCTGCAGATTGCATAATGTCATTGTTTTCAATACCTGAGAAGTATTCCACTGTGCAAATCTATCACATTTTCATTATCCATTCTTTGGTGGAGGGACATTGAATTTGCTTCCCATTTCTAGTTATTAAGAATAATGCAGCCATGTATTTGAACTAGTATCCTTGTGGTATGATGAAGCATCTTTTGGGTATATGTCCAGGAGTGGTATAGCTCTGTCTTGAGTTAGAATTCTCCTCAGCTTTCTAAGACATCACCAGAATGATTTCCTATGTGATTGTACAAGTTTACACATACACAAACAATGGAGTGTTATGCCCATTGCTCCACATCCTTGCCAGAATATGCTATCCCTTGAGGTTTTGATCATAGATATTATGGTATGTATTAAAATCTCAGAGTAATTTTGATTTGAATTTCCCTGATGAACACAGATGCTGAACATTTCTTTAAGTGCTTTTAGGCCATTTGAGAATTCTCTATTTAGCTCTTTATCCCTTTTTAAAATTGAGTTATTTGGTTTGTTGGTGTCTAACTTTGTGTGTGCCTTATAAGTACAATGACTTGAAGTTCTTGTCATACAGATCTTTGACTTGCTTTCTTAAACTTACACCACCATTTTTTATATTATTTGTGGCTATTGGCAAGATTGATTTTTCCATAAGTTCATTCTTATGCCATATATCAGTTGTATAAAGCAAGACCACAAGACCACAGAAGTTTTTGCATTGATTTTGTATCCAACAGTTTGCTAAAGATGTTTAGCATCTGTACACATTCTTTTGGGAATTTTTGGCATCAATTATACGCACTATTATAGCTATGAAAAGGGATGCTTTAAATTCTTCCTTTCCAATGTGTATCCCCTAGATCACCTTTTTTTTTATTGCCCTAGCTATAGCTTCAAGTACTATGTTGGATAGAGTGGGAGAGAAATGGAAGCCTTATCATGTCCTTGATTTTAGTGGAATTGTTTTAAGAACTCTCTACTCTATTTAACATTGTTAATGACTTTTTTATGTTGCTTTTATTATGTTTAGGTATGCAACTTGTATCCCCTTTCCTTCAAAGATTTTAAAATGACAGAGTGTTGGATTTTGTCAAAGGTTTTTGCAGTATCTAATAAGATGATCATGTTTTTTTCAGTTTGTTTATAAGGGGAATCACATCGATGGATTTTCATACACTGAACAAAACCATATGTCACTGGGATGACACCTACTTGATTATGGTGGATGAAGAATTTTAAATACAGCAGTCTCAAATGTCCAAGAATTTCTTAAATAATATTCATATCTTTTCTTAGTAACTGGAGAAATGCAAATCAAATCGAATCTGACATTCCATATTACACCCATCAGAATGTCAACAATCAAAACTCAAGTGGAAGCCTATGCTGGCAAGAATATGGAACAAGAGGATCACTCTTCCACTGCTGATGTACATGTGCAAACATGTGTGGCCACTTTGAAAATCAATTTGGGTTTTTCTCAGAAATCGGTAACAGTTTTATCTTAAGAACTTGCTATACCATTCCTGGGCATATCCGAAAAGATATCTTAATTTACCACTTGCTCACCTACATTCATAACATCTTCATTAATAACAGGCAGAAACTGGAAACAAGCTCGATGTCCTTCAACTGAAGAATGAGTAAAGAATATGTGGTGCATTTTCAGAATGGAATACACTTCAGATATTAGAAATTAAGACAATATGAATTTTGCAGAAAAATGGATGGCACTTGAGAATACCATCCTGAGTAAGGTAATGCAGAACTAGAAAGACATCTCTGATAGGTACTCATTTATAAATGAACAATAGGCATAAAATCCAAGATAACAATCTACATATCCAAGGAAACCAAAAGAGGGTCCAAGGCAGGATGTGTGAATCTCACTCATAAAGGTAAACAAAATAGTAATATGATGTGGATGAAGAGAGGGAACTGGGTGGAAATGGAATGAGGTGAGTTATAAGGATTTTGATTGTGTATTGTGAAGTAGGAAACAGTTGTGAGTGTGAATGGAAATTGTTTGGGGACATCTCTGGGATATGGTGAAGATATGGGATGATAGAGGCTCCAGGGAATCTATGGGGTTGACCTAGCTATTATTCCAATCACCCGGGGATATGGAGACTGAAGTGGCCACCTTCCTGTAGCCATGCAGAACTTCCATTAGATATAGGGGACATCAGCCCAACCCCCCAAAAAAACTTCAACACAAAATTTGTCCTGGCTACAAGATATACAGGGATAAAGATTGGTCAGAGTTTGGAAGAACAGGCAAGCAATGACTGGTCCAACTTGAGGCCCATCAAATGGGAGAGAGCCAACCTATGATACTATGTATGATACTCTCCTATGCTTATAGACAGGATCCTAGTATAACTATCTCCTGAGAGGCTTGATGCAGCAGCAGATGGAACCAGATCCAGAGACCCATAACCAACAACAGACAGAGCTCTGGTAGTCTTTTGGAAATATTAGGAATAGAACTCAAAAAGCAACAAGGATCAAGGACACTGCAAGAGATTCTACAGTCAACTAATCTGGCACCAAGGTCTCTCCTGGAAATAGAACCACCAACCAAAGAGCATGAAGTGGTTTGTCTCAGGCTTCTTATACATTTGTAGAAGGTGTGCAGCTTCTTTTACATGTGGGTCTCCAACAATTGGAGAAGGTCCTCTCTATGACTCTGTTGCCTATCCCCTTCCTTTACATGGACTGACTGGTTGGACCTCAGAAGGAGAGGATGTAGTTATCCCTGCTGAGACTAGATGCCTCAGGGTGGGGTGGTACCCAAAGAGATTGTCCCCTTCTCTAAAGAGAAAAGAAGGAGTTAATGGGGGATGGATTTATAATGCCAGAACTAGGAGCAGAGGATGGTAGCCCAATTGGGATGTAATGGGAATAAAAATACATTATAGAAAAATAGGGTGAGGCCATCTTCTATCAGGTGACTGAGCAGGCATTTACAGTAAGAGTACAGGGAACAAGGGAGTGGCAGATCAGTTGGACTGGGTCTGTCCAGGCTCCACTTGTACCCAGGATATTGGCAGCACCACAGCCATATGTACACTAATCCTGCCAGGGGAGAACTGCTCTGAAGGGAGTGATTTGACTACCTGGTTAAGACGTGAGGCCTCCATTTCTCTCTGGTGACTGAGCAAGCAGGTACAACCAGGATCACAGGGAACACAGGAGTGGCATAGCAACTGGGCCAGCATCCATCCTGGGTCCATCCCCACCCAGGAACTGGGCAGCACCACAACACTCTGTGCCAGGGGGAAGGCGGTCTCCCAGGGATGCTGAGACAGGCTTACAGGTTCACAGGAGGGGCAAATGCCATCCAGAGACAAGAAGGCCAATTAACACCAGAGATAGCCAGGTGGTGAAAGGCAAACATAAGAACATTACCAAGAGAAATCAAGACAACATGGTACCATCTGAACTCAAATAACCCACAACAGCAAGTCCTGGAAACCCCAAGACAACAGAAAAGCAAAATTTGTATTTAAAATCACATCTCATGATGCTGATAGAGGGCTTCAAGAAGGACATAAATAACTCCCTTAAAGAAATACAGGAGGATACAGATAAACAGGTAGAAGACCTTAAAGAATTACAGGAAAGCAAAACAAAACAGGGGAAGGGATTGAATAAACCATCCAGTATCTAAAAATGGAGGTAGAAACAAGAAAACACAAAGCGAAACAACTCTGGACATAGAAAACCTAGGAAAGAAGTCCATAGCCACCTGCAGCTACATGTGAACTGGTGACCTGTGAAAGATACTTAGGGATGGGTGGGGAGGACGATGAAAGAAACAGGGACCAAGACAGCACAGTTGTTCAAAGTCCAACTTTACTTAGGAGAAACAGGAGATATAAGCTTTAGGGGTGTGACCTTCCCTCCCAAAGCTGCGAGTCTTCTCAGCAGGTCTCCACTGCAGCACCTTTGAAGGGCCAGAGGAGCTCTAACATCTCTCACAGGTGGGGGGAGGTGTGGCTGGAATTCCTCAGCTCAGTGTAGGTGAAATGCAGGCAGCTGAATTATGCCTAAAGGCTATATGTCATTATAATGGCTCTCTCCAGTCAGTAGTCATGGATGCAAGCATCAATAACAGAATACAAGAGATAGAAGAGAGAATCTCAGATAAAGAAGATACCATAGAAAGCATTGCCACAAGAGGAAAAAAAATGCAAAATGCAAAAAGCTCCTAACCCAAAACATCCAGGAAATCCAGGACAAAAAGAATACCAAATCTAAGAATCATAGGTATAGAAGAGAGTGAAGATTTCCAACTTAAAGGGCCAGTAAATGTCTTCAACAATATTATAGAAGAAAACTTCCCTAACCTAAAGAAAGAGATGTCCATGAACATACAAGAAGCCTACAGAATTCCAAATAGATTGGACCAGAACAGAAATATCTCCCATCACATAATAATTAAAATAGCAAATGCACTAAACAAAGAAAGAATATTAAAACCAGTAAGGGAAAAGGGTCAAATAACATATAAAGACAGACCTATCATATTTACACAAGACTTCTCACCAGAGACTATGAAAGCCAGGTGATCTTGGTCAGATGTCATACAGACATTAAGAGAACCCAAATGAAAACCCAGGATACTATACCCAGCAAAACTCTCAACTACCATAGATTGTGAAAACAAGTTATTCCATGACAAAACCAAATTTGCACAGTATTTTTCCACAAATCCAGGCCTTCAAATGATAATAAGTGGAAAACACAAACAAAAAGTGGGAAACTACACACTAGGAAAAGCGAGAAATTAATCTTCTTTTAACAAACCAAAAAGAAGAGAGCCACCCAAATATAACTCCACCTTTAATAACAAAATAAGAGAAAGTAGAAATCACTTCTCCTTAATATTTCTTAATATCATCGGACTCATTTCTCCAATAAAAAAAAACATAGACTAACAGACTGAATACATAAGCAGGACCAAAAATTTTGCTGCATACAGGAAACCAACCTCAGGCAAAAAGACAGACACTACCTCAAAGTAAAAGGCTAGAAAACAATTTTCAAAGCAAATGGTCCCAAGAAAGAAGCTGGTATAGCTATCATAATATTGAATAAAATTGACTTTCAACCAAAAGTAATTAAAAAAATAAGGAAGAACACTTCATATCTGTCAATGGACAACTCTACCAAGATGAACTCTTAATTCTGAACATATATATTCCAAATACAAGGGCACTCACATTCCTAAAACAAACTTTACTAAAGCTCAAAGTGCACATTTCACCCACACAATAATATTGGGAGATTCAACACCCCTCTCTCATCAATGGAAAAATCAGGGAAACACAAACTAAACAGAGAAACAGTGAAACTAACAGAATTTGTGAACCAAATGGATTTAACAGATGTCTATAGAACACTGTATCTTGAACCAAAGAATATACATTCTCAACACCTCACGGTACATTCTCCAAAATTAACCATATACTCGGTCATAAGAGAACTAAACAGATATAAGACAATTGAAGGAATTCCATGCACACTATCAGATCAATATGTAGTAAGGGTGGTCTTCAATAATAGCAAAACAACAGGTGTCCCTCAGCCTCTGCCATCTTTCCTCTGGTGACAGACCAGACAGGGACAACCAGGTACACAGAAACATCCTGAGTACACACAAAAATTGCTTAAAGAAATTCAGGAGAAGATGGGTCAACAGATAGAAGCCCATAAATAGGAAACACAAAAATCACTTAAAGAAATACAAGAGAACTTGGGCCAACAGGCAGAAGTCCTGAAAGAAGAAACACAAAAATATATTAAAGAATTACAGGAAAACACAAACAAACAAGTGAAGGAACTGAGCAAAACCATCCAGGATCTAAAAAAGGAAGTAGAAACAATTAAGAAATCACAAAAAGAGACGACGTTGGAGATAGAAAACATTGGGAAGAAATCAATGATCATAGATGCAAATATCAACAACAGAATACAAGAAATAGAAGAAAGAATCTCAGATGCCGAAGACATCTTAGAAAGCATTGACACAACAGTGAAAGAAAATGCAAAATGCAAAAACCTTGTAACCCAAACACCCAGGGAACCCAGGACACAATGAGAAGACCAAACCTAAGGATTATATGTATAGATGAGAGTGAAGATTGACAACTTAAGGGCCAGTGAATATCTTCAACAAAATTATGGAAGAAAACTTCCTGAATCTAAAGAGAGAGATGCTCATGAACATACAAGAAGCCTACAGAACTACAAAGAGACTGGACCAGAACAGAAATACCAAGCATCACATAATAATCAAAACACCAAACATACTAAACAAAGAAAGAATATTAAAAGTAGTAAGAGAAAAAGGCCAAGAAACATATAAAGGAAGACCTATCAGAATTACACCAGACTACTCACCAGAGACTATGAAAGCTAGAAGATCCTGGGCAGATCTCATACAGACTCTGAGAGAACACAAATGCCAGCCCAGACTATTATACCCAGCAAAACTCTCAATCACCATAGGTGGAGGAACCAAGATATTCATGATAAAACAAAATTTACACAATATCTTTCCAAAGTCCCAGCCCTCCAAAGGATAATAGGGAGAAATCTCAAATATAAGGAGGGAAATTACACCCTGGAGAAAGCAAGATAGTAACCTTCTTTCATCAAACCCAGAAGAAAATAACCACTCAAACATAAAAATAATGTAAAAGTAACAGGAAGCAATAATCACTATTTCAAAATATCCTTTAACATCAATGGACTCAATTCTCCCATAAAAAGACATAGACTCACAGACTGGATACAGGATCCAGCATTTGCTGCATACAGGAAATGCACCTCAGTGTCAAAGAAAAACACTACCTCAGAGTAAAAGGCTGGAAAACAATTCTACAAGCAAATGGTCCCAGGAAACAAGCTGGAGTAGCCATTCTAATATCTGATAAAATCGACTTTCAATGTAAAGTCATCAAAAAACATATGGAAAAACACTTCATACTGGTCAAAGGAAAAATCCACCAAGAAGAACTCTCAATTCTGAACATCTATGCTCCAAACGCAGGGGCACCCTCATTCATAAAAGAAATGTTACTCATGCTCAAAGCACACATTGCACCTCACACAACAATTGTGGGTGACTTCAACACTCCACTCTCTGCAATGGACTGATCAGGAAAACAGAAACTAAACAGGGAAACAGTGAAACTAATTGAAGCTTTGGACCAAATGGATTTAACAGATATATCTAGAATATTTCATCCAAAAGCAAAAGAATATACCTTCTTCTCAGCACCTCATGGTACCTTCTGCAAAATCAATCATATAATTGGTCACAAAACAGACCTCAACAGATATAAGAAGATAAAAATAATCACATGCCTCCTATCAGATCACTGCGGAGTAAGGGTGATCTTCAATAGCAACAAAAACAACAGAGCTCCCACATACACATGGAAGTGGAACAATGCTCTACTCAATGATACCTTGGTCATGGAAGAAATAAAGAAATCAAAGACTTTTTTGAATTTAAGGAAAATGAAGACACAACATACCTTAACTTATGGGACACAATGAAAGCAGTGCTAAGAGGAAAATTCATAACACTGAGTGCCTCCAAAAACAAACTGAAGAGCATACACTAGCAGCTTGAGGGCACTCCTGAGAGACCTGGAACAAAAAGAAGCTAATACACCCAAGAGGAGTAGAAGGCAGGAAATCATCAAACTCAGGGCTGAAATCAATCAAGGAGAAACAAATAGAACCATACAAATAATCAACAAAACTGGGATCTGGTTCTTTGAGAAAATCAACAAGATAGATTAACCCTTAGCCAGACTAACCAGAGGGCACAGAGACAGTATCCAAATTATCAAATTCAGAAATGAAGAGGGAGATATAAGAACAGAAACTGAGGAAATTCAAAAAAAAATCATTAGATCCTACTACAAAAGCCTAAATTCCACACAACTGGAAAATTCTGAGGAAATGGACAATTTCCAAGACAAATACCAAATACCAAAATTAAATCAGGATCTAATATACCAACTAAACAGTACAATAACCCCTAAAAATGGAAGTATTCATTAAAAGCATTCCAAACAAACAAAGCACAGGTCCAGATGATTTTAGTGCAGAATTCTATCAGACCTTCAAAGAAGACCTAACACTAGTACTCTTCAAATTATTCCACAAAATGTAAACAGAATGAACACTACACAACTCATTCTACAAAGCCACAATTACTCTTATACCAAAAACACACAAAGATACAACAAAGAAATAATTTCAGACAAATTTTCCTTAGGAATATCAATGTAAAAAAACTCAATAAAATTTTTACCAACCCAATCCAAGAACACATCAAAATGATCATTCACCATGATCAAGTAGACTTCATCGCACGGATGCAGGGATGGTTCAATATATGGAAATCCATCCATGTAATCCACTACATAAACAATCTCAAAGAAAAAAACCACATGGTCATTTCATTATATGCTGAGAAACCATTTGACAAAATTCAGCATCCTTTCATGCTAAAAGTCTTGGAAAGATCAGAAATTCTAGGCCCCTACCTAAATATTGTAAAAGCAATTTACAGCAAACTGGTAGTCAACATCAAACTAAATGGATAGAAACTTTAAGCAATCCCACTAAAATCAGGGACTAGACAAGGCTGCCCTCTCTCTCCATATCTTTTCAATATATTACTTGAAGTTCTAGCTAGAGCAATTAGACAACATAAGGGGGTCAAAGGGATACCAATTGGAAAGGAAGAATTCAAACTATCAATAGTTGCAGATGATAGGATAGTATACTTAAGTTACCCAAAAGACTCCACCAGAGAACTCCTACAGCTGATAAACAACTTCCGCAAAGTGGCCGTATATAAAATCAACTCAAGCAAATCAGTAGCCTTCCTATACTCAAAGGATAAGCAGGCTGAGAAAGAAATTAGGGAACTGACACCCTTCACAATAGCCACAAACAGTATAAAGTATCTTGGTGTGACTCCAACCAAACAAGTGAAAGATCTGTATGACAAGAACTTCAAGTCTCTGAAGAAGGAAATAAAAGACCTCAGAAGGTGGAAAAATCTTCCATGCTTGTGGATTGGCAGGATTAATAAAGTAAAAATAACCACCTTGCCAAAAGCAATCTACAGATTCAGTGCAATCCCCTTTAAAATTCCAACTCAACTCTTCATAGAGTTAGAAAGAGTAATTCTCAAATTCATCTGGAATAACCAAAAACCCAGGATAGTTAAAATTATTCTCAACAATAAAAGAACTTCTGGGGGAATCATTATCCCGGACCTCAAGTAGTACTTCTGAGCAATAGTGTTAAAAACTTCATGGTATTGGTATAGTGACAGGCATGTACATGAATGGAATAGAATTGAAGACCCAGAAATGAACCCACAAACCTATGGTCACCTCATATTTGACAAAGGAGCTATAACCATCCAGTGGAAAAAAGATAGCCTTTTCAACAAATGGTGCTGGTTCAACTGGAAGTCAGTATGCACAAGAATGCAAATTGATCCATTCTTATCTCCTTGAACTAAGATCAAGTCCAAGTGGATCATGGATCTCCATATAAAACCAGACATACTGAAACTAAATAAAAGAAACTGGGGAAGAGCCTTGAGAACATGGGCACAGGGGCAAATTTCCTGAACAGATCACCAATAGCTTATGCTCTAAGATCAAGAATTGACAAATGGGACCTCATAAAATTACAAAATTTCTATAAGGCAAAGGACTCTGTCAACTGGACAAAACGGGAACCAACAAATTGGGAAAAGATCTTTACCAACCCTACATCTGATCGAGGGTTAATATCCAATATATACAAAGAACTCAAGAAGTTATACTCTAGAGAAACAAATAACCCTATTAAAAATGGGGTACCAAGGTAAACAAAGAATTTTCACCTGAAGAATATAGAATGACTGAGAGGCACCTAAGCAATGTTCAACATCCTTAGTCATTATCGAAATGCAAATCAAAACAACCCTGAGATTTCATCTCACACTGGTTTGAATGGCTAAGATCAAAAACTCAGGAGGCTGCCAGGATGTGGAGAAAGAGGAACAGTCTTCCACTGCTGGTGGGATTGCAAGCTGGTACAACCACTCTGGATACCAGTCTGGCGGTTCTTCAGAAAACTGGGCATGACCATTCCAGAGAACCCTGTTATTCCACTCCTGGGCATATATCCAGAGGACTCACCGGCATGCAATAAGAACACATGCTCCACTATATTCATAGCAGCCTTATTTTTAATAGCCAGAAGCTGGAAAGAACCCAGAGGTTCCTCAATGGAGGAATGGATACAGAAAATGTGGCATATTTACACAAAGGAAGACTACTGAGCAATTAAAAACAATGAATTCATGAAATTCTTAGGCAAATGGTTGGAACTGGAAAATATCATCCTAAGTGAGCTAACCCAACCATAAAGAACACACATGGTATGCAGTCACTGATAAGTGGATATTAGCCCAGAAGCTCGGAATACCCAAGATACAACTCACATTATCACTTGATTCCCAAGGAGAAGGATGGAGAGCCCCCTGGTCCTCGATAGACTCTATGTAGCAGTGTAGAGGAATACCAGAACGGAGAATTGGGAGAGTGTTGTCTGGGGAACAGGGTGATGGAAGTGGGCTTACGGGACTTTCGGAGAGGGGTAGACTGGGAAATGGGAAATATTTGGACTGTAAATAAAGAATATAGAAAATAAAAAATTTGACTAGGCAGCTTATGATAATAAGACCCTGAAGAAAAATAACCAATTTCTTTCTTGGCTAAGACCCATAAATGAAAGACTGGAGAGACAGCTGAGTGATTTAGAGTACTTGTTACTCTTACAGAGGACCAGGGTTCTGTTCTTGGCAACCCTATCTTGGTTTACAACCATTAGGAACTCATTTCAGGAGATCCACCACAGTATTTTAAGCTCCTTGGGCATCAGTAACACATGTGGTGCACATTCAGATATTTTTAAATACAATAAAAATTACAAGTCAAAAATGACATAAACAATCAAAAACAACAAAAAGCCCACATACACATGGAAACTGAACAATACTCTACTCAATGATAACTTGGTCAAGGAAAAAAATAAAGAAATAAATTAAAGACTTTATAGAATTTAACGAAAAGTAAGGCACAACATACCAAAAGTTATGGGACACAATGAAAGCAGTGCTAAGAGGAAAAGTCATAGTTCTGAGTGCTTCCAAAAAGCAACTGGAAAGAGCATGTACACTAACAGCTTAAATGCACAGCTGAAGGATCTAGAACAAAAAGAAGCAAATACACCCAAGTGCAGTAGCCATCAGGAAATAATCAAATTCAGGGCTGAAATCAACCAATAGGGAAAAAAGGAACTATACCAAGAATAAAAAAGGAGCTGGTTCTTTGAAAAAGACCAACAAGATACATAAACCATTAGCCAAACTAACCAGAGAGCAAAGAGACAGTATCCAAATTAACAAAATAGGAAATGAATAGGGAGTCTCAACAGTTAATACTGAGGAAATCCAAAAATTCATGAGATCCTACTACAAAAGTCTATACTCTACAAAAGTGGAAAATCTACATGAAATGGACAATTTTCTACACAAATACCAGGCAATGAAGTTAAATCAGTATTTCTTTTTTTTTTCTTTTTTTTATTGAATATATTCTTCATTTACATTTCAAATGTTATACCCATTACCGGTTTCCCCTCTCCCTGAACCCCCCCCAACCCATTCTCCCACCCACTTCCTTCAATAATATGCTCCTCCACACAACTCACTCCCATGATCCCCACTAGATTTCCCCACATTGGGACCTCTGTTGGGCCTTCACTGAAATAAGGACCTCTCCTCCCACTGATGCCTGACTAGGCATTCCTCTGCCAGTCTTTTGACTAGAACCACATTGTACCTATTGGTTGGTGGCTTAGTCCCTGGGAGCCCTGGGTTGTCTGGTTGGCAGAAATTGTTGTTTTTCCTATGTTACTAAAACCCCCCCACCCCCAGCTCCTCAAGTCTTCTCTCCAACTCCTCAATTGTGAAAAAAAAAAGAAATAAAAAGAAATAAAGGAGAACACAGATAAACAGAGGGAATCCCTTAAAGAATTACAGGAAAGCACAACCAAACAGGTGAAGGAACTGAACAAAACCATCCAGCATCTAAAAAAGGAAGTACAAACAATAAGGAAATCACAAAGGCAAACAACTCTGGACATAGAAAACCCAGGGAAGAGGCTAGGAGTCATGGTTGCAAGCAACAACAACAGAATACAAGAGATAGGAGAAGGAATCTTAGGTGCAGAAGATACCATAGAAAGCATTGAAACAACAGACAATGAAAATGCAAAATGCAAAAAGCACCTAGCCCCAAACATTCAGAAAATCCAGGACAAAATGAGAAGACCAAATCTAAGGATCATAGGTATAGAAGAGAGTGAAGATTTCCAACTTAAAAAGGCAGTAAATGTCTTCAACAAAATTATAGAAGAAAACTTCCCTAACCTAAAGAAACAGATGCCCATGAACACACAAGAAGCCTACAGAACTCCAAATAGTTTAGACCAGAACAGAAATTCCTCCCATCACATAATAATTAAAACACCATATGCACTAAACAAGGAAAGAATATTAAAAGCAGTAAGGGAAAATGGTCAAGTAACATATAAAGGCAAACCTATCAGAATTACACCAGATTTCTCTCTAGAGACTATGAAAACGAGAAGATCATGGGAAGATGTCATACAAACCCTATGGGAAAACAAATGTTAACCCAGGGTACTATACCCAGAAAAACTCTCTATTACCATAGGTGGAGAAAACAAATGTGTTCCATGAAAAAAACAAATTTACACATTGTCTTTCCACAAATCCAGCCCTTCAAAAGATAATCAATGGAAAACAGCAACAAATGTTTCAAATGGAAAATAAAAAAAAGTTAAATCAGGATCAGATAAATGATGTAAACAATCCCCTTACTCCTAAAGAAATAGAAGCAATTATTAATAGTCGTCTAACCAAAAAATTCCAAGGACCAGATGAGTTCAATGCAGAGTTCTATCAGACCTTCAAAGAAGACCTAATACCAATACTCTTCAAACTATTCCACAAAATAGAAACAGATGGAACACTACCCAATTCATTTTATGAAGCCATAATTACTGTGATACCTAAAACACACAAAAATGCAAGAAAGAAAGAGAATTTTAGACAAATTTCCCTTAAGAATATCTATGCAAAAATACTCAATAAAATGCTTGCCAACTGAATCCAAGTTCACGTCAAAACAATCATGATCAATTAGGCTTCATCCCAGGAATGCAGGGATGGTTCAATATATGGAAAACCATCAATTTAATCCACTGTATAAACAAACTCAAATAAAAAACCACACGGTCATTTCATTAGATGATGAGAAATCATTTGACAGAATCCAACAACTCATTATGATAAAAGTCTTGGGAAGATCAGGAATCCAAGGCACATACCTAAACATAGCAAAAGCAATATACAACAAACCAGTAGCCAACATCAAACTACATGCAGAGAAACTTGAAGCAATCCCAATGAAATCAGGGACTAAACAAGGCTGTCTACTCTCTTGCTACCTGTTCAGTATAGTACTTGAATTTCTAGCCAGAGCAAGTAGAAAACAAAAGGAAGTCAAAGGGATTCAAATTGGAAAGGAAGAAGTCAAACTATCACTATTTGCAGAAGATATGATAGTATGCTTAAGTGACTCCAAAAATTCCACCAGAGAACTCCTAAGCCTGATAAATAACTTTAGCAATGTGGTTGGATATAAAATTAACTCAAACAAATCAGTAGTCATCCTATACTCAAAGGATAAAAGGCTGAGAGAGAAATTAGGGAAATGACACCCTTCACAATAGTCACCAATAATATAAAATCCCTTGTTGTGACTCTCACCAAGCAAGTGAAATATCTGTATGACAAGAACTTCAAGCGTCTGAAGAAAGAAATTGAAGAAGATCTCAGAAGATTGAAAGATCTCCTGTGTTCATGTTTTTGCAGGGTTAATATAGTGAAAATGGCTATCTGGATTAAAGAAATCTATAGATTTAATGCAGTCCCATCAAAATTTCAACTCAATTTCCAAAATTCTAAATTTATCTAGAATAACTAAAAACCCAGGATAGTGAAAACTATTCTCAACAATAAAAGATCTTCTGGTAGAATCATCATCTCTGTTCTCAAACTTTACTTCAGGGCAATAGTGATAAAAACTACATGGTATTGGAACAGTGACAGGCAGGTACATCAATAGAATATTACTGAAGACCCTGAAATGAACCCACACACCTATGGTCACTTGATATTTGACAAAGGACCTAAAACTATCCAGTGGAAAAAAGATAGCCTTTTCAGCAAATGGTGCTGTTTCAACTAGAGTTCAGCATGCAGAAGAATATCAAATCGATCTGTTCTTATCTCCTTGTACTAAGCTCAACTTCTAGTGGATCAAGGACCTCCACATAAAACCAGACACACTGAAACTAATAGAAAAGAAAATGGGGAAGAGCCTTGAGCACATGGGCACAGGGAATAATTTCCTGAACAGAACACAAATAGCTTATGCTCTAAGATCAAGAATTGACAAATGGGACCTCATAAACTTACAAAGATTCTGTAAGGCAAAAGAAATTGTCAATCATACAAATGGCAACCAACAAATTGGTAAAAGATCTTTACCAACCCTACATGCGACAGAAGGCTAATATCCAAGATATACAAAAAACTCGAGAAGTTAGACTCAGAGAGCCCAAATAACCCTATTAAAAAACGGAGTACCAAACTAAACAAAAAATTTTCACCTGAGGAATATTGAATGGCTGAGAAGCACCTAAAGAAATGTTCAACATCTTTAGTCATTAGGGAAATGCAAATCAAAACAACCCTGAGATTTCACCTCACACCAGTCAGAATGGCTAAGATCAAAAACTCAGGAGACAGCAGGTGTTGACAGGGATGTGGAGAAAGAGGAACACTCCTCCACTGCTGGTGGGACTGCAAGCTTGTACAATCACTCTGGAAATCAATCTGGTGGTTCCTCAGAAAACTGGGCATGACCTTTCTTGAGGAACCTGTTATACCACTCCCAGGCATATACCCAGAGGACTCCCTGGCATGCAATTAAGACACATGCTTCACTATGTTCCTAGCAGCCCTATTTATAATAGCCAGAAGCTGGAAAGAACCCAGATGTCCCCCAATGGAGGAATGGATACAGAAAATATGATATATATGCAAAATGGAATATTACTTAGCTATTAAAAACAATGAATTCATGAAATTCTTAGATAAATGGAACTAGAAAATATCATCCTAATTGATGTAACCCAATCACAAAAGAACACACATGGTATGCAGTCACTGATATGTGATATTAGTCCAGAAGCTCATAATACCAAAAACAAAATTTACAGTTCAATTGACTACCAAGAAGAAGGGAGGAGAGGTCCCTGGTCCTGGAAAGACTCCTTGCAGCATTGTAGTGGAATACCAGGACAGAGAAGTGGGAGGAGGTCGAACACAGGGAGGGAAGATGGCTTATGGGACTTATGGGGAGGGGGTAACCGGGAAAGGGGAAATCATTTGGAATGTAAATAAAGAACATAGAAAATAAAATAAACAAAAAAGAGAAAGTGAGTAAGAACCTGGAGCACATGGATACAGGGGAAAGTTTCACCAATAGCTTATGCTCTAAGATCAAGAATTGACAAATGGAACCTCATAAAATTGCAAAACTTCTGTAAGGAAAAGGACACTGTCAATAAAACAAAACAGCAACCAAAAGATTGGAAAATGATCTTTATCAATCTCACAACCAATAGTGGGCTAATATATAATGCATACAAAGAATTCAAGAAGTTAGACTCTAGAGAATCAAATAACACTATTAAAAATGTGGTACAGAGCTAAAGAAGAATTTTCAACTGAGGAATACCTGATGGCTGAGAAACACCTAAAGAAAGGTTCAATATTCTTAATCATCAGGGAAATGTAAATCAAAACAAACCTGAGATTCCACTTCACAGCAGTCAGAGTTGCCAAGATCAAAAACTCTGGGAACAGCAATGCTGGAGAGTATGTGGAGAAAGAGGAACACTACTCCACTCCTGCTGTTATTGCAGGCTGGTAAAAACACTCTGGAAATCAGTCTGGTGGTTCCTCAGAAAATTGCACATAGTACTATCTGAGGACCCAGCTATACCACTCCTGGTCATATACCAGAAGATGCTCCAACATGTAATAAGTACAGATGTTGCACTATGTTCATAGTAGCCTTATTTATAATAGCCAGAAGCTGGAAAGAACCCTGATGTCCCTCAACAGAGTAATGGATACAGAAAATGTGGTGCATTTACACAATGGAGTACTACTCAGCTATTAAAAACAATGAATTCAAGAAATTCTTAGGCAAATGGAAGTAGAAAATATCATCATGAGTGAGGTAACCCAATCACAAAAGAACACACATGGTATGCACTCACCTATAAGTGGATATTATTCCAAAAGCTCGGAATACCCAAGATACAACTCACAGACCACATGAAGCTCAGAAGAAGGAAGACCAAAGTGTGGATACTTTGATCCTTATTGGAAAGTGGATCAAAATACCCACTGCTCACAGCCAACCAATAGAACAAGCATAGGGTCCCCAATGGAGCAGCTAGAGAAAGAATCCAAGGAGCTAAAAAGTTTTGCATCTCTGCAGAAGGAACAATAATATAAACCAGTAACCCCAAGGCTCCCAGGGACTCAACCACCAACCGAAGAGT
The DNA here is from genome assembly GCA_036184795.1 of Tokudaia tokunoshimensis. Lineage (NCBI taxonomy): Eukaryota > Metazoa > Chordata > Mammalia > Rodentia > Muridae > Tokudaia > Tokudaia tokunoshimensis. Next base: position 84,036,539 of record BTHU01000001.1, on the reverse strand, counting down.
TCACATGGCTCCAGCTACATATGTAGCAGAAGTTGATCATTTTAGACATCAATGAGAGGAGAGGCCATTTGTCTTCTGAAGCCTCAATTCCCGGAATAGGGGCATGCATGTCAGGAACTTGGGAGAGGCGAGCAGGGGGTGGGGGATGGGATAGGTGGTTTTGAAGGTGTAACTTGCAAAGGGGATACCATTTGAAATATAAATATAAAAAATATCCAATAAAAAAAAGAAAAATGGGCTGACAGTGGGGAACATGGATGAATATTTCCTCAATGAGTTATATTCATGTATGAGATTTTCAAAATGGGAGCCATTATGTGATATCCATTTATTAATGAAAAGTACATAAAGAGAGATTTGTGCTGAGAAATGGAAGCGCTGTCAGATGGTGTCCACTAGAATGTTTAGATAATTCTATCCTCTTTCATTCCAGGAGACATACAAGGAAGCAAATTCTAGGCCTCCAGGAAACAGTGACCATGAAGAAATCATTTACATAGAAAAGTAGAAGATAAGGAAATTATGGATTGAATAATATTAGGATGCAGAACTTTCTGACTGTTAGATGGGGATTAATCAAATAGGGGGGATACCAATACTTCAATGGTCCAGATGTGGTGAACTATTCTCCTGTTGAGGTTACCAGGTAAAGTAAGAAAACAGGGGCTATGTACATAGCAGTAAAATTTGTTACTATGGCTCTTTCTATCATGGGAACAGACACTGTCAATTCAAGACTTCAAAAACAACAGAACTTCTTTAAGTTCTCATAGAGCAGCTCCCACCAATATCCTCCCTTTTGATTTTAAAAAAGATTCATTTCTTTTTTCTTGTTTGTGTATGAGTGCTTTGCCTTTAAGGATATGTACCATATGCATGTCAGGACTCTTTAAAAGGCAGAAGAGTGTGCTGAATTCCCCTAGATTCAGAATTGTAGATGGTTTGAGCCACAATGTTGGTTCTGGGAACTAAACGCAGGACCCTTTAAAAGGGAGAAGAGCATGCTGAATCCCCTAGATTTGGAAATGTAGATGGTTTGAGCTACAGTGTTGGTTTTGCAAAATGCAAGTCCTCTGCAAAAGCAATAGGTGGTCTTATATACTGAGCAATCTCTCCAGTCCATTAAACCTCCTCTTAGTTCTACCTTGTCATTTATCTTTAGTTTGTCTTGCCTGCTTCTTTATTTGTTTATGTTTCATTTAGTGTGTATGTTTGTAAGTGTGCATGTGCACATGCAAGAAGGTGTAAGTTCACACATAAGAGCATAACTCCAGTTATTTCTTTCCTTCTACCATATGGTTTTCTTGGATCAAAGCCAAATTATCAGGCATGGTGGCATTGACTTTTCCCAGTAAACATCGGCTTCTTCATATTATCAGTTGTCATTTTGGGAATTTTATGCCTAGCTCTACTAACAGATTGTTCTTAGTCTTTGGCATTCAACAATCTTCCCAATATATCTGGTAAAATGTTAATGTGCTTCTGACTACATGAGACCTTAAAACTTTAGTCATGTAAACTACAACTTTCTGAACATAAAATTAGTCTCCCCATTAACCTTGTACTGAGTGTTCAAATGTTCTGTATTTTACATTTTATGTTGGCTGAGTTCAAATCATACTAATATTAAATTTTTTATTTTGAATTACAATAATATTAACTTTTTATTTTGAATTACAATAATTAATAACTTAATAACTAGTCAGAAATACTAATGTTATTATCAATGAAGATTTGGAGCACATTCTTCATATTTTTGAGGATAGATTTGATGAAGACAGGTTAAAGACATCAAAAACCAGCAGTGTCTTTCTTCATGACAGGAAATTTTTTCTGGTATTTTTGTCAGAGCTTTGGAATTATTTTACAGGTAGATACAAGATAACCATTGAGCCATTCATTGTGTCTAGAAATCTTATTAAGTACTTATTGGATTGTCAAACCAACCAGATACTAAAAATTTGTTACTGAATGATACAATTCTCATAGAATTCGTACTTCAATGGAGAGTACACTAGAGAAGAATCAATATTTTAAAACATACAATGTGGTGGGGAAGAATAAATGGAGCTGATCTAAATAGGAATGGTAGCTGTATCAGTGGTGGGTTGTGCTAACTTGTGTAAGCTAGCAATGAAATCCTTATGGAACAAGTGGTATTAGATAAAGAAATTAAGACAGGCATGTTGAGTCTATTCTAAGGTGAATGAAAACAGTTAAAAATAAAATATAGGGGTAGACTAACCTAGGTTTATAGGGATGCTTAAAAATACATGTTTATAGACATTTATTGTGTGAACACTTCATGTACAATAAACACCAGCCTGGAAAGGCTTATCTACTGGTGCTATAGTATAGTATAAATATAGTATAGATTATTCCCAAATATCGTGGGAATAAACAAGAACTTTCATATTTGATCTACATGTAACACCAAAAATTGAAAAATCACACCTAACACCCCTATGGGCTGTCCAAATCCTGTGCTAGACAGGTCAGAGCCCTAGGATAGAACCCACCATCATTATCCCTCTTGATCAACATAGTATCAAACCAATTTTCAGTGATTTATCTTGGGTACATAGTTTTCTACATCTCCCACCCCTTATAATGGTTTCTTTTTGTAGTAAATAGTGATTAACCAAAATCAAAACAAATCAATCAAACAAACAAACACTTGCCATTGTAGAGAACTGGACACTGTGGAAGGCTCTACAATATGTGGAACTTCAATACCACACCTCCTTTTCTCCAAGCTCAGTAATCATTGTGAGATTGGGTGAAAAGATGTAAGAGCTAGAGCTGGTACATGACTATAAATTAACAGTGCTTTCAGAACTCAATGGAATGGTTGCAAATACAGCCTCATGTTAGCACCTTTGGCATCTACATGCTCAAACCAGACAAAATCAAAACACATAGCGCCAATATGGGCATGTTCTCCACAGGTAGCTGAGGAGTGATAGGCAACTTCCTTCCAAAAGGAAAGTAAATTATCTATAAGGACATGGCCCTGGTAGGCTAACCATGATTCAGTAAAGCCTAAATACCACAAGATGAATTTGATAAAAAAAATATATTTGAATGTGTAGAGGAGGAAGTTATACTGAAAAGAGTTCAAGCATGGCTGGAAATGATCTAAATACATTGTGTAATGTTCTCAAAGACATGTTAAAAACTACAAAAGAAAAAATACAATAAAATATAATATCTATATGTATTGGGAGAAAAAGGAGATTTGGGCAAAATGAATAAAAGGAAGGTGCATAACCAAACCTCAGATGATGGCCAGACTTGTCTTGGGTAATTGTCCTTATTACAATCAGTTTTACAAAACAGGTTATCCTAAGAAAATATTTTCTTTCCAAGATGTCTCTTCAGAGCACCCTTAATCTCATTATTCCTGAGGGTGTAGATGAGGGGGTTCAACATGGGGATCACCACCATATAGAATACAGACAACACCTTGTTCTGATCAGTGGAATAGCTGGACTTGGGCATCACATAAATGAATATAGCAGTTCCATAAAAAAGTGTGACTGCAGTCAGGTGGGAGGTACAAGTGGAGAAGGCCTTTTGTCGACCCTCGCTGGAGTGCATCTTCAGGATGGTGATGAGGATATGAGTGTAGGAAGTGGCTATGACAATCACTGTTGGCATAGTAACTGTGCCAGCAGAAAATGAGGTAACAACTACAGGGATAGTGACATCTGAACAGGAGAGCTCAATCAGAGGAGCAAAATCACAGAAAAAGTGATTGATTCTGTTTGGTCCACAGAACAGAATGGATAAAAAAGAAATTGTGGCAAAGGAAGCGTTAATAAAAGCTCCTACATACGATCCTACAACCAACTGGGCACAGACTTGTGTGGACATTTTGATGGAATAAAACAGTGGGTTGCAGATTGCTACAAAACGATCATAAGCCATGACACCCAGAAGGAAGCATTCAAGTGTCCCAAAGAAAACAGCTGAGCCAAACTGTATAGAACATCCAAGGTAGGAGATGGTATTTTGCTTTACTAGGAAGTTAGCAAGCATATTGGGTGTGACAGAAGATGAAATTCCTATGTCAACAGAAGCCAAGTGACTGAGAAAAAAGTACATGGGGTGATGGAGCTGTGATGAGACTCTGATGAGAAGGATGGTGCTGAAGTTCCCAGATACAGTCACCAGGTAGATGCATAGGATGATGGTGAAGAGGATGACTCTAAGAATTGGGTCATCTGTTAAACCCAATAAAATGAATTCTGTCACTGTAGTGTAGTTCCCATCCTCTAGGAAGGCCATGGGACAGAGTAGCTCCTGCTAGATTAAGGCTGTGATGAAGATATTACATAATGGGGTTTATAAATTTGTCACTTCATTATATTTAATGAGAGCATGGAGAGCATTACAAACTAATATATTATTCAAAACATTGGATCAATTATTGATATTTTACTAGCATTGTAATTATTTGTACATCTATGTGCAGTAATTATTTCAAAATTATTTAAACACAAATGCTAGAAATGTGGTATAAATAATCAATAACTTTTATTTTCATTTACTTATAATGAAGTATACAGGATTGTAATCAATGCTAAAGTTTAAAATTATTAGACTTACCGCAGTAAGATAGCTTACTAAAGATTCTTGCTACCAAGCTTGACATGTTGCAGCTAGTTTGATACCTGGAACCCTCAAGATGTGAAGGAATAACCAACTCCTGAAAGTTGTTCTTTGTTACCTACACATATTCTGTGTTACCATTATTTCCCTTACACAAATAAATAAATATTAAAATACACAAATAAATAGACAGATAAATAGAAAATAATGTGATTCATAAGAAAACAATCTATTTATTATAAGCTTAACAAGAATTATATATAAAAACATAGAATTAAATAGTGAAGTTTAAAGCTATCACTATTATTAAATGAGTACTGCGTTAACAGAACAGATTTATTTTTTTAAAAAAAACTTTTATGTTTTCCTATTTTTATTTTAATGAAATGAATTGTTCTTTGTGTAATTTTTATATTCTAGCAGACGAATATTTTAAGTAAAATAAAAGACAAACACACATACAAAGTAATCAATTTATGGAGATTCAGAGTTGACTCATTACAAAGAGTGCTTGGTGAACTGGCAAAAAAAATGGTTTGATTCCCTGCCCAGCTCACTTTATTTTCTAGCAGGAGTCTGCTGTTCCAGTTCTGAGGTCCCAGCACTACTTGTGCTCTTCAGAGTCTCCAGGCACACATGTGCTGCAATGTGTCCATGCTGGCATGCTGGCAACATTCACATACAAAATAAAAATAACATAGCTTGAAAAAGAGAAGTAGATACAAATACCAGGTAGATTGAACTCTGAGTGTTCCTTTTAGTAAGCAGGCTAAAAAATAATGGGTGGCCACACAATTGAAGGGTATATAATTAGGACCAATATCAGAGTCGAATTTTAGCTTTCTGATGGGTAATACAAAGTCTATAAACTGAATAAAGATCACATTAAATATAAATATCTGACTTCCAGTTGTAAACTTATTAAATGTATAAATTCTTCTAAATAGGTCATTGTTCTTTAAAGTATTTAGAAATATCAATTATATCAACATGTTTTATGAAAATATTGCATGTTATTAGTAATTCTTTAGATATGCCCACTCCTTCTCCAGTGTCACAGTGTTTTCTAACTGAAATATTTTGGAATGAATTCACATGATTTTCAACAAAGGACACTGCCAAGTATTCAATTCAAAAAGCATACAGTTTTGAAGGTCATGTTGGTTTCTGGTCTTGCCAACAGATAAATAAGGAATATAAGATAAATAAGGAATCTATGAAAACTTGTTTTTATGCCTGATTTTTCTGAACAATTATTAATGAAATACAAGGAAATTCTATGAAAGTTTCTTTCCTCCTACTGTTATATAACTCCATAATTCCATTGGACATGGTTCTCCACAATGGTTTGAAATACAATACATTTTAAAGAATAAAGTATCTCCATATACCAACAAAGTCAACATCTTACCTCTTGAAATAAGAATTCATTTTAAAGTAAGGAGTTAAAAGTTATTATATTTTTATAGATATGAATCTCTTTCATACTGTCATTCTTTAACCCCAAGGATAAGTCCCTGCAGAGGCTCTGGATTCCAGTGTGAATTCAAATCATCAGTGATCATTACCTTTGCTCAGGTGAGTACTGAGTAGGTCATTTCATACAAAAACAATTAGTTTTCAAGGATTCTGTAAATCTAAACTAATCTCTTTATGTGAGTATTGGTGAAATTACACTTGGTGATTATAGAATTTACATTATAACAAATTATCTTAGGTAAATCTTCCTTCAAGTTGATATTTGTTTCAGGTTAATTTACATAAAAGGATACAAACTACTCATTAAAATGGACCGTTTTGTTTCTTTCATTCCTGTGCAACAATTATTCTTTTTGTATATTAGTGGTTGATATAATATACTCTATTAGGTACTTACCAAATATAGGAAGGAATGAGAAACAAAGTTGTATAATTGTTTGAGGCAAACACAAGTTCAATGGAAAAGAGTATAAAATGTCATGATTACTTAGAAAATAGTGCATAGAAATAGGTATGTATGATTTCCAGTAAGAATTAACATTCCATAATTTATAACTCAAACATGTGCCATGTGGTCTTACTTTTTATGCTGTCTTGGAAAATGGAAAACACAGTAATTCTTCCCCTGAAGACTCAGCTCAACATTCTCCTCAATCTTACTTTCATTAACTTCTATAATGACCCTTTGATAGAACTCCAATAAAAATGGTTGATGCTGACCATCAGTCAAATTTTAATCTAAGTGTCTCCTGTCTGGCTAAGCATAGCTATCCTCTGAGTGGCTATATTCAAAAGTGGCCAAATACAGAAGCAGATACTCACAGCCAAATATTAAATGGTGGGCAAGTACATCTTGGGAAGAGTTGGAGGAAGGATAGGTGGTCAGTAGTAGATGGGAATTCCAGAGAAAGATCCACAGGTTCACAAAACTGAACCACTGGGAGCTCTGTGAGACTGAGCCACCAACCAAAGAACATACATGAGCTGGAATGAGGCCCTGGCACATGTAGCAGACAGGAAGCTCAATCTTCATGGCTGTCCTGTCTGGCCTCAGAGGGAGAGGATGTGCCTAATCTGGCAACAACTAGCTTTACCAGGGTAAAGTGACACAAAGAGGGGTCTGACCCTCTCAAAGAAGAAGGGAAGTGGAGGGAATGAGCTCAGTGAGGGAGGGACCAGTTGGGGGAGCAGTTTTGGAAAAAAATAAAGGAATAAAACAAAAACAAAAAGTCAAAATCCTGTCCCTGATGGCAGAGGAGAGGTAGAGATATGATCTGCACTGAAAACTCCCTGGTATACTAGCAAGGAGTTTGCATCAATGAATGAGAGAAAAGGCCATGTATCAAAAAAAATGGCACATCCAGACTGACAGCAACATTGCCTTCTGACCTTCATAAGCATATTATGGCACACGTGCACTTTTGCTCACATGAAAACATGGATGTTTCTTGTAAGCAAACATCATACATCAATATACATATATAGCAGCCAAGTCTCCCCTTCCTTAGTTACATATTTATGTTTGATGTAAATTATAAGATGGTCCTATGCAATCCAAGCTATATTTGAACCTGTTAGAAAGTTATGGAAAGTTTTGAAATTTTGATATCCCTGTCTCCATCTCCCAACTACTTAATTTATACGTGTTCAACACTCATGCTATGTGGTATTTGAGATCTAGTACAGTATTTTATGAATGTCAGGCAAGGATTCTACCAATTGGGCTACATTAATAGGCCATTATCTTAGTTTGGTTTAATGATTTTTACACACACACACACACACACACACACACACAATCTTCTGTTTTATAGATGATAGTGAGCAGAGATTGAGCTTAAACTACTTTTCTAAATGTATTCACCAATCAGGTCAGAATTAATTTAGGATAATTACTTAGGTCACATTGGATGTTAGAATGTACTGTTTGAATGTCTGTCACCAATGAGGCTACACAATCAAATATGAGAAAATCATTCATTCATTTCTTTCAGACAAATAAGTTAAGTATTTATTGTATTCTAGAAACCTCTTGAGCACCTTAGATAGGATAAGGAAAGAGGATCTTTTAGGAAATTCAGAGTTCCATAGAAAAAATAACATTATATACACTGGCACCTTAATCAGGAGCCCAACATACTGTGGCATCCCAGCACCAAGACTGACTCTACCATCATGATATTGAAATCAAGGTCATGCATGTTTATTCTCAATAATCATAATCCCTTTGATTTGAGATAACATAAACTAAAAAGCAAGTGCAGAAATATGTAAATATAACCTGCTGAGTTCTCTTAATGCTGCTTCCATGTATATGATATCAATGCTGACTACTTTGTATTGGAAAACAAATTAGAGGGCTTATCTTTAGGAGAAACTAACTCTACCTTATTACTCATGAGCAGCCTAATCAATGAGAAGTAAATCATACCTAGTATTAGAAACCTAACCAGGTATCCAGGGCTAGTGAGTTTATGTATCTTAAAGAAACCCTACTACTTCCACTTTACTACATCAGCTCCTAATTACATTCTAAATCTTATCCTTGCTCCAAGAGATAAGTGAAGTTCTCATTCCACATCAAAGAAACATCTCATCAGCAAATGGAGATGATTACAGAAAAAAACACAACTAGTTTTAATACAGATATCATGATGAGCCCTGCCCAATGGTTAACTTTGTAATATAAGTCCTGCATCCAAGGCTCAGGAACATCTTGAAATGGGGGGAGAAATAGAGAAAAGAGAAAGAGGACTAATAATTAAGTTGAGATACCTCCTAGAACTAACAAGGAAACATCATGACAAAAAGCAACTTGGTGAGAAGAGGCTTATTTGGTTTACCTACCACTGGTCACAGTCCACTGAGGGAAGCTGAGGAAGCTGAGGGAAGCAGGAACTCAAGGTAGGAACCTGGAGGCAGGAAATGAAGCAGAAGACATAAAAGATTACCACTTACTAGCTTGTTCAGTCATCTTTCTTATGTAACCGAGGGCCACCTACCCAGGGTTAGCACCATGCTCAATGAGTTGCACCCATACACATCGATTGTGAATCAAGAAAATACAATGCCCTTAAGACTTGCCTACAGGCAATCTGATGGTGGTGGTGGTGGGGTCCATTTTGTTTTGTTTTTCTCTTCTCTTGAGGTTCCTGTTCCCAGAGAATTCTAGCTTGTGTCAAGTTGTCGTGAAACTAACTAGGACAGGCCCACATCTGGAGACCACGTGAACTCAAGCAGCAACATGACTGCAGGAAGGTGAGGCCCCACCCCGAACTCTGCAGACAATCAACCTGTCCTTTCCTGTTGTGCTTTCAGTCAGTGCCATCACATGGATTTGGACAAGCTAAAGGGGCAACTAAAGTCTTCTGGCCAGAGCTTACTCTCTGACGTTGGATGAAAGTCCCTCTGTCCTCTGTCTAAATCTGGCAAGGGGCAACTGAAGTCTTCTGACCAGAGCTACTCTCTGATGTTGGCTGAAAGTCCCTCTGACCTCTGTCTAAATCTGGCAATGGGCATTGGCAAAAACTATCTAACTGCTCCTTAGAACAAAAAGAAAACCTGGTAGTGCAGCAGCTCCTTAAAAGCCACATGATGGCTATCAGTTCTTAAATCTGTGGGAAGGCTCAGCATTTTGGACCTCTGTGGAATCCCTGAAAGCCAAATAGGCCAAGGGAATTTTCCCGTTGGACAAAGCATTTCTCTTCTTTTCTGTCATGGGCAACTCACTATCACATAAAAAAAATTGCCCAAGCTAGGGAAGTAGCTGCCCTACTAAAATGTAGGGGAATAAAAATAGCCAAAATAACAAGTCTCGTGGTTTTTGGAGGAAGTCCTTCAGATAGCACAATGCATGGCCAATGGTATTTATAGCCCCAGACTCATGCACCTGAGTAGGTTCACTCATCAAAAACAGAGATACCCAAGAAGGAAAAACACTGTCCCATGATTTTATGCTGATGTTAGCTGCGATTTGGCAATGCATAGCACCATCTAAAATAGGACTGGCTGATAGCAACACAGCTCCTGAGCCCTCTCAGTCAAATAAACTCAAATATCAAGGACCTAAAAATCACTCTATTTCAATCTCACAGCCCTTACCCAACTAATAAGGTAAATAAAAATCCATCTACCAACCCCTGCCTCCTTATGCCTCATAGGAAACACTAAATAAACCATCCTATTCCTCCCTCTCCCACACAAGGGCAAGGCTCCATTAAAAATAATCAAAGGAGCTTCTACTTGCTTCTCCCCTTACTTCACCTTACCCATCCAACCAGAAATAGGAATCTCTCCTCCCCCTTCTCCAAGTCATAAAAGCAAAATGCCTTCAAAACTCATAGACAAAACCCCACAAAACTCCAGAGTCCCTTACTCCCAACCATCTACCACCCAACAACTTTGTAATTTTCAAGACTCTTGCAAAAACTAACCCCAACTCCCATGATCCTCAGAAGTCTGATATGGAACTAGAAACTCAAACACTCAAGCATTTCCGGTTAATATCAACCCCACTAGAACTAAACCACAATTGGTATCCACTCCAAGCCTCAGACTTAAAAGAATTCAGGCAGGCAGTAAAGGAAGATGGCATCTACAAACCCTGGACAAAATCTCTCCTAGAGAGCCATATTGCTAATTTAAATAATCCCCAATATTGGAGAAATATTTTTCATTCTTCCCTTCCAGGCCCAATATTTTTGGAAGGGAAAGCCTTATTTCAAGGTGAATACCATCAAAAACTCAGGCAAAACCAGGACAGAGGCTACAACCCATGGGGTGTTTATTAACTCTTTGGCCAGGAAGACTTTTCTACTGGAGCACAACAGGCAATTCAGACAGCAGGGTAGTATGAACAGGTCTGCCTCTGTGCAACCTAAACTAGGGATAAGTTCACTTCACCCTCAGGGTCACAAAACCCTGCCTCCTCCCTGCATTCTCTTCATCAAAATTCCGGAGAAACACTATCTGATTTTTTTAAGAACTAAAATGAGCCTAAAAAGAAAAATCCCCAGCCCCACAGCCAGAGACCTGCTTCCTAAAACCACTGTATGGGAAGGCATGACTTCTGCATCCAGGCTAGCTTGCCAAGGTCTCTGGGAGTAGCATTACAATAGGTGAATTGTGGCAACCTGGGACAAAGGAACAGAGTCACATCAGATTACATCAATGTCTCAGGCATTTGTAGCAGCAGTAAAACAGAAGGATTCTGCTTAAAATGTATAGAGACAGGACATTGGAGGAATGAATGCCCAAAAAAACTATTTCCACATTACAGATTCTAATCCCCCTAAGAAAATCTATCCCCACTACAGAAAAGGTTTCCACTGGAAGGGATACTGTACCACTGTAAATGATAAGGATGGTAAGCCACTGGTGCCTTTAAACTTCAAATGGGGCAGCCCTCAGCCCCTACAGTATGAAGGACAGCTACTCCCACAGAAGCCTTACAGGTGTCCAGAATCTCAGAAGACTCCCATCCAAAATTAACCTTTAAAATAGATAATAAACCATTCAAGTGCCTCATTGATACTGGAGCATACTGGAAAATTTTAAGATAGCAAGATTCCATGTGACTGGCAACTGCTCCCGGGACCAAAGATCCTAGACATAGGGGGTACTCCTCATGCATTCATCACCAAACAGGCCTAAAGATGGGAGCACCCAGATGGAGCTACCAGTCTCATACAACCTCTCGTGGCTCAAGTAGCAACCATTCTCCTCGAGAGATATATCTTACAAGCCTTTGAGGTGATTCTTACCATCCAACCAGAAAGAGACCAAATTACAAATAGAGGACATTACCTATAAAGAAAACAATACCCAAGGAGACCCTAAAAACCCTCCTCCAAATCACTCCAATTCTAGGGGCCACTGTGAGATTTTGTATTCCTTGCCTTGATTGGCTTTCTGATGAAGCCATCTGGATCCCACAGTGGCCTCTATCAAAGACGTTTAGAGCCCTCAAACAGCTGGTAGAAGAACAACCATTGCTTCAACACCTCTGTGCCTCACCCATTCCTTGAAATATCACTGTTTGCTATAAAAAAGACCTCAGGGGGATGGAGATTATTACAAGATTTGACAACAATTAACAAAACCATGTAAGTCTGGGCTTCCCCACAAAGAGGGCTACCCCTCATCTCAGCCAATGTTCCCTTATTAGCAATAGACATAAAAGACTGCTTTCTTTCTGTCCCTTTCCACCCCTAAGACTGCAAGCTATGTGCATTCTCAATACCCTCTTATTAATAACTTTGGCCCAGCCTCAAGATATGAGTGGACTGTTCTCCTGCAGAGAATCGCTAGCAGTCCAACCATTTTCAGGAGGCTGTAGCCACTGCATTAAGGTCCTATTTAGACAAACGACTCAATATGTACCATTATATGGATGATATATTAGTATGGGGAGACTTTTCCACCTTCCCCTTCCAACTTAAGGACAAGCTAATACCTTCCTTAATTGCCCTAGGATTAAAAATAGCCCCTTACAAAATCCAACTTATTCTTCCCATTGAATTTTTAGGAACAGAATCTCCCTTACCTCAATATGCCCCCTCAAGCCCATACTTTCCTTCCCTCAAAAATTAACTCTCACCTCCATCTAGAGCTTTCTGGACAACCTCACTTAGCTTCATCCCTGGCTCCTCCTTCCTATAAGCACCATACAACCTCTCTTCAACCTCCCAAAAGGAGACAAAAGTCCCTCCACCCAAGAACACTGTCCCCGGAAGCAGCTCATAAAAGCTATGGCTCTTTCTAGGTATGACCAAACAATACCAATACAGTTCTTTATCTATAACCCTTCCCCTACACTGTTGGGAGCCCTTTACCAAATTCAGGGGATGTTTGAATGGTTCCAATCCCAAATGCACCCGAAATTTAAAATAAGATGGATGCACTGTCTAGCATGAATAAATATGACAGGTATAGAGCCCTGCAAACCCTAGGGAAAGAACCTGATTATCCTGTCACCCCCTTCTCCCTCTCTGATATTCAGAGGCCAATCAAAAGTCACTCCTGCGAGTTTTCCTTCCACGACCTCTGTTCCAGTAGACTGCGCTGAAGAGACAGGTACCCCAAGCTCTCTCTCCCCAATATAACATCACTTGGGACACGGCCTGTTGGGCTTCCATCTGTGCCCGAGAACGGGTCAGCGCTGTGGTCGTCTGGGTGCCAGATCGGCAGGCCATCGCGTCTGCAGGGTGAGCGGCGCCATGGAGAGTGTGCAGAGTGCCCTCCGCCATCTTTGCTCCAGTGACTGGGAAGTTGGGACAGCCAGGTTCTAAGACAGACAGGCATAATATCGCTTGGGTCTCGGGCGGCTTGTGTGTACGTGGCTCCCAAGTGCTGGGCTGATCTGCAGTAACCAGCGTGCTAGCTCTGCTGTGGGAATTCTGCCTGGCAGAGGGACGCCCCCTCCCCCACCTAGGAGAGATCACTCACCCCTGCACAGGGCAGGAGCCTACCAGCCTCCCTTTGGCAACCTCTGTTCCAGGAATCCACTAGGCTGAGCCTTTGGATGTGCAAGGCCTCCCTAATATAAGATCACTTGGGGCAAGGCAGATTAGGGCTCCAAAGTCACTCAGGAGCAGGCAGGCCCCAGAAATCGGTGCCAGGGGAATCCTGGCAATCCGGGGGGGGGGTCAGAAATAGTTTTGCAGGCTCACAGGAGGTCCAACCAACAGCCAGTGACAGCAGGACCGACTAACATCGGAGGTATCCAGATGGCAAAAGGCAAACGTAGGAATGTTACTAACAGAAATCAAAGTAATGTGGGACCATCCGAACCCAACTCTCCAACAGCAGCAAATCCTGGATACCCCACCACACCCGAAAGACAAGATCTGGATTTAAAATCACTTCTCATGATGCTATTAGAGGATCACAAGAAGGACACAAATAAATCTCATAAAGAATTACAGTAGACCATGAATCAACGGTTAGAAGCCCTTACAAAGGAAACACAAAAATTGCTTAGAGAAATGCAGGAGAACATGGATCAAAAGATGGAGGCGCACAAGGAGACAACACAAAAATTGCTTAACGAGATGAATCAACGGGTAGATGCACTCACAAAGGAATCACAAAATTGGCATACAGAAATGCAGAAGAATATGGGTCAACAGATGGATGCCCATAAGGAGGCAACACAAAAATTGCTTAAAGAAATGAATCAACGGTTAGATGCCCTTACAAAGGAAACACGAGAACTGCTTAAAGAAATGCAGGAGACAATGGATCAACAGATGGATTCCCATGAGGAGGAAACACAAAAATCACTCAGAGAAATGCAGGAGAACATGGGTCATCAGGAAGAAATCCTGAAAGAGGCAATGCAAAAATACCTTAAAGAAATACAGGAAAATACAAACAAACAAGTGAAGGATCTCAGCAAATCCATCCAGGAATTAAAAAAGGAAGTAGAAACAACTAAGAAATCACAAAGGGAGACAACTTTGGGGATAGAAAACCTTGGGAAGAAATCAGGAGTCATAGATGCAAACATCAACAATAGAATACAAGAGATGGAAGAAAGAATCTCAGGTGCTGAAGATTCCATAGAAAGCATCGACTCAACAGTCAAAGAAAACGCAAAATGCAAAAAACGTGTAAACCAAAACATCCAGGAAATCCAGGACACAGTGAGAAGACCAAACCTAAGGATTATAGGTATAGATGAGAGTGAATATTTGCAACTTAAAGGGCCAGTAAACATCTTCAACAAAATTATGGAGGAAAACTTCCCTAACTTAAAGAGAGAGATGCCGATGAAAGTACAAGAAGCCTACAGAACTCCAAACAGACTGGACCAGAACAGAAATACCTCCCGTCACATAATAATCAAAACACCGAATGTTCTAAACAAAGAAAGAATACTAAAAGCAGTAAGAGAAAAGGGCCAAGTAACATACAAAGGAAGACCTATCCGAATCACATCAGACTTCTCACCAGAGACTATGAAAGCCAGAAGATCCTGGGCAGATCTCATGCAGACACTAAGACAGCACAAATGCCAGCCTAGACTACTATACTCAGCAAAACTCTCAATCACCATAGATGGAGAGACCAAGATATTCCATGATAAAACCAAATTTTCACAATATCTTTCCACAAATCCAGACCTGCAACGGATAATAGGTGGAAACCTCCAATACAGGGAGAGAAACAACACCCAGGAAAAAATGAGATAATAACCTTCTTGAATCAAACCCAAAAGTAGATAACCACTCAAACATAAAGATAGCGTCAAGAATGGCAGATGGCAATAATCACTATGCCTTAATCTCTCTTAATATCAGTGGTCTCAATTCCCCAATTAAAAGACATAGACTAGCAGACTGGATACGTAAACAGGACCCAGCATTTTGCTGCATGCAGGAAACGCACCTCAGTGTCAAAGACAAACACTACCTCAGAGTAAAAGGCTGGAAAACAATTTTACAAGCAAATGGCCCCAAGAAACGAGGTGGAGTAGCCATCCTAATATCAGATAAAATTGATTTTCAACCTAAAGTCCTCAAAAAAGACACAGAAGGACACTACATACTGATCAAGGGAAAACTCCACCATCAAGAACTCTCAATTCTGAATATCTATGCTCCAAATGCAAGGGCACCCTCATTCGTAAAAGAAACTTTACTAAAACTCAAAGCACACATCGCACCGCACACAATAATAGTGGGTGACTTCAACACCCCGCTCTCTGAAATGGATCGTTCAGGAAAGCAGAAACTAAACAGGGACACAGTGAATCTAATTGAAGCCTTGGACCATATGGAACTAACTGATATATAGAACATTTCATCCTAGAGCTAAAGAATACACCTTCTTCTCAGCTCCTCATGGTACCTTCTCCAAAATTGACCATATAATTGGTCACAAATCAGACCTCAACAGATACAAGAAGATAGAAATAATCCCATGCCTCCTATCAGATCACTATGGAATAAGGGTGGTCTTCAATGGCAACAAAAACAAAAGAAAACCCACATACACATGGAGGCTGAACAATGCTCTACTCAATGATAACTTGGTCAAGGTGGAAATAAAGAAAGAAATCAAAGACTTTTTGAAAGTTAATGAAAATGAAGGCACAACATACCCTAATTTATGGGACACAATGAAAGCAGTGCTAAGAGGAAAATTCATAGCCCTGAGTGCCGCCAAAAAGAAACGGGAGACAGCATACACTAACAGCTTAATGGCACACCTGAAAGCCCTGGAACATAAAGAAGCAAATACACCAAAGAGGAGTAGAAGGCAGGAAATCATCAAACTCAGGGCTGAAATCAATCAAGTAGAAACAAATAAAACCATACAAAGAATCAACAAAACGAGGAGTTGGTTCTTTGAGAAAATCAACAAGATAGATAAGCCCTTAGCCAGACTAACCAGAGAGCACAGAGATAGTATCCAAATTAATAAAATCAGAAACGAAAAGGGAGAGATAACAACAGAAACTGAGGAAATTTAAAAAATCATCAGATCCTACTAGAAAAACCTGTATTCAACACAACTAGAAAATCTTGAGGAAATGGACAAATTCCTTGACAGATACCAAGTACCAAAATTAAATCAGGATCAAATAGACCATCTAAACCGTCCTATAACCCCTGAAGAAATAGAAGTTGTCATTGGAAGTCTTCCAACCAAAAAAAGCACAGGTCCAGATGGTATTAGTGCAGAATTCTATCAGACCTTCAAAGAAGACCTAACACCAATAGTCTTCAAACTGTTCCACAAAATAGAAACAGAAGGAACACTACCCAACTCATTCTATGAAGCCACAATTACACTAATACCAAAAGCACACAAAGATCCGACAAAGAAAGAGAATCTCAGGCCAATCTCTCTTATGAATATCGATGCAAAAATACTCAATAAAATTCTTGCCAACCGAATCCAAGAACACATCAAAACGATCATTCACCACGATCAAGTAGGCTTCATCCCAGGGATGTAGGTATGGTTCAATATAAGGAAATCCATCAATGTAATCCACTACATAAACAATCTCAAAGAAAAAAACCACATGGTCATCTCATTAGATGCTGAGAAAGCATTTGACAAAATTCAGCATCCTTTCATGCTAAAGGTCTTGGAAATATCAGGAATTCAAGGCCCATATCTAAACATAGTAAAAGCAATTTACAGCAAACCGGTAGCCAGCATCAATCTAAATGGAGAGAAACTTGAAGCAATCCCACTAAAATCAGGGACTAGACAAGGCTGCCCTCTCTCTCCATATCTTTTCAGTATAGTACTTGAAGTTCTAGCTAGAGCAATTAGACAACAAATAGAGGTCAAAGGGATACAAATTGGAAAGGAAGAAGTCAAACTATCACTATTTGCAGACGATATGATAGTACACATAAGCGACCCAAAGAACTCCACCAGAGAACTCCTACAGCTGATAAACGACTTCAGCAAAGTGGCCGGATATAAAATCAACTCAAGCAAGTCATAAGCCTTCCTATACTCAAAGGATAAGCAGACTGAGAAAGAAGTAAGAGAAATGATACCCTTCACGATAGCCACAAACCATATAAAGTATCTTGGCGTGACTCTAACCAAACAAGTGAAAGATCTGTATGACAAGAACTTCAAGTCTCTGAAGAAAGAAATTGAAGAAGACCTCAGAAGATCGAAAAATCTGCCATGCTCATGGATAGGCAGGATTACTATAGTAAAAATGAGCATCTTACCAAAAGTAATACACAGATTCAATGCAATCCCCTTCAAAATCCCAACTCAATTCTTCATAGAGTTAGAAAGAGCAATTCAAAAATTCATCTGGAATAACAGAAAACCCAGAATAGCTAAAACTATTCTCAAGAGTAAAAGAACCTCTGGGGGAATCAGTATCCCGGACCTCAAGCTGTACTACAGAGCAATAGTGTTAAAAACTGCATGGTATTGGTACAGTAACAGACATGTAGATCAATGGAACAGAATTGAAGACCCAGAAATGAATCCACACTCCTATGGTCACTTGATCTTTGACAAAGGAGCTAAAACCATCCAGTGGAAAAAAGATAGCCTTTGCAACAAATGGTGCTGGCTCAGCTGGAGGTCAACATGCAGAAGAATGCAAATTGACCCATCCTTATCTCCTTGCACTAAGCTCAATTCTAAGTGGATCAAAGATCTCCACATAAAACCAGACACACTGAAACTAATAGAAGGGAAACTAGGGAAGAACCTTGAACATATGGGCACAGGGGAGAATTTCCTGAACAGAACTCCAATAGCTTATGCTCTAAGATCAAGAATAGACAAATGGGACCTCATTAAATTACAAAGTTTTTGCAAGGCAAAAGACACCGTCAAAAAGACAAAGCGGCAACCAACTAACTGGGAAATGATCTTTACCAACCTTACATCCGACAGAGGGCTAATAGCCAATATATACAAAGAACTCAAGAAGTTAAACTCCAGAGAGGCAAGTAACCCTATTAAAAAATGGGGTACAGAGCTACACAAAGAGTTCTCACCTGAAGAATATCTAATGGCTGAGAAGCACCTAAAGAGATGTTCATCATCCTTAGTCATTAGGGAAATGCAAATCAAAACAACCCTGAGATTCCATCTCACACCAGTCAGGATGGCTAAGATCAAAAACACAGGAGACAGCAGTTGTTGGCGAGGATGTGGAGAATGAGGAACACTCCTCCACTGCTGGTGGAATTGCAGGCTGGTACAACCACTCTGGAAAGCAGTCTGGCGGTTCCTCAGAAAACTGGGCATGACACTCCCGGAGGATCCGGCTATACCACTCCTGGGCATATACCCAGAGACTTTACCTGCATGCAATAAGGACACATGCTCCACTATGTTCATAGCAGCCTTATTTATAATAGCCAGAAGCTGGAAAGAACCCAGATGTCCCTCAACGGAGGAATGGATTCAGAAGATGTGGTATATCTACATAATGTAATACTACTCTGCAATTAAAAACAATGAATTCACGAAATTCCTAGGCAAATGGTCAGATCTTGAAAATATCATCCTTAGTGAGGTAACCCAATCACAAAAGAACACACATGGTATGCAGTCACTGATAAGGGGATATTGACCCAGAATCTCGGAATACCCTAGACACAATCCGCATATAAATAGATTTCTAAAAAGATGGAAGGTGAGGCCCCTGGTCCTGGAAAGACTGAATGTAGGGGAACGCCAGGACAGAGTAACGAGAGGGGGTTGAATGGAGAAAAGAGGGAGGGAAGGGGGCTTATGGGACTTTCGGGGAAGGAGGAAACGGGAAAGGGGAAGTGATTTGGAATGTAAATTAAAAAAATAATATAAAATAAATAAAAAAAAGATTTAGAATACTCATCAAGATGGAATTATTATAATCATATTGATTTGGAGATAATCCAGAAACTTCTTGCTAATCATTAGGTTTATGTTACATTTGAATATTTTAAAAGAAATTACTGAACATTAAATTGAAACATTTACATATTTTAATAATGAGGAACTGGAAAAATTATGGTTCTTTTTTGACCTTTTGAACTCAAGCTGAATAAAACATTATGAGGTAATGAGAAAAAAAAAGTCACTCCTGCGTTGCTATCAGCTTAATAGGAAACCCAGGACTAATTGCCAACCATTATCCTGATGAAAAATGGGCCTCTGTCCTCCCTCTGTTGTGATGGCAGCCCTCAAACTATTCTCAAAAGGGCCTATAGCAGGATAAGTACCACTCCCCTCAATATTTACAGATGGAGGAAAGAGGGGAGTGGTAGCAGTAATGCACTACATCCCTGAGGATGAAACCCCTATATTCTGATTCAAAAGAGCTATCCCATCACTTCCACCAATATAAAGAAGTATATGTCATCTATCTAGCTCTAAAAGAAGTCAGGGCCCCCTTAACTTCTTTTCAGACAGTGCATATTCTCTCAATTTGCTCCTCTGTTTGTCAAGATCCTTCGTCAAACTAGAAGCCAATCCACTTTCCCCTCTATTCATACAGGTCTCCCCCCTCCTATAGGAAAGAGCCTCCCTCATCTACATCTAGCATTTCTGATCTCATAGTCCCCTGCCAGGTCCTATATCTAAGGGAAATGCACTCCCTGAACAAACCACCTCAATGGGTTCACTCATGGCCTCCAAATAACAAGCAGACCAATTTCATTCACACACACATAAAAATATAAAGGGGCTTCATGCCTGATTCCTCCACATCCCTCTTGCTCAACTCCAAAGGATAATAAAAACACACTGCTAATAAAAATCCACCAGTCATGGCAGCACCATGTTAACCAACTTTTAAACACATTTTCAGCTTTCCTTCAGTGATCCATGGAATGATGATTGTCAAACCAGAGTCATGGGTAAAATTTACCCAATGTCTATGCCAAATACCCACTACCTGAGCTGCATATCTCCCATGAGCTTGTTCCTGTCTCCAAATTAGACTTTACCCATGCTAATATTATCCAACAGGAAAACCAGTTTCAGAAGGAGCTATGAGCTACCCTTTCCTGTCTACAATACATCCAATATGCAGCTGACTTCTTTCCTTTAACAACCCACCCCATATCCTCCCAATGTTTTTTCTGTGCTTCTCTCTCCAGATCATTATTAAATATAGTTCCCAGTAACATTTCCCTTCATGACCTCCTTGAACCCCTATCCATGAGGAAAACCCAGAACATTCCTCTTTTTGACCTACCCACACCCCCGCCTTTGCCCCATAAGGCTCTCCTCAAAACCCCATCTTACATGTGTCCATGATATCACCATCACCAAATCAGTACGTGTTAACCCTCCTGCCCTCCTCTACTGCAAAGGCACTACAGGTGCCTGGATTAATTCTCCTTTTCAAGGCCCTTGCACCCCCATGATAATTTCCCCCCATGTTTATCTCTATTAACCTGAAGAACTTGCCTTACAGATGGGAGAAATCTAAAAGAAGAGAGAGATCTTTATCCCTCTGCATATTGGACTAGGCCTTGTTATCTCACTGGGTGCGGCAGGAACTGCTGGAGCATGCCTTGGCTAAACACAGCATCTGGCCAGCGACTTCCAAGACAAGCTTCACCAGGCAATGGCTTCTGCTACAGACAGCCTTGAGTCTCTTCAATGTCAGATGACCTCCCTAGCAAGAGTGATTCTTTAAAATTGGAGACCCCTGGACTTACTGGCAGTTGAACAGGGAGGAATGTTGATTCTGTGTCAGTGAATCTGGGCTTGTATAACAAAATGTACAGATGCTCAAAGATCTCCAGGGGAACCTCTGGGAACACTATGTTCTCAATATCCCAACACCTTGGTATTCTAATCCTTTGGTAGCTAAGCTTCTCCTCCCCCCACTTGGCCCCATACTAGCGAAAAACTCCACCAGAGAATTCCTACAGCTGATAAAGAACTTCAGCAATGTGGCCAGATATAAAAATTAGCTCAAATCGATCAGTAGCCTTCCTATACTCAAAGGATATAGAGTCTGAGAAAGAAATTAGGAAAATGACACTCTTCCCAATAGTCACAAACAATATAAAGTGTCTTGGCATGTCTCTAACCAAACACGTGAAAGATCTGTGTAACAAAAACTTCAAGTGTCTGAAGAGAGAAATCAAAGAAGACTTCAGAAAGTGGAAAGATCTACCATGCTTATAGATTGGCAGAATTAATACAGTAAAAATGGCCATCCTTCCAAAAGCAATCTGCAGATTCAATGCAATCCCCATCAAAATCCCAAATAAATTCTTCTTACATCTGGAAAGAGCAATTCTCAAATTCATCTGGAATAACAAAAACCTAGAATGGCAAAAATTATTCTCCACAAGAAAAGATCTCCTGGGTTAATCACCATCCCTGACCTCAAATTCTAATACACAGCAATAGTGATAATAACTGTTTGGTATTGGTATGCAGACAGGCAGGTAGATCAAGGGAATAAAATTGAAGACCCAGAAAAGGACCCACACACCTACGCTCACTTGGTATTTGACAAAGGAGCTAAAAACATCCAGTGGAAAAAGGATAGCATTTTTAACAAATGGTACTGGATCAAATGGAGGTCAGCATGCAGAAAAATGCAAATTGACCCACTCTTATCTCCTTGTACAAAGTTCAACTCATAGTATATAAAGGACCTACACATAAAAACAGACACACTGAAGCTTATAGAGGAGAATGTGGGGAAAATATTGAACATATGAGAACAGGGAAAAATTTCCTGAATAGAACACCAATGGCCTATGCTCTAAGAACAAGAATCAACAAATGGGACCTCATAAAACTGCAAAGCTTCTGTAAAGCAAAGGACACTGTCAATAGGACAAAATTGCAGCCAACAAATTGGAAAAAGATCTTTATCATTCCTACATCCAATAGAGGGATAATATTCAATGTATACAAAGAACTCAAGAAGTTAGACTCCGGAGAGTCAAATAACCCTATTAAAAATGGGGTACAGAGCTAAACAGGGAATTCTCAACCTAGGAAACTTGAATGGCTCTGAGGCACCTAAAGAAATGTTCGGCATCCTTAGTTATCAGGGAAATGCAAATCAAGACAACACTGAGATCCCACCTCACACCAGTCAGAATGGCTAAGATGAAAAACTCAGGGAAGAGCAGATGCTGGAGAGGATGTGGAGAAAAAGAAACACTTCTCCATTGTTTGTGAGATTGCAAGCCAGTAAAACCACTCTGGGAATCAGTTTGGTGCTTCCTCAGAAAATTAGACATAGTACTGCCTGAGGACCCAGCTATACCACTCCTGGGCGTATACCCAGAATATGCTCCAACGTGCAATAAGGACGCATGCTCCACTATGTTCATAGCAGCCTTATTTATAATAGCCAGAAGGTGGAAAGTACCCAGATGTCCTTCAACAGAGGAATGGATACAGAAATTTTGGTATATATACAAAGTGATGTACTATTCAGCTATTAAAAACAACGAATTCATGAAATTCTAAGGCAAATGGGTGGAACTGGAAAGTGTTATCCTGACTGAGTGAGGTAACAAAATGACAAAAGGGCACACATGGTGTGCACTCATTGATAAGTGGATGTTAGCCCAAAAGCTCAAAATAAACAAGTTACAATTCACATTCCACAGGAAGCTCAAGAAGAAGGAGGACTGACACGGGGGTACTTTGGTTCCTCTGAGAAAGGGAACAAAATACTCACAGGAGCAATAAAACACCCAAAGTGTGGAGCAGAGACTGAAGGAAAGGCCAAGCACAGACTTCCCTACCTGGGGATTCTTCCTATGAACTGTCACCAAACCCTGACACTATTGTGAAGGACAAGAAGCACATACAAAGAGGAGCATGTCATGGTTGTCTCTGGAGGGCCCCTGTCAGAGTCTTACACATACAGAGGCAGATGCTAGCAGCCAACCATTGTACTGGGCGTGGGGTCCCCAATGAAGGAATTGAAGAGCAGTCAAGAGTAGATGAAGGTTTTTATAGCCCCATTGGAAGAACAACCATGCAGGCCACACAGACACCCCAGGACTCCCAGGGTCTAAACCATCAACCAAGGGTTACACATGATTCCAGCCAAAAAAGTGGCAGAGGAATGCCTTGTCAGGCATCAGAGGGAGGAGTGGTCCATGTTCTGGTGAAGGCTCAATAGATGCCCAAACAAAGGGAAATCGAGGGGGGCAGGTGGGAGTGGGTTGGGTGGAGGATCATATACTTGGAGGCAGGGGAATGGATAAGGAGTTGGGGTTTTGTGGGGAGAGGGGCAACCGGGAAAAGTTTTAGCATTTGAAATGTAAATGAAGATTATATTCAATAAAAAAAAGAAAATGCTGTCCTTTTCCCACCAGATGATTTTAGCTCCTTTGTCAAAGATCAAGTGACCATAGGTGTACAGGTTCATTTCTGGGTCTTCAATTCTTTTTCATTGATCTATCTGCCTGTCACTGTACCAGTACCATTCAGTTTTTAATCACTATTGCTCTGTACAGCTTGAGGTCAGAGATGGTGATTCCAAAAGGAGATTTTTTTTTGTTGTTGTTGTTGTTGAAAATAGTTTTCCCCATTCTGGGTTTTTAGTTTTTCCAGATGAATTTGCAAATTGCTCATTCTAGCTCTATGAAGAATTGAGTTGTAATTTTTATGGTGGTTGCATTGAATCCGTAGATTGCTTTTGGAAAGATGGCCATATTTACTATATTACTCCTGCCCATCCATAAGCATGGGAGATCTTTCTATCTACTGAGATCTTCTTCAATTTCTTTCTTTAGAGACATGAAGTTCTTGTCATGCAGATCTTTCACTTGTTTAGTTAGAGTCAGACCAAGGTATTCTATATTATTTGTGATTATTGTGAAGGGAGTTGTTTCTCTAATTTCTTTTTCATTCTGTTTATCCTGTAAGTAGAGGAAGGCTACTGATTTGTTTGAGTTAATTTTATATCTAGCCTCTTTGCTAAACTTGTTTATCTTGTTCTCTGGTGGAATTTGGGGGGTCATTTACGTATACTATCACATCATCTGCAAATAATGATATATTGAATTCCTTCTTTCCAATTTTTGTCCTTTTGACCTCTTTTTGTTGTCTAATTGCACTAGTTAGAACTTCAAGAGTGGGCAGCTTTGCCTAGTCCCTGACCCTTGAGCACATGGGCATGGGGGACAAGTTCCTGAACAGAACACCAATAACTTATGCTCTAAGATCAAGAATTGACAAATGGGAAAAATAACAGAGTGGAAAAATACAAAGATTTGCACTAAAAATAGCCAACATTTATTTTACTTCATAGAAGATTTAGGGAAATTTGAAGAAGAGTAACTTACACAACAAAGCAGTAATAAACTAAACAGGCATCAAATGAAAGCAGCTAAAGTGACTTATCTTGTAGTTATGGTTTAGCTTAGTGTAACATGAACTAGAAAACAAACTTAAAACTAGTATTTCACCTGTCAAATTTTAACATATTCTTTGAATAATTATCAAATGAAGCTTGTTAGTACTTACATAAGAAGAAAATACCACTAAAGACTACAAATTCCTTGAAGATTAGTTGTGTTTGCATGAAATGAACTGGGAATGAGATAATGATTCTCAGTGATTTGAATTCACACTTGAATCCAGAGTCTCAGAAGGGACTTACTCAATGACAAACAATGATACCAGGAGACAATTGTGTAGCTACAAAATCTAAGTAACCTTGATCTTATTACTTTGCAATGAATACTGAATAGAAGAGGTAAGTTTTGAGTTTATGGACAAATCTGGTTTACTATTTGGCCATTATTTTTTGGAGAATAGTTTATCCTTTGACAATGAATCCAAATTTATAAGCTTTAGATGGACACACAAGTCAAGTGAAAGAAGCAATAATCTAGACCAAAAGTTAGCTGAATTAACTTGTATTTCCACTTTCAAACTCCTATAAATATCCAGGTAACCTCCTTGTTAAAGGATTATTATTTATCTAGCCACTGATGAATCCAGATCCAGTATTATCTTTAATAGTATAGATACTACACAGGCAAATGAAGTGCCTATCTTTCAAGTGCTTTGATGTCATACTATTGGTATTGTCTTGTAGAAGTACATGCTTTCCTTACTGACTCAATGTTCTTTACAAGCACCAAATAATTTAGAAAAAGAGAGGGAATAATTTTAAAAATCTTGAGATAAGAGTGCATGTAGTCTTGTGTTGGACGAACCTGGGTAAAATAACAAAAGTTATAAAGACCACAACAAATTAAAATGTACAATCCCAGAATTATATAATCATGACTAATTTTTACTGATTTCTCACTAAGCACCAGGACATGACATAAATTTAACATAGAGGTCTTTGATTTGTAAAAGGTGGTATTAATCAGTTTTACTATTTCATTGAGAATATTTAATTTGATAATTGGTAAATGGCTTAAGACTACAGAAGAAGTCTATAATGAGGATATGAACTGCAGACAGGCTGAACTTGATCTAACTGTTAGGTAATGATAATCTATGAAAGAGACAAAATGAAACTGAGAGCACATACAAATTTGCAACAAATATAGCAGGGTATTTTTGGTGCTATGTGCTTAATACACAAAAGGTCAGGTTCCTTAATATGTAGTTCATATTGTCTGCTAGTGAAACATGGCTATGTTGAGACAAGTTTACTTATTAGAACTTGGAAAACAAGAACAATCTGTTTATTCTCAAATTTTTAAAACTTTAGATAAAAACCACATAGGCATATTTACCATGTATAAGTAAAAATACCAGGAGATATATTATATGAAGGAAGGTTTCTAGCATTTGTGTTTATAATCAAATAAGCAGGCTTCATACTGTCTCACAGAGACTGACGCAGCAAGCATAAGCTTGCATGAGTCTGCAACAGGGCCTCTGTGAATGCTACAGCTGGTAGCTTGGGGTTTTTGTTGGACTGGAAATAGAAAGGTAGGTGTGTCTCAGCTTTTAGTCCCTGCTTTGAGACTCTTTTCTACCTATTGCCTTGTCCAACCTCATTATGAAATCTTTTGTCTTCTATTACAGTATCTTGTTTTTTCATGGGTGATTGTTGTTGCTTGGAGGCCTGCAAATTTTTGAAGGAAAACAGAAGGGAATTTGATATGGGTGAGAAGGAAATTGTGCCTGTGTGAGTGGGGAAACAAGGAGGAACAAAGGTAGCAAAAATGGTGGTCAGAATACATTATATAAAAAAGAAATTTTTCATTAAAAATTACAATGACGTGAGCAGAAGAATATATGCAAAAATAAATAAAATTATATTAATACATATTAATTATACATAAATGTGTGTATACCAAGAATCTTGAGTAAAACTTTGTCAGAATAACTGTCACATTCTCTTTAAATAATATATTTACTTGTGAAAAGCTCATGTTTGTGTTGATGAAAATGATGATCCATTAATGTAAATGCCTTTCTATAATGTCTCCATCACAGCCTTGATCTGGCAGCAGCTACACTGTTCCATGGCTTTGCAAGAGGATGGGAATCACACTTCAGTGACAGAGTTCATTTTATTGGGATTAACAGATGACCCAGTCCTTAGACTTTTCCTCTTCACCATCATCCTCTGCATCTACTTGGTGACTGTGTTTGGGAACCTCAGCACCATCCTTCTCATCAGATTCTCTTCCCAGCTCCATCACCCCATGTACTTTTTACTTAGTCACTTGGCTTCTGCTGACATAGGCTACTCATCTTCTGTCACTCCCAATATGCTGGTCAATTTCTTGGTGGAGAAAAATACCATAACGACACTGGGGTGTGGCATCCAGCTTGGCTCAGGTGCTTTCTTTGGGACAGTTGATTGCTTTGTTCTAGCTGTCATGGCTTATGATCGCTTTTTGGCCATCTGTAGCCCACTACTTTATTCAACCAAGATGTCCACCCAAGTCTGTGTCCAGTTGCTTGTAGTAACATATATAAGCAGTTTTCTTAATGCTTCCTCCTTCACCCTTTCATTCTTTTCTTTTTACTTCTGTGGACCAAATAGAATCAACCACTTTTTCTGTGATTTTACTCCTTTAGTTGAGCTCTCCTGTTCTGATGACAGTGTCTTTATTGCTCTTGTCACGACTTCTAGTGGCACTGCCATTGTGATTACAGTGCTTATCATTGTTGTCTCCTATATCTACATCCTCATCACCATTCTGAAGATGCGCTCTACAGAGGGCCGCCACAAGGCCTTCTCTACCTGCACCTCCCACCTCACTGCAGTTACTCTGTTCTATGGAACTGCCACATTCATCTACCTGTTACCCAAGTCTAGCTACTCCACAGACCAGAACAAGGTGGTGTCTCTGTTCTACATAGTGGTGATCCCCATGTTGAATCCACTCATCTACAGCCTCAGAAATAATGAAATTAAAGAAGCTTTTAAGAAACATATAGGCAGGAATACATGTTCTTACAGAAATCTGTTATGCTGTGGGATTGCTATATCAAAAATGTCTCAAAGATATAATAATATCAAAAGGAACTTGAATGTCTATGATTGAAAAAGTCTTTTGATGGCATTTGTGAATCACAATATATATCAAAATTCAATTTTCAGATTATAGAAGATATAACATGGATATAGTAAGTTACTTTAAACAAATAAAATGAAGTTTTAATTAAGGGTACAAATTGAAACTTGTAACATGTAATCTGTTGAAAACAGAGTTTATTTTCATATTTAAAAAAAATTCATCATTAACTCAAATAGATTGCTTCTTAACATCCCTCAATGTTTTATGTGTTTGCTAAATATAGGTGTCCTAGTGTTATTATGAATGGCTAGTATCAGAGAGGGTGAACCTAGTCAGAAATTTTAGTTCATTAGAGACATGCCATAAAGAAGTTTTTGCACCCAGAATAGTCTTTGTCTTTTCTCTTTATTGACCATAAATAGAGGGGTTTTTCTTCACCATGCATTACTTTGGTGATGGTCAACCACAAATCAACAGCAGCAAATTCAATTCACAGGTGACTGGGGCCTGAAAATCTTCATCTTAATTATAAACCTTTATCTTCAATGTTTACTGATTAGCTCAGATCCTTTTCTCTAGCAACAGGAAGCTTACTATCACCCATCACAGCGCTTCATTATGTGTTTGGGTCAACACCAGATTATCCTCATAAGACAAATATGAGTACAGTTATCTTTGCATATTGTGAGAAAAAAGAGATTAGGAGATTAGAGTTGGTAGAAATGTTCTTTTTATGAAATGTTGCCTATGAGATATGGATTTTATGTACCCATAAAATATGATGTATAGTATAAACCTGTGGCACTGGCCTATTGTGAGTTCCATAGAAAATAACAGAAAACCCATCCCCCATTAATCTGAAATTTTCTTAGGAGCAGAAACTCAGTTCCTAAGTTAGATTGAGCTTGTAAGAACCAATGGAAGCAGACAACAGGAACAACAGTGAAAATGACCTCCCAGAAAACACCCAACATTTTAATTACAAACATGAGACTGTGAAGAGAACACTTTTAGAAAGACTTCATGGTTAAGAACCTCATCCTTATGTGCACAAGAGAGCAGACCTATCTATTTCTCCTTTGTAATCTGACTGCCTTTAAGAGAGAAGCAATAAACCTCTATATATGGGTGATGACAAAATTCACTCCTTTTTCCTGTCAACTTTAGTGTTTCAGAAATAAATTCCATCTTCTTGCTGATAGAAGTAAAGGCATTGATGTTTTTTATTCATTCACTTAAATACATTCCAGAATTGTGTTTGTTTTTTCTTACATTTCATGTTGTAATCTAACCCAGTGTATAGTGTGACATGAAAACTGTTAAGGGTAAAATTTATCCTCTAAGGTAAGATCTATGACAATAAAACTATCAGAAAGTGCTGAATAGTATTGATAATATCAACAAGGGCTACTATGTACCTAGTATATCTTAGTTAAATAATGTTTGTTCTGAGATATCAGTTTTAAACTGTACCTTACAAATATAAAGGAGATGAAAATATAGCTTTAATCTTGAAGTCGACTGCATCAATACTTAGCATGACTTTAATACATTTCTGGATATATTAAAGGTATTACCATTTATAAGGTTATTGATTATTATATTGTAATTTAAATTATAGTACCTTTTATGAAATTAAACCTATTAAGTTTGATTCTTAAAATCATAATCTGAATTGAGGATCTTCTATTTTCAAAATAAAACTTTTTAAACCATGAACATATTCATTAAAGAGACGAGGAAATGTTTTTGACTTTTTATTTATTTCATTATAGAAAACAGCAGTTTTCTGTACGATTAAGTTTAATCTGAAGCCAGTATCAGGATAGAAAAGGTTAACAAGTTGGGGAAAAAACTGCCAAGGTCCTTGGCTGTTATTTTTGTTCTTTGGGTTGAAAGAAGTGGGCTGCTGGAGTCTTGCCAGAGCTCTGTCAAAATGAAAGAGAGGGGTATTGAATCCAAGAGCAAGTGATTATAAATCGTTTTAGCTTTTTAACCCTTCAACCCATTATAGATATAGAACATCAGGAATATATATCTATTTGACATTATATTGTATTAATGTATAGCTGTATTTTAAACAAAAACCTTCAGTTATCATGCTTATAAATTCTTGTCATCAGATCTATAGCCATAATAATAGAGACTGGCAGAGACTTTCTTATCATAATTGTCACCCCACCATAGGGTTTCAGTCTGATTGCTGTTGCCCAATAAAACTTTTAAAATCATAATGGTTTTATAAGCGTCATAGTTATTTTTAATTTTTTCTTCTCTAACCACTATACCCACAAAGACATTTCAACTATCTAATAAATTTTAAAATGTCACATAATTTTGCATATGTGTGTGTGTGTCTGTATAAAATCTCTAGAAAACAACCCAAATTTTAACAGTTTAAACAATTCAGTGTCTATAAAATTAAGACCAAGCACATTACCTTCATGCCATAAAATTTGACCGCTAGCAAGGAAAACTCCCGCATATAAATGCATGGAGGGGCATCTTCAAAACCTCATCAAAGAATCATTTTTAAGTCCTCTCTTTTGTAAATCTGACTTTTAGGGCAGGAATTGTATAAAATATTATCCCAACTCAAAAAATTCTACAGAAATCCTGGATGGCTCATACTATATGTTCTGGTCCAGAATGGTTTTAACCCTGAGTTGTTTTAAACCAACTTTTTATTAATAATATTATCGATTATTAACCATATATCATAAATTATAAATTGATGTTTTGTAACTAAGACATAAAAAACACAGTAACCTTATGTATTTAAGACTGATCAGAAATAACATGTAGTGGGCACATATATGTATATCTTTAAAACAGACAAATTTTTCTTTTTTTTTTTTTTGGCTAAATTTTAAGGAAGGTGATCCTTGCTACCTGTCGCATCCAATTCTCATGGTCATAGCAATATTGGCCATGTTGCTTTCTTATTAAAGCATCTGAGAAGCTGATGGACCTTTCAAGAGCACCCTTCACAGAGTCTCTGTCTTGCTGCCACCTTGATCCAGGTAGAAGGCAGGGCCAAGGCAGCTCCACTTTATCAGTTTTTGTTGTCCCAATTCACCTTATTTTTTCCTGCTAAAAATCCTTAAAATGAGTTAAAACTAAGGCAAAGGGGTGAACAACAACAGTTGAAGTTTTAACCATTCTTCTCCAGACCAAGATGTCCCACCAAAGGGACCCAGATGTTCCAAAGTGCAGGAGTTAACATAAAAAAAAAATCCTAAAGTGTTGGAAGACCTGCTAGTCATTCCTTCCTGCAAAAGATGGTTGGTTTACCCAACTAGGTAAAGTTAAGCTTTGATTCTCTGTCAGGCATCTGAACACTTTGAAGTGTAATTTGACAAGATCCAGTGGAGTGGAGCTGGCTGGCTGCAGCATGGTGTCTCTCAAGGTTATAGGGAAGAACAAATAATCCCAGCACACAAAAAACACACAATAAGCCTATAGGAGTTGCAAAAGGAAACCAAACGAGATTGTTGACAGCCCTTCTTGTTCAATTGGTCCAGTCTATCAGAAAAAAACCCACTAACTTTCCCCAAACCCTGGGTTTGGCTGGAATTGTCTGGCTACCATTGCCACTGGGAAGGCTTGGGAGATGGTGGCATCTCCTGCCATCAGGCATTGCCTACTACAATGGCCCATCTTGTTAGCCACAAACAAAATGTGGTGCATATCATGCA
The DNA here is from genome assembly GCA_036184795.1 of Tokudaia tokunoshimensis. Classification (NCBI taxonomy): domain Eukaryota; kingdom Metazoa; phylum Chordata; class Mammalia; order Rodentia; family Muridae; genus Tokudaia; species Tokudaia tokunoshimensis. Next base: position 84,004,822 of record BTHU01000001.1, on the reverse strand, counting down.
AATTGTAGCTTTTCAAATCTATCATAGGGAGTTCAGAGGTGTCCCTGGAACCAATCAGCCAGGAGGAAGTTTGTGACACATCTGCTCTGCCTCGGTAGCTTCTTATTTGTATCAGCCCAATAAACAGAGAAGAAGAATTAAAAAACTTACCCTACACTGAACAGTGTAGTCTCTGAGCATGGCAGGACATGAGAAAAAACACAGAGGGCCTCAAATCACTGATAAGTGCAGAATCAATTTCACCCCTAAAAATGCTCTGATATCATGTTGGGGGTCCTCAGCAATCCTTCTGGTGAACCCCCAAATATTAGAGTCCAAGAATTGTAGAGAATCATATTTAAGTCCTGTATCACATGGCAGCTTATCATTCAGCTGCCTGCATTTTCCCCCACTACGCATTCTGAGCGGAGGATCTCCAGACCCTAGTGATCTACACCTTCTCCCCCAACCTGGAGGAGGTGGCAGAGCTCCAGGAGCAAGCCTTTTGTCACACCTCAGGCTCCCGCAGAGCAACAGACCCTATGGGGTCAACATGCTCTGAGGAACAGTGGAGCTGAGGCCCCACTGAGAAGGGCTGAGAAGACTCTGCAACCCTTGGAGGGAGGGTCATGCCCACAAAGCATATATTGCAACTCTTTATCCCAAAGTAGAGAGAGGTTTTGTACAGCCATGCACTAATGTCTCTGTGTTTTCTTTCTCTCGACCCCTGTCATTTCACTTCCCAGCTCTCTGTTTATGGAAAACCCGCTCATGTGCAACTCACAGGAGGTTTCAAAGAATCATTGAAGAAGACCCCAGAATCAGTTAGAAAGCAGAGGCAAAGAGCATTTATTTCAGCAAAGAGCAGAAATTACCAGCATGAAGAGGTCAACCATTCATCAAAATAATGACCACAGACAAAGTTTTCCATTCCCAAGGTTTTTAGTTTTAGAGGGGATTCTCTCAAATTTTCTAACATCACAGGCTCTTAGCACCATTGAAAAACAGAATGTAGGCCTGGAATTGGTGAACATGGATAAAAGAGTATTTGAGTTTGAATATGTATCCCTTGGTCTCTGCGAGCAATCACATTATTTCCTTCCACTGTGCTCCATCTAGAAAACATCTTCATGTTAGGAAAGGTTTTGTTGAGTGTGTGAATAAGGTCATCCTAATATTATGGTAAATAGTAATCACATAGTGACTAGTGATTAGACAGATAGGACAATGAATTGGTTTAATTACTAAGTGTATAAAGTATTTAATACATTTATCATTGGTATTTCTATTTATAATTTTAGTATGAGTTCTCATGATATCTTTCAAGATCTTGAAAGAAATCTTATTTCCTGCTAAGCAGTGCTAAGAGGAAAATTCATTGCCCTGAGTGCCGCCAAAAAGAAATGGGAGACAGCATACACTAGCAGCTTAATGGCACACCTGAAAGTCCTGGAACAAAATGAAGCAAATACACTAAAGAGGACAAGAAGGCAGGAAATCATCAAACTTAGGGCTGAAATCAATCAAATAGAAACATAAAACCATACAAAGAATCAACAAAATGAGGAGTTGGTTCTTTGAGAAACTCAACAAGATAGATAAGCCCTTAGCCAGACTAACCAGAGGGCACAGAGACAGTATCCAAATTAAAAAAATCAGAAACAAAAAGGGAGAGATAACAACAGAAACTGAGGAAATTCAAAAAATCATCAGATCCTACTACAAAAGCCTGTATTCAACACAACTAGAAAATCTCGAGGAAATGGACAATTTCCTTGACAGATACAAAATACCAAAATTAAATCAGGATCAAAAAGACCATCTAAACAATCCTATAACCCCTGAAGAAATAGAAGTCGTCATTGGAAGACTTCCAACCAAAAAAAGGACAGGTCCAGATGGTTTTAGTGCAGAATTCTATCAGACCTTCAAAGAAGACCTAACACCAATACTCTTCAAACTATTCCACAAAATAGAAACAGAAGAAACACTACACAACTTGTTCTATGAAGCCAAAATTACGCTAACACCAGAAGCACACAAATATCTGACAAAGAAAGAGAATCTCAGGCCAATCTCTCTTATGAATATCGATGCAAAAATATTCAATAAAATTCATGCAAACCGAATCCAAGACACATCAAAACGATCATTCACTACGAATAAGTAGGCTTCATCCCAGGGATGCAGGGATGGTTCAATATAAGAAAATCCATTAATGTAATCCACTATATAAACAATCTCAAAGAAAAAAACCACAAGGTCATATCATTAGATGCTGAGAAAGCATTTGACAAAATTCAGCATCCTTTCATGCTAAAGGTCTTGGAAAGATCAGGAATTCGAGGCCCATATCTAAACATAGTAAAAGCAATTTACAGCAAACTGATAGCCAACATCAATCTAAATGGAGAGAAACTTGAAGCAATCCCACTAAAATCAGGGACTAGACAAGGCTGCCCTCTCCATATCTTTTCAATATAGTACTTGAAATTCTAGCTAGAGCAATTAGACAACAAAAAGAGGTCAAAGGGATACAAATTGGAAAGGAAGAAGTCAAACGATCACTATTTGCAGACAATATGATAGTATACTTAAGCGACCCAAAGAACTCCACCAGAGAACTACAGCTGATAAACAACTTCAGCAAAGTGGCTGGATATAAAATCAACTCAAGCAAGTCAGTAGCCTTCCTATACTCAAAGGATAAGCAGGCTGAGAAAGAAGTAAGAGAAATCATACCCTTCACGATAGCCACAAACCATATAAATTATCTTGGCGTGACTCTAACCAAACAAGTGAAAGATCTGTATGACAAGAACTTCAAGTCTCTGAAGAAAGAAATTGAAGAAGACCTCAGAAGATGGAAAAATCTGCCATGCTCATGGATTGGCAGGATTAATATAGTAAAAATGACCATATTGCCAAAAGCAATATACAGATTCAATGCAATCCCCATCAAAATCCCAACTCAATTCTTCATAGAGTTAGAAAGGGCAATTCAAAAATTCATCTGGAATAACAGAAAACCCAGGATAGCTAAAACTATTCTCAAGAGTAAAAGAACCTCTTGGGGAATCAGTATCCCGGACCTCAAACTATACTACAGAGCAATAGTGGTAAAAATCACATGGTATTGGTACAGTGACAGGCATGTAGATCAATGGAACAGAATTGAAGACCCAGAAATGAATCCACACTCCTATGGTCACTTGATCATTGACAAAGGAGCTAAAACCATCCAGTGGAAAAAAGATAGCCTTTTCAACAAATGGTCCTGGCTCAACTGGAGGTCAACATGCAGAAGAATGCAAATTGACCCATCCTTATCTCCTTGCACTAAGCTCAATTCTAAGTGGATCAAAGATCTCCACATAAAACCAGACACACTGAAACTAATAGAAAGGAAACTAAGGAAGAACCTTGAACATATGGGCACAGGTGAGAATTTCCTGAGTAGAACTCCAATAGCTTATGCTCTAAGATCAAGAATTGAGAAATGGGACCTCATTAAATTACAAAGTTTTTGCAAGGCAAAAGACACTGTCAAAAAGACAAAGTGGCAACCAACTAACTGGGAAATAATCTTTACCAACCCTACATACGACAGAGGGCTAATATCCAATATATACAAAGAACTCAAGAAAATAAACTCCAGAGAGGCAAATAACCCTATTAAAAATGGGGTACAGAGCTAAGCAAAGAGTTCTCACCTGAAGAATATCTAATGACTGAGAAGCCCCTAAAGAGATGTTCATCATCCTTAGTCATTAGGAAAATGCTAATCAAAACAACCCTGAGACTCCATCTCACACCAATCAGAATGGCTAAGATCAAAAACACAGGAGACAGCAGTTTTTGGCGAGGATGTGGAGAAAAAGGAACACTCCTCCACTGCTGGTGGGATTGCAAGCTGGTACAACCACTCTGGAAAGCAGTCTGGCAGTTCCTCAGAAAACTGGACATGACACTCCCAGAGGATCTGGCTATACCAGTCCTGGGCATATACCCAGAGGATTTACCTGCATGCAATAAGGACACATGCTCCACTATGTTCATAGCAGCCTTATTTATAATGGCCAGAAGCTGGAAAGAACCCAGATGTCCCTCAACGGAGGAATGGATTCAGAAGATGTGGTATATTTACACAATGGAATACTACTCTGCAATTAAAAACAATGAACTCAACAAAATTCCTAGGCAAATGGTCAGAACTTGAAAATATCATCCTTAGTGAGGTAACCCAATCACAAAAGAACACACATGGTATGCAGTCACTGATAAGGGGATATTAACCCAGAATCTCGGAATACCCTAGACACAATTCGCATATCAATAGATTTCTAAGAAGATGCAAGGAGAGACCCCTGTTCCTGGAAAGACTGGATGTAGGGGAACGCCAGGACAGAGAAGCGAGAGGGGGTTGAATGGGGAAAAGAGGGAGGTAAGGGAGCTTATGGACTTTTGGGGAGGGAGGAAACGGGAAAGGGGAAGTGATTTTGAATGTAAATAAAAAAAACTTAGGAAATAAAATAAAAATTAAAAAAAATTTGCCTAATGTATTCAGGTAACTGACATTCTGGATGACACATGTCCATAAACAAGGGCCTCTTGTTGGTAACAGCAAGTTAACTTGTTTCATCTACCAAATGAACACATGCTGTTCACCTTCTTGTCAGTGTTAGCATATACTGTACAGGATACTTTACAGAATAATTATAAAGAATAAACTGAATTCATTCTGCCTGGGGTTCATATTCCAATTCTAGTGCTTCTTATGTAAATTTAGGTTACTCAACACTTTTGAATCTGACATTAATTTCTAGATAGCACACTAAGCTCAAAGTGAATAATTAAGGACTCCTTTTCTCAGTGTGACTTCATTTTCTCTGCCCAACATTATTTGGAGAATATCTCTGAATACAGATGTCTGATTTTATTTAGAGGATAAATCTGCACAGACTTTCCTGCAAGTGCCTCATGATTCAACATATGAATATAACTCTTTCATCTGTTTGTACGATAATTAGGTACAGTTTTGTGACCCCCTTAGCTCTTTCCACTAATACCTGTAAATAAAACCTTATATGTGCTACCACTGGAGCAATAAAGTAGACTTTTCTCAGTGAAGTTGTCTCTGAAAATCTTTGCATCACACAGTGTGAGAAACCTGCTTGCCACTTGTCTTGTCTGAGTCATTTTGGGGCAGTAGTCAAAGACCCCCAAGGGGAAGGGAAACCCATGTCTAGGTAGATCTATTCCCATTTCTCTCTGGAGCTATCAAATTCATTTCAATGATGATTGTACAAACTTGAACTCCCATACACAATGGAGTATTATTTCTCTTGTTTTATATCAGTGGAAGCAAGTGTTATGACTTGTATTATTGATCTTAATCATTCTGACAGGTATAAAGTAGAATCTCAAAGTTGTTTTTATTTGCATTCCTCTGATAGCTAAGTGTGGTAAACATTTCTTTGTTAATTAACCATTCAGGATTTCTCTATTGAGAATTCTCTGTTTAGATATTGTATTAGTTAGGGTTCTCTAGAGTCACAGAATGTATGGGTAGTCTCTATATAGTTAGGGAATTTGTCGGTGACTTACAGATTGTAGTCCAACTCCCCAACAATATTCAGCAGTATTTGTGGACAGAAGTCCAAGGATCTAGCAGTTGCTCAGTCCCACGAGGCAGCTGTGGATGGAAGTCCAAGGGTTTAGCAGTTGCTCAGTCCCACAAGGCAGGCCAGGAAAAGCAAGAGTGAATCTTCCGTCTTCCAATGTCCTTATATAGGTCTCCAGCAGAGGGTGTGGCCCAGATTAAAGGCATGTGCCACCGAGCCTTCAATTCTTGATTAGTTCATTCCAGATTTAGTCAAGTTGACAACCAGAAATAGCCACTACAATCCACCCCTTGTCAACTTGACACAAATAATATCTCATGAAACAATAACAAGGTCATGAATATGCCTAACATGATATAACTATTCCTTGTATAATCGCAAACACATTTGTAAATTTACAATGGGTTAATGTCCCTTGGAATCATTCTTTAAGTGTCTCAATACCAATTGCTGTTAAAGAAATTGGAAGAAAGACAAATGTATCCTTAACAAAACAAGACAGAAGAAATCATATTACTTATAATCCTCATTTCTGCAGCTGGTTACGTGCTCTTAGGTGGTATTTATAACTACCTTCCTCTGCTACCCATTCTGTATTTCCTTCACCTTTGGCAAGCACCTCAGCAGGTCTTGGCTCTTTTCCTGGAGGATTGACCCATACCTTCATTCCTGATGGGTCTGTGTCTTTTGTCATCCTGCTTGGATTAGGCTGTGGTAGTGTACCATTGACTTTAATTACAGGACATGGTAGTACCAAGAGATGCCCTAAGGGATCTCCTGCATTCCAGACATAATTCTGCTTACCTCCATTATGGAGAGGCAATCCAATTTCGCCATGGTAATCTGGATCTATCACCCCTCCTTACACTGTTACTCTTTTCTTAGCTTGTTGGTTTAAAGTCATTAGAAGCCCAAAATGGCCAGGGAGAAGTCTGAGATTCCAGTTCAATGTAATATTTGTGGCTCCTGGTAGGAGCACTCCCCCCTCTGGAACCAAAACTTCTAGGCCAGCAGAACCTAAAGTTGTGGGGACAGGAAGCAAAAATTTTCCTAGAGGGTCACTAGGAGTGATAGTGAGTGGAACTATTCCCTTTTCCACCCTTTGATTCCTGGACCCATGGATCCTGGTTATGGGAGAAACTGTACCATATATTGAATGCTGATTCAAAGCAAATACTGCCTTCTGAAGAACTCTGCCCCAGCCCTCTCTACTGTTGCCACCTAATTAACGTTGTAACTGTGTCTTCAAAAGGCCATCCCATCTTTCTATCAGACCAGCTGCTTCAGGATGATGGGGAACATGATAAGACAAGTGAATTCCGTGATCATGGGCCCATTGTCACACTTCTCTGACTGTGAAATGAGTTCCTTGGTCAGAAGCAATACTGTGTGGAATACCATGACGAGAGATAAGGCATTTTGTGAGTCCACGGATGGTGGTTTTGGTAGAAGCATTACATGCAGGAAAGGCAAATCCATAACCAGAATAAGTATCTACTCCAGTAAGAACAAAACATTGTACTTTCCACAAGGGAAGTGGTCCAATGTAGTCAACCTGCCACCAGGTTGCTGGCTGATCACCTTGAGGAATGGTGCCATATCTGGGGCTTAGTGTTGGTTTCTGCTGTTGGCAGAACTGGCATTCAGCAGCTGCTGTAGCCAGGTCAGCCTTGGTGAGTGGAAGTCCGTGTACTGAGCCCAAGCATAACCTCCATCTCGGTCACTATGGCTACTTTGTTCATGTGCCCATTGGGCAATGACTGGGATGGCTGGGGAAAGAGGCTGACTGTCCACAGAATGGGTCATCTTATCTACTTGATTGTTGAACTCCTCCTCAGCTGAAGTCACCTTTTGGTGAGCATTTACATGGGATACACATATCTTCACATATCCTTCGCCCATTTGGAGAGATCTATCCACACACTTCTTCCCCAGATGTCTTTCTCACCAATTTTCCAATTGCGATCTTTCCATGTCCCTGACCATCCAGCCAATTCATTGACTACGGCCCATGAGTCATTGAACAATCATACATTTGGCCATTTCTTCTTCCAAACAAATTGTAATACCATGTGTCCTGCTTGAAGTTCTGCCCACTGTGAAGATTTTCCTTCACCTGTATCTTTCAGGGTTGTCCCAGAAAGGGGTTATAATGCTGCAGCTGTCCACTTCTGGGTGGTGCCTACATAACGTGCAGAGCCATCAGTAAACCAGGTCCAAATCTTCTCTTCTTCAGTCAGCCCGTCATAGGGAACAACCCATGAGGCTATAGGTGTATGCCTGGCAACAGACGGCATTGTAACAGGAGTAGAAACCATAGGCATCTGAGCAACTTTTTCATGTAACTTGCTTGTTCCTTCAGGACCTGCTCGGGCCCGATCACATATATACCACTTCCATTTGATAATAGACTGCTGCTGTGCAAGTCCTACTTTATGACTTGAAGGGTCTGATAACACCCAGCTCATGATGGGCAGTTCAGGTAACCATAGTAACTTGGTGTCCTATTGTCAAACGTTCAGTTTCCACTAAGGCCCAATAGCAAGTCAAGAGCTGTTTTTCAAAGGGAGAATAGTTGTCTGCAGATGATGGTAGAACTTTGCTCCAAAATCCCAAAGGTCTCTTCTGTGATTCACCTATAGGGGCCTGCCAGAGGCTCCAAACAGCATCTCTATCTGCCACTGACACCTTAAGTACCATTGGGTCTGCTGGATCATATGGTCCAAGTGATAGTGCAGCCTACACAGCAGCCTGGACCTGTTGAAGGGACTTCTCTTGTTCCAGGCCCCACACAAAGCTAGCAGCTTTCTGAGTCACTTGGTAAATAGGCCTGAGTAACACACCTAAGTGAGGAATGTGCTGCCTCCAGAATCCAAATAGACCCACTAAACACTGTGCTTCTTTCTTGGTGGTGGGAGGGGGCAGGTACAATAACTTATCTTTCACCTTAGAAGGGATATCTCTGCATGCCCCACACCACTGTTCTAAGAATTTCACTGAGGTAGATGGTCCTTGAATTTTGGTTGGATTTATTTCCCATCCTCTGATATGCATATGTGTTACTAATGAATCCAAAGTGGTTGCTACTTCCTGCTCACTTGGTCCAATCAGCATAATGTCATCAATATAGTGCACCAATGTGATATTGTGTGGAATTGACAAATGATCAAAATCCCTTCTAACTAAATTATGATACAGGGCAGGAGAGTTAATTTATCCTTGAGGCAAAACTGTAAATGTATACTGCTGGCCTTGCCAACTGAAAGCAAATTGCTTCTGGTGGTCCTTATGGACAGGTACTGAGAAGAAGGCATTTTCCAGATCAATAGCTGTATACCAGGTTCCAGGAGATGTGTTAATTTTCTCAAGTAACAAAACTACATCTGGTACAGCAGCTGCCACCTGACTTAGTTTCTGATAGTCAACTGTCATTCTCCATGATCCATCTGTCTTTTCCACTGGCCAGATAGGAGAGTTAAAGAGAGGCATGGTGGGAACCACCAACCCTGCATCTTTCAAGTCCTTGATGGTGGTGGTAATTTCTGCAATTCCTCCAGGAATATGATACTGTTTTTTATTCACCATTTTCCTTGGCATAGGCAACTCTAAAGGCTTCTATTTTGCCTTTCCAACCATAATAGCCCTCATTCCACAGGTCAGGGGACCAATGTGAGAATTCTTCCAATTTCTGAGTATATCTATCTCAATTATACATTTTGGAACTGGGGAAATGAACAAAGATGTGTTTGGGGACCTACTGTGAGACGGACATCTGTCAAAACTCCATTAATCACCTGTCGTCCATAAGCTCCTACTCTATCTGAAGGGCCACAATATTTCTTGGGATCTCCTGGGATCAATGTCAATTCAGAACCAGTATCCAATAGACCCCGGAAAGATTCCTTTCCCCCAGTGTACAGTTACCCTTGTAAAAGGCCTTAGGTCCCTCTGGGGAAGAATTGGGGAAAGACTAAGAACAAAACTTTTAGGTGTCTTATCAAGATGCTTCCTCAGAGGAACCTGGTCACCGCTTCATTTAAGGGGTTCTGGCTCTGCAAACTGACTCAAGTCTGGAAATTGATTCACTGGCCGAGATTGCCTTTTGCCATGATCCAATGTAGCTTTTCTTTCATTTGTTTGAGAATTTTTCTTCTAATATAGATCAAACAGATATGCAGTAGCTTTCCTATCTATTTCATGCCTGGAAACACCATGATTGACTAGCCAGTATCAAAGGTCCAAACGATTCACGCCCTTATAAGTTCCACCTCTCTTGTACTGACCATTACAGGGTATGTCATTATAAACACTGTTTTGTCTATCTTGTCCATTATAATAACTATGATCACCTTGTCTCTGGCAGATCAATGCTGCCACCTGGCTCTTGTTACCTCAAGGCCCAGTTAAACCAATTGAATTTAATACATCTAATTGAGCAGCAGCATCTCCGACCCTAAGGTCTGGCACAAGGGAAAGGGCAAGAACAAAACACTTTAAATGTGCTGGTGCCCCTCTCACCAGTTTGCGTCTTATAGGACTGGGGAAGGGCATATCTTCTGGACCTTCCCATTGTGGATCCTTACGTTTTACACAAAGTATCAACTCTAGGATTGCAATTTCCATATGCCTTAAAATCCCTTCATCAACACTAAGCCAAGGGATATCAGGCATCTCCAACTCCTTTTCAGTAGGCCATCTTTTGATAAACACTTCAGCCAAGCACTCAAATAAACTCCTGACAGCTTTTTGAATTGTGCGAGCTTCCATATTGAACTTAGAATCTCCACTCAGAGGGCCCATGCCAATAAACTCAGCCTGTTCTAGTTTTATGTTCCTTCCACCATTATCCTATACCCTTAAAATCCATTCTCATGCATATTACCCAGACTACTGCTTGAATAAATTAGCAAACTCATTAAGCTCCTTAGTAGTATAGTGTATTTCCTCATGGACTACACTTTCTACCTCCCCTCTAGGGACCTATTTTGCCTTGAGTCTGGTTATAGGTCTAGAAGAAACAATTGGTGGGCCTTGAGAAACATCAGTATTGTCTTGTCTGGCATATTCTTCAGCAAAAGTCACTTCTGGTTTATCAGGCTCTGAGAGATTAATTTCATTATATGGAGAAGGCATTATTTCAAGGGGTGGGGTTGAGGGTACTACTTTCTCAGGTGCGGCAAACCCTTGAAAGTCTGAAGATTCAAAATTCTCAATTTCAACAGGGTCTTCCCACACATCTCCATCCCAAGTTATAGGATCCCATCTTTTGCCAATTAATGCCCTTACTTTAACGGCTGACACCCTCTGAGGCTGAGACCAGAATTTTCACTGTAATTCAACCAACCTTATTTTTTCCAAAGTTTTTTTTATTTATATTCAAAATCATTTCCCCTTTCCCATTTCCTCCCTCCCTGAAAGTCCCATAAGCCCCCTTCTGTCCCCCTTTTCCCCATTCAACCCCCTCTCATTTCTCTGTCCTGGCATTCCCCTACATCCAGTCTTTCCAGGACCAGGGGTCTCTCCTTCCATCTTCTTGGAAATCTATTGATATGCGAATTGTGTCTAGGGTATTCTGAGATTCTGGGTTAATATCCCCTTATCAGTGACTGCATACCATGTGTGTTCTTTTGTGATTGGGTTACCTCACTAAGGATGATATTTTCAAGTTCTGACCATTTGCCTAGGAATGAGTTCATTGTTTTTAATTGCAGAGTAGTATTCCATTGTGTAAATATACCACATCTTCTGAATCCATTCCTCCGTTGAGGGACGTCTGGGTTCTTTCCAGCTTCTGGCTATCATAAATAAGGCTGCTATGACCATAGTGGAGCATGTGTCCTTATTGCATGCAAGTAAAGCCTCTGGGTATATGCCCAGGACTGGTATAGCCGGATCCTCCGGGAGTGTCATGCCCAGTTTTCTGAGGAACTGCCAGACTGCTTTCCAGAGTGGTTGTACCAGCTTGCAATCCCACCAGCAGTGGAGGAGTGTTCCTTTTTCTCCACATCCTCGCCAAAAACTGCTGTCTCCTGTGTTTTTGATCTTAGCTATTCTGATTGGTATGAGATGGAGTCTCAGGGTTGTTTTGATTAGCATTTCCCTAATGACTAAGGATGATGAACATCTCTTTAGGTGCTTCTCAGCCATTAGATATTCTTCAGGTGAGAACTCTTTGTTTAGCTCTGTTCCCCATTTTTTAATAGGGTTACTTGCCTCTCTGGAGTTTAACTTCTTGAGTTCTTTGTATACATTGGATATTAGCCCTCTGTCAGATGTAGGTTTGGCAAAGATCATTTCCCAGTTAGTTGGTTGCTGCTTTGTCTTTTTGGCAGTGTCTTTTGCCTTACAGAAACTTTGTAATTTTCTGAGGTCCCATTTGTCAATTCTTGATCTTAGAGCATAAGCTATTGGACTTCTATTCAGGAAATTCTCCCCTGTGCCCATATGTTCAAGGTTCTTCCCTAGTTTCCTTTTAGTTTCAGTGTGTCTGGTTTTATGTGGAAGTCTTTGATCCACTTGGAATTGAGCAACCTTATAATGAGAGCTTCAGTTTGATTTTCTGCAACTTGAGCTCTGTGGCTGCTAGAGAGAGGAGTCTCTTCAAGGGAACACTTAGCAACTTTTAGATTGTTTACTTACATCTGGACCTGTTCGATTTTATCACACAACTTCTTCCTTTCCTTCATTGTTTTTTCCTGAGATGCTAAGAGCAACCAGCCAGCAAAATCATTTTTTGATTTCCCCCCCAACTTGTTGAAAGTATTGTACACCACTGAATCATCTAATTCATCAAGATACTCAAAGACATTAGCTTCTTTAAGCTTGAAATATAGTTTCAACCATGGGTCTTCAATATTCTTCTAACTCCCTGGAGGAAGAGAATCTGGAGCGGTTTCAGTAGTTGAAGGTGCTGGTGAATTACCAAATGAACTCCAGATTTTTAAAATATTCATCCTTATATTTCTGTTCCTCTAGAACCACTCATAGTACCAACTTCTGTATAGGTCAGGGTTCTCTATAGTCACAAAATTTATGGGTAGTCTCTATATAGTTAGGGAATTTGTCGATGACTTACAGCTTACAGTACAACTCCCCAACAATAGTCAGCAGTATTTGTGGATGGAAATCCAAGGATCTAGCAGTTGCTCAGTCCCACAAGGCAGGCCAGGAAAAGCCTGAGTGAATCTTCCTTCTTCCAATTTCTTTATATAGGTCTCCAGTAGAGGGTGTGGCCCAGATTAAAGGCGTGTGCCACCGAGCCTTCCAATTCTTGATTAGTTCATTCCAGATTTAGTCAAGTTGACAACCAGGAATAGCCACTATAGATATTCACTACATTTTTAGGTTGGATTCTTTGACTTGTTGATCTCTAGTTTCCTGAGTTCTTTACAGACTTTGTACATTAAATGTTTATCACAAGTGAGGTTGATAAAAAATGTCTTTTCTAATTCCTTAGACTACATTATTGTCTGGTTTATGGTCCTTTTCCTTACAGACACTTTTTAAGTTTTCTTGGTTGATTCATTATTGATCTTTGTGTAGGCACCACCAACATTAATTTCAGTAAATTGTCTTCTGTATCAATGCATTCTAGGCTCTCCTCCATCTTCTCATCTATCAGATTCAGTGTGTATGATTCTATATTGAAATCTTTGAATTAGCAATTTATTTTGTGAAGTGTTATAAATCTGAATCTATTCATATTCCTCTACAGGAAGACACCCAGGAGGATCATTATCATTTGCTGAAGATGCATTTTTTCCCAATACTTCTCACTTCCTCAAAAATCATGTATCTATAGGTGTGTGAATTCATGCCTGGGTCTTCAACTTGATTCTATTAGGTGAGATATGTGTTTATATGCCAATATCTTATGTTTTTTTTGTTTTTATAGCTCAAAACTCAATTTCTTCAAATCTCTTTTGCGCTATGTTTTTGAATGTCTGCATATATGAGTATGCTTATATGTGTTTACCTGTGTGTATTCTATTTATATGGGCATGGCTAGACAAACCTAAAAAGGTTTTTCTTCTGTCCTTACTTTGTTCTAATTTAGTCTTCATGCATCAGCCATAGCCATATAAATATAAAGAAATTACTTTCTTTCTCAAAAACCTCCAAAGAATCTACAATATTTGCTATGTCTTATAAATTGATGAAATGCCATCATGATAGTTCAAATTATCAGCTAGACACACATTTTTCTTAGTAAGCTCTTTCAATTATAAATATAGAGGCCTCTACCTCTGAATAATCATGCTTGATTTTATTAGGGTAACATTCTTTAAAAATGAATGAGAATTGTATTAAAGAATTTTTGTACACATTTTTAAAAAGGAATTATGGGACTTTAGTAAAGAAAGGAGAAGAATTACTTGGGTACCTCAGAACTAGTGGGATATCACAGCACCAATTCTCATGAATTTTAGGGGTTCATTTACTTATGATATTGAAGAGCTTCCAAACCCCAGGAAGACAGAAATATCAAAGACATTAAGAAGAAATAGTGATCCCAGCAATGGTGGTACATTCCTTTAATCCCAACACTTGGGAGGCAGAGCCAGGTGAATTTCTGAGTTTGAGGCCAGCCTGGTCTACAGAGGGAGTTCCAGGATAGCCAGGGCTATACAGAGAAACCCTGTCTTGAAAAAAACAAGACAAAATTAAACAACAACAACAACAAAGAGTAGTGAAACCAAACTATTTGTCTGTAGCCAAACAGACATTCCTTGCCATAATTTGCCATAATTTATGCAAACACAAATGAATAAGTAACACCCATCCAATCATCTAGTTTCAGTGGCTCTATGGGCTGGGGAGCTAACACACACTATTGTATTTTCTATTTAGGACCAGGAAATAAACTGGGGAAATGAGTTCTGCTATGATATTGTAGCTGAGTGAAAGTGAATTTCAAGTGCTTAGAATTTTTTGTCAACATGAAATCAGCTATAGTTATCTGGAAAGAGGGCTTAGCTTTTGAGAAAAATGCCTCCATCAGACTGGCTTGTGAATACTTCTGAAAAGCATTTCTGCTTAATGATACTTGGGGGAAGGTCCAGCTTATTTTGTATAGTGTTACTTCTTGGCAGATGGTCTTGTGTGTTATAAGAAAGCAACTGAACCAGCTATGGAGAGCAAGCCAGTAAGCACTGTTCATTCATGGTCTCTGCTTCAGTTCCTGACTGCAGTTTCCATCTTTGAGTTTCTACCTCAATGATTAGCAGTGACATTGAAGTATAAGTCAGATAAAACTTTTTCACTCCAGTTTGGTTTCAGTTAGTATTTCATGACAGCAACTGTTGGTATGAAAGTAAGAATAATGGCAGTAAGATGATGAACAAGCAGTCAAACGATGTAAGAAAACATCCCAACTTCTGTGAATAAATGAAAAAAAAATGTCCAGCAAAACAGCAGACAGGAGGCTTCATAAAGTTAATACCATAGTATTACAAATAAAGAGGAAACAACAAATGTCAACACTGAGATGAAGCTGAAGGTCCTTGTAGTTACTGATTGAGAGAACTATGTGCAATATTTGCTTAAAGAATCACAGAGCAAGACATAAACAGACTAAATTTTTGAAATTAAAGTCAGAAGTAGATGAGCACTAGCCAAAGACAAAGAACTCATCAATGAGGGAGAAAAATTGATCTGAAAGAAGGTTTGATAAATTTAACCATTAAGAAACATAATGAGGATATAGCATTTTCTTTCTTTTGTAACTCTGTTGTTGTTCTGCTCTTTGGTTTGGAATTGTTTTGTGTGTGCTTGTGCCATGGTGTAGGGCACACACAGATATCATAGAGCAATATTCTAGGAGTCTGACAACTTGTTTGGAGAAGCTACTTATTTCTGTCCCACTTAATATTCCACATAATGTTATCACACTTTCAGAAGATTATCCTGCCTGTGCCCTCATCTCATCATAGAAGCACTGGGAATACAGATGTACACTATCACAACAAGCTTTGTTGTAGGTTAGGGGAAGGAAAAGCAAGTCCTTACATTTTAGTAATGAGCACTTTCTCCTACTGAGCAATATCAAAAGTTCTGATGTTTTCAGTACTAGTTAAAAGTCTGGTCACAACATGGATTTTCTCTCCAAGGTTAATTTTCCTAAAGTTGAACCTCTTTATTTTAGGATCTATTTTCTTCCTAGGTCAATATGAGGGGCCAAGGGGAGTCTTTATATGATTAGATTATGAAAAACAAATGACTAATCCCAATGCTATCAGGATAAATCAAAAGAATAATTATAAAGACATATGTCAGAAGTAAAACTGAAAACAATGTCACTGTAAACTTTAGAGAATATAAGAGTTATATGAATATTTGACAGTGCGGAGCACAGAATATTGAAGATTACTATGTACATACATAAAGGGGTGCTACAAAGCCTCTGAAATGACAGAACTAAAAGATGGGGAAGAATTTATCTGTTGTCAGAGATGAAGGAGACAATTGATAAGAAAGAAAAATTTCTGGGGTTTTAACCTGCAGCATGAGCAATGTTAATGTTGGTAGACATGGCCTGTCTTTGTCTGTACATCTATTTTCTATCTCTATACTTGTTGTGACATTGTACTAAGATGTTGAGAAATGCAATCAAAAGTACATATAGGATCTCTGTAATACGTTGTCTCCTGATATTATATGTAAATTTCCCAATAACTAAAATTTTAAAATTAAATTTAACAATAAAGACGGTATGATTTAGAGATGCATAAAAAGCACATTGTTTACAGAAAATTTTCAACTTTGAGATAAAAGTCTTTCCCCTGCACTATGCCCTTGTTTGCTTCTGGCATTTACAACACTGTTACGTATTCTTGACATAGATGGGAGCTCAATAACTCAGAATAGAGTTGAAGTGGGCAGGGTTAATAGATGCTGTTAAAGTTCATGACATTTGCTATTTCTAATAATCTACTCTTTCACCTTAATTGCCATTGTGAGCATAATCATGCTAATCAGAAGCAGTCCACATCTTCACACTCTCATGTATGGTTTCCTCAGCCATTTGGCCTTGGTAGATAATAGGTTACTTCAGCTTGGTCACACAGATCATACTGGGGGTCATTTCCAGGAAGGACACACTCATTCCTGTGAGTGGCTGTGTGGTCCAATTGTCTTCTGTAGTGACACTTGGGTCAGCTAAGTACTTTTATATGGTTGACATTGACTGTGTCCACTATGTAGCAAACATACAGTACACTATGGAAATATACTATTATATTGATGATATTTTATACCAGCCTTCTTAATCCTGCTTTCATGTACATTATCATAAAAACTCTAGTTTAACTTAAATGGGAATACTTAGCAATTTTCTTTGTGTTTAACCCTTTCATTGACCAACTTTCTCTGCAGCTTTGAAAAAAAAATCACTCACATAATTTCTGTGTTTTTTGAATGGACTTTGTAGATTTGGAAATACAGAATCACCTGGAATCTTTAGAGTGAGAATACTATTGCAATCTAAGTTTATGTTCTTGTTTGGTTTTCTCTCTACTCTTAGTAGAGACCACACACAAATCAACCTATATAGTCTAGTCCACTTGGCAGACACTGCACATGCATCAGCATTGGTAGCTTGATCCAAAATAAAATACAAGCTCCACCTGATCAGTGCAAATTCGAATATCACAATATAGTTCTTTAGTGTCTTACTCCTTACAAAGTCTTTATAAAGGCCAGCAATACCTATGCAAGGAGAACCAATACAAGAGCATCATCAGCAAAGACTAGCAAAGCAAAGCTAAGTGAACCAATATGATAGCTTCATCCCACTGTTTTTGTGATGGAATTTATATTCCTTCTAAACTTCATGTGTCTTCTCATGTATCTGCTTCAACAAAATCCCCACTCACCTCTCATGTGTCTGCTTCAGCAAAATGTTCTTTCACAAAATATCTGCCCCAGAAAAATATTGTGACCTAACTGTGTCTACAAAGAAATCAGTAATTTCCACTTCAATTGTTAGTTCATGTTATTTTTATTTTGGTGGTGGTAGACTTTGTGTGTTTGTGTGTGTGTGTGTGTGTGTGTGTGTGTGTGTGTGTGCATGTGTGTGTGTGATAGAGAGTTGGGGAAAGGGGAGAGGGAGAGTAAGAGGAAGAGGAATAGGAAGATATAGACAGAGATATTTATTTTTTTTTTGTTTTGCTGTTGTGTAATTAATTCATTTCCTGTGTTGTCATAGATGTAATTACTCTCCTGTTGGAGATTTCTTCTATTATATTCTATAGGGTTGAATTAGTGGAAAGGTATTATTTAAATTTTTTTCATGGAATTTTTTTTTCTATCTTTGATAATTGAAAGGATTGCTGGGGTAATAGTTTGGGCTGACATTTGTGGCTTCTTTTTTTTTTTTTTTTTTTTTTTTTTTTTGGTTTTTCGAGGCAGGGTTTCTCTGTGTAGCCCTGGCTGTCCTGGAACTCACTCTGTAGACCAGGCTGGTCTTGAACTCAGAAATCCACCTGCCTCTGCCTCCCAAGTGCTGGGGTTAAAGGCGTGCGCCACCACCGCCCGGCTCATTTGTGGCTTCTTAGGGTCTGGAAGACACCTTTCCAGGCCCTTCTTTCATTGAAATTCTCCATTGAAAAGTGTAAGTTTGGTAGGTCTGCCTTTATAGGTCACTTTATCTTATTCTCTTGCAGCTCTTAATATTTTTTTAGTATTTTTTGTCATTAAACAAAGGGATTTTTTTTTCTGGCCCAATCTATTTGGTGTTCTGTATGTTTCTTGTATATTTATAGTAATCTCTTTCCTTAGGTTAGGGAAATTTTATTCTATGACTTTGTTGACAGCTAAAAGTCAGTCTAAGAACACAATCAACAAAAGCCAGGCAATACAGTGTCATGAGAACCCAGCTGTCTACTACAGCAAACACTGGATATCCTAACACATCTGAAGTACCAGAAAATGACATTAAATAAAATCTTAGAAAGTGATAGATGCTGTTAAAGAGGAAACAAATAAATCCTTTTTAAAAATACAGGAAAATACAATCAAAGGTTAGAGGCTTTTAAAGAGGAAACAAATAAATATAAATAAATACAATCAAACAGATATATTGATCATGTTTACCCTGTCTCCAACTACTCTCATTCCTAAAACTCTATCTTCTATATAAATATAAAAATAATTAAATTAAACTAAAGCAAATTATCACTCTAGAGTGGATAGAACACACCAAGAGAAGAAAAAGAGCCCAAGAAAAGGCACAAAATAGACTCATTTTTTTCTCATTGGGGAATCCCATATAAACAAACTGAAAACCACACTCTATGCAGAGAGGCCCTGGTACAGACCCATGCAGACTCTGTACATACTGCTTCAGTATCTATGAGGTCATATGAACTTTGCTAATTTTGACTTAGATAGTCTTGTTTACTTGGTGTCCTTCTTTCCCTCTGAGTCTTAAACTATTTCTTCCTCCTTTACTGAGGGGAAGGATTTGATAGAGACATCCCATTCATGGCTGAATGTTCCAAAATCTCTAACTCTCAGTATACTAGTTCACTATATTTGTTCCAATCTCTGGCAAGAGGCAGCTTCTATGATGATAGCTGATCATGGTAGTGATTTATATGTAAAATAGAATAACATTTGGAGTCATCACTACATTTTTTTCTTCCTTTAAACCAATATTATTTCTTTTCCCTCTAGGTTCCTGGGCAATCTAGTCTCAGTTTATTGGTCACCCAAGCAGTGTCATATTTACCGTACATCTCATGGACTGGACCTTAAGACATATTGGACATTAGTTGGTTACTCCCATGAACATTTTTTATTACTGCCCTAATGTATCTTGAAGGAGGTACAACATTATAGATAAATGGCCAGTGTGGTGTTTACTTTAGTATTTTCATAGGATGCAGAGTATCTTCCTACACCAAATATGCTGGGACATAGGAGTGAAGGCTCTATGTAGGCAGAAGATCAACATCTCTATGTACAAAATAGCTGTTGTCATGGCAAAGGGGCTTTGCTGAAAGTTTGTGGAGAGTAACCTATACTCTTGGATACAGCCTAGGTCATTTGGGGATTCCCATGGGACTCTTTTGATCTACAACTCATTTAGATGTAGCTGAATCCCAGTACTGGAAACTTTTGTTTATTTGTTTGTGATCAGAGATGGCCAGTTGTTACTTTGTTTCTCCCATTAATTGATAACTTTATTTAGTCTGCCTACATAAATGTGTATATCTTAGGAAACTTCTCATCTTTAGCTTTATATTCTACCCACCAAGTGCCCTTTAATTTTACCTTTCTCTTCTAGTATTTTCCCTATAACACCAGTCTCTTCATTCCTATTGATTTGATCCCTCCATTCCAGGTCCTACTTTCTTTATTCCCCAGATTTCAACACTTCACATTTATTTAAAACAAGATTCTTAGTGATTTAATGTAGTATCAAGTCTCTAAGTTGCACTGTTTAAACACTTCATTTCATTACATACCTAATGTAACTTAGAGAAGTGCTTTTCATACATGGCCCCCAGGCCTTTGACATCAGCATCATCTGGGAAATTGTTTCAAATGTAAATTGAGTCATAGTACACATCTTAAGTTAGTAACTGAAGAATCGAGAGTCCTCCAGATAATTAACATAAAAGAAACTCTGATTTAAGATGGGAAAAAATAATGTTTGGTGTTGGAGAGATGGTTCAGGCATTTAGAGTACAGACTGCCCTTGCAAAGGACCTGGTTCCTAGCATCAATTGCATGTGGTTCATAAAAGCCACTCAAGCTCCAAAGAATCCAACATCTCTGGCATCTGCAGGTACCTGCATTGATCCATTCTTCTGTCATGGGACATCTGGGAGGTTTCCAGTTTCTTGCTCTCACAAATAAGGCCAGTTTAAACATAGTTGAACACTTGCGTGCCCATGTGGCATGGTGGGACATCTTTTGGGTATGTTCCCAAGAGTTATATAGTTGTGTGTTCAGGTAGATCTATTTCCAATTTTCTGAGGAACCTCCTGACTGATTCCCAGAGTGCTTATACCAGTTTGCAACCCCACCAGTAATTGAGGAGTGTTCCTCTTTCTCCACATCCTCTCCAACATGTATTGTCACCTGGGGTTTTGATTTTAGTCATTTTGATTGGTGTAAGGTGGAATCTCAGGGTCGTCTTGATTTGCATTTCTCTGATAACTAAGGACTTTGAACATTTCTTAAGGTGCTTCTCAGCCATTGCAGATACCTCAGTTGTGAAATCTTGGTTTAGTTCTACATCCCATTCTTTGATTGCATTGTTTGGTTCTTTGATGGTTAGTTTCTTAAGTTCTTTATATATTTTAGCCTTCTATCAGATGTGGGGTTAGTGAAGATTTTTTCCCAATCTGTAGGTTGCCTATCTATTTTATTGACTATTTCCTTTGCCTTATAGAAGCTTTCCAGTTGAATGAGTTCCCATTTATCAAATCTTGATTTTAAAGCATGAGCCATTGTAGTTCTGTTTAATAAATTTCCCCCTATGCCAATGAGTTCAAGGCTCTTTCTCACTGTCTTTTCTATTAGATTCAGTCTATGTGGGTTCATGTTGAGGTCTCTGATCCACTTGGCATTGAGCTTTGTGCAAGGTGACAAATATGAGTCTATTTTCATTTTTCTACATACAGACAGCCAGTTAGACCAGCACCATTTATTGAAGATGCTTTCTTTTTTCCATTGCATATTTTTGGCTTCTTTGTCAAAGATCATGTGTCCATAAGTGTGTGGTTTTATTTCTGGGTCTTCAATTTTATTTCATTGGTCAATGTGTCTGTCTCTGTACCAATACCATGCAGTTTTTAATCACTATTACTCTATAGTAAATCTTGAAGTCAGGAACAGTGATTTTTCCCTGAAGTTTATTTGTTTTTAAGAATTGTTTTCCCTATTCTGAGTTTTTTTTCTAACCACCTCTCAAGTATTTAACTGACAAGAATCTAACACTCAGTTTATGTGATATTGGGGATGTAGCAGAGGGCTATAAGTATTTAAGGCAAGGATTATATCAATTGGGTTATTTTCATAAGCTAGTATCTTACCTTAGATAAATAATTTGTTTACACACACATGTATATACACTCATACATGCAATTTTCTTTGTATTGAGGAGAGTGAGTAGAGGTTGAGATTTAACTACTTTTCTAAATTTATTCATAGGTCACATTGGATGCTAGAATGTATAGTGTGGATGACTGTCACCAAGAAGGCTTCACAACAGCTATGAGAAATTTATTTTCATCCATTTCTTTCAAAAATATGTGCTGAGTATTTATTGTATTCTAGAAATGGAATGAACACTTTATATAGGTTAAAGAAAGGGAAACTCTCAGGAAATTTAGACTTCAGTGAAGGAGCCACTAGAGAATGAACACTGAAAGGCAAGTAGTGTAGAAGACAGATTACATTGGCACATTACTCAGGAGCCATAGATGTCATGCCATTACAGAACCAAGTCTGACTTTCACCATCATGCTATGGAAATCAAGATCAGGCTTATTGATTCTCCCTGAAACACAGTTTCTTTGATTTGAGGTAATATGAGCTAGAGAAGCAAGACTTCTGCTCCACAGTCTCCTGACTGTTACTGTTGAGGTGCAAGAGGAAGCTATACTCAGTGCTCATGAGTATATTATTTTATGATATATTTTCCAAGTATATACTTTTAAATAAAAAATATTATTACATCACTTCCTTCTCTTCTCTCTCCTCCCTCTGACAACTTCAATGCTCTTCCACTTTTTTCAAATTGACCATCTGTATCTTTTATTTTTCTTGTTAGTTATATTTAAGTGCATAAATATGTAAATATAATCTACTGAGTTCACTCAGTGGTGCTTCTCTCTCTATATATATATATATTTCAACTGACAACTTTGATTTGGATAACACATTGGAGGGCTTGATCCTTGGAGCGATTATTTCTCTCTGTACCCCCAGCCTGAACATCAGGAGGCAAATAATACCTATATTAAAAAAATAACCAGATATCAGGTTATGCATCATAGAGGACAATTTCCTAATGCCCCTTTGCTAGATCTGCATAATTGCTAATTGCTCTCTAAATATTATCCTTATAAACTCCAGAGAGTTGGCCCTGCACCTCATTTGAATGGCACTATAGTGCTATAGTGCAGTCCCTGGTGGCAAAGACATGGGTGAGCTGCTCTAAATCATGAGAGCAGGAGAGCTGGTCCTCCCTCTTGCTGGCTTCAGTATTGGATGAGATGGCTGGGGCAGGCTTACCATGTTCCTGTTGGTGTGAGAGAGGTGGCAGACTGCCTAGGTCAGCTACCACCCAGGCCCAGATCCAGAGTTTGATTTGACCTACCTACCCCAGCATCTAGCATATCTATCTATGAAACATTGTATCAAGTGAAGGGAGCAGTCCTGCAGATACAAAGGCACAGGACCTCTGTGAGACAGGGACACAACAGGATAGTCAAAAAGAGTTCCAGTGAGAATCCAGTATTGATAGTGTAGCAGAAGTCAGAGGCTTCAAACCAGATGAATGACTCATTGCAATGAACATTTTCAAGTTAAAATGTATTGACTGTATGACACAATGTGACACAGTATGACTTCTCCAATGTGTGTGTGTGTGCACATGTGTGTGTGTGTGTGTGAGTGTGTGTTTGTGTGTATCTGTGCCTGTCTGTGTGTGTATGTTAATGTATTTCATGGATCTTGCAAGGATGGATGGTAATATGAAGGGGTGGAGACATGAGTGGGATTGGGGTACATGATGTGAAATTCACAGTCAATAAAATGTTAAAAAATTGAAAGTCATCTTGCTGGATTTTGTCATAAGAGGAGTGGCTCAGCATTCTGGTTGAGCTTGGATCATTTCCTAAGGAATCTCCTTTTCTCCAATTCCTTCAACAAATCATCTTCCTCTGCCACTGTTTTTACATTTTCCTCACTTTTGAGAAACTCCTGGGCTACAGGCTCAGGCAGTTGTTCAGACTTGGCCTGGATCTTATTTTCATTAGCATCATGATTGCAACTCCTGAGAATCCACAGATTGGGCCAATCAGCAGTCTTCTGTATTTAATTCACTATGCCAGGAGCTAAGGCTTCTTCCTCATCAACATCTCCCTCTTCCTTGCTCTCTAAAGCAAGAGGCAGCTTCTGTGTCCGTTCCTTGTTCTTAGCCAACTGTTCTTGCATATCTTGGCTGGCCTCCAGGTCATATTTTTCCATAATGGCCTTTGACCTGGCCCATTTTCCACTGTTTTGAGACTTAAGGCACATTTGCTCCTTCATTCTGGATTTTTTGATATTTTCCAGTTTTTCCAATGTACCATCTGGGTCAACTTTCCTCAGCTGGTCAAAGTCTTTTAGGGCTTTCTTGGCCTTACCATTCTTCACAATTTTGTGGTGTTATTTGCTTTTGATTTTCTTTATTCTTTGAGCTCTGACTTCATAGTAAGACTGCAAATCTTGACCCTCTGAAGCTCTGCTCTGGGAATCTTAGCCTCTTCCATGCTCATGGCTTTGAGGGTGGCTTTTTCCACAGGAGGCAGTAAAGGGTCTGTCACTGGTTGTTTTCTTATGGAAGAGGTTAAAAACTTGTGTTCCAGTGTAGTTTTTACCTTCCTCTCACAAAATGGACATTCCACGAGAGCAAAAGAAGATGGCTTCTTCTCCAGAGGAAAAACCAGCTGCTCTGCTTCCCAGTTCTTCTGAACAACCGAATCCCATTTGGAGAGGGTTTGTGAAGTTTTACTGAATGCCACTTCTCTGTGGATCTGTTCAACTTCTCCTTTGTGAAGAGGTAATTACACAGTCTTCTTTGATTTGACTCTACTCAGTTGCTTTTTGACAGCAGCCAATGAGGATGAATGTTTAAGAGGTCCAAGCCAATCAGAAGGGGCCAATTTTTCTCCAGATCATTCAGAACTAACTTTAAACTCAGACACTTTCAGATCAGCCTCAGATCTCTCAGGCAATTTCCACCTACTTTTTCCATTAAGGGAACCAACTGCATCCAGAAGTTTTTGATGCTTTCTTTCTCCATCACTGTCCTCATCTTCACTGGCACTCAAGGGGTAGTTGGTTGGCAATAAATTATATCATCCTTCTGGCTCAAAATCACAAGGTCCTTCATAGCTTTGATGTAGTTCATCACTGTAGCCAGTAGCTCACATGGGCAGAAATTTTTATATTTAATTTTTCTTTCACTAATGCATCTAATTTTATTCTGTGATAACTTCAAAAACTGAGATTCTCTCTTCCATCTCTTGCATTTTGTTGGTGACACTTGTGTCTATTTTTCCTTTTCAAACTCCTACATTTTTCTTTTCCAGAATTCCTTCAGTTTGGATTATTTTTTTTTACTCAATTTCCAGTTTTATGTCTTGAACCCACTACTCTGTCAGGAATAGAATGTGAATTAGCAGAGAGTATATGTTGTAGTTTCCTGCTGGGATAAAACCAAGATCAAGGGAAGGGAGTTTAGTAGGGAAAAATCTAGGAGATCCAGAGAAGATGAGGGCTGGGATTGTGTGAGGAAGACTGTAGCAGGTGTTCTATTGCAGAGCTAAAGATGAGACCTTTGGATTGGACTTGAAGAAGATCAGGGAGTAGTGAAGGTCTTCAATTAGGTAACATACTTCCCTAACCTATTCACATGCTATGTTCCTAGACAATACCTATTGGTGTTTGATACTAGGGTAATAGAATGAGTTGGGGGATTTGTGTATGTGGTCAGGAAGGAAAGGAAAACTTCAGCAGGTATTATACAATAAACTTGGGGAAGAGACTGAGTAACTGGATTTGAAGGAAAAAGAGGAGAGATGAAGAGTCTTGATCTTGGACTACTTGTTTCCCTGGCAAAAGAGATGAAGAATTACTCTTTTGGATAAAATATATTTATACAAAGACAATAGATGTACAATTATTAAAGGATAAATTAAAGCATAAACCATTTTAAATCTCAAAATGTATGAGGTTCAGGAAAAACATCTCTAAGATTGTGACAATATTGATATGTGTAATAGCGTAGGAAATTTTAGTTTTGGAAATATCTAAAATTAATTTAAAAGATAAAACAGAATTATACAGTAGTCCTTAAGATTGAAATAATCAGGATGCCTGAATCCTTCATCTCTACAAGAGTGAGATAAAACTAATTGATATCAATAAGATGCTATGTAGGGCCTCCTTTAGGTATTCATTCAACAGATTGCTAAAAAGGAAAGGTTAAAGATAAGGGAGACTTTGAGTGATATCTTGAGTTGGATGAATAAGATACTACCAAGTAATCCTGTTGGCAATAGAGTTTTCCAACCACCCACACCTCTTCCTTTATTTCTGAGATTTGTATAAAGTAGGAGATCATTTCTTTCAGGTTATGATCCTGTTAGGTTGGGACATGACCCATGGCTTTAATTTATCACTTGCAGGCAGAGGCAGATAGATCTCTGGGAATTTGAGCCCAATCTTGTCTGAGATTTGGGACTGCCAGAGCTACAAAGAGAAAGCACTGTTTGCAAAATAAAACAAAACAAAAACATAAACTCAGATTGCAATACTATTCTCATTCTAAGGATTCCAGATGATTCTGTATTTCCAAATCTCAAAGTACATTAAAAAACACAGAAATTATCTGAGTGATATTCGTTCAAATCTGCTGATAAAATTAGTCAATGAAAGGAATAAACACAAAGAAAATTGTGTTAAATTTTAGTCAAACTAGAGCTTTTATGATAATGTTCTTGAAAGTTGGATTAAGAAGGCTTTTATAAAATATCAATTTAATTGTAAATTTCCATATTATTCTACATATACTATGTTTGCTCCATAGTATTCACAGTTCATACCAACCAGCAAGAAGCACTTAGCTGACCCAAGTGTTGCTACAGAAGAGAATTGGGCCACAGAGCCACTCACAGGGATGAATGTTTTCTTCCTGGAAATGACCCCCAGCATGACCTGTGTGACTGAGCTGAAATAACCTAATGTCTACCAAGGCCAAATGGCTGATGAAATCATCCATGAGAGTGTAAAGATGTGGATTGCTTATGAATTAGCATCTTTATGTTCACAATGACAATTAAGGTGAAAGAGAAGATTATTAGAAACAGCAAATGTCATGGACTTTAACATCATCTATTAACTCCCCCTGAAATTGAATTCTATTCTGTTATTGTGGTTCCAACTATGCCAAGAATACTTAACAGTGTTGTAAATGCCAGAAGCCAACAAGAGCATAGGCAGTGGAAAGACTTTTATGTCAAAGTTGAAATCTTTCTGTAAACAATGTGCTTTTTATGCATATATAAAAGTATATATATATGCATATGTATATACATAAAAAACTATAGGACATTTTAAAATTTATTAGATAATTGAAATGTCTGTGACTATAATGGTTACAAAAAATTTTAATAAAAATAACTATGATGGTTATATAATTATGATGACTTTAAAATTTTTGTATAACAGCAATCAGGTTGAAATCCTATAGGGAAATAATTATGATAATAAAGGCTCAGGCAATCTCTATTATCATGGCTATAGACCTGATGATGAAAATAATAAATATGATAAGAGAAGTGTTATTAAAGTGTTAGTTTAAAATACAGCTAATAATTAATTCAATACAATGTCAATTAGATATATATTCCTATTATTCTCTATCTATAATGGATTGAAAGGTTAAAAAACTAAAAAAATTTAAAATCATTGGTTCTTGGAGTCCTTTCACCTCTCAGTTTGACTGAGCTCTGGCAAGCCTCCAGCAGCCCCCTCCTTTCAACCTAAGAAACAAATAACAGTCAAAGACCTGGCAGGTTTATTTTCCCAACTTGTCAACCTTTGCTATCCTGACACCAGCTTCAGCTTTAACTGAATCATACAGGAAACTGTTGTTTACTGTGATGATATAAATGAAAAGTCAAAAACTTTTTCTGACATCTTTAATGAATACGTTCATGGTTTATTTTTATGTTGTCACATTAGTCAATTCTTGTTATTAGAACATAAGCTATTGGTGTTCTGTTCAGGAAAATTTCCCCTGTGGTCATGTGTTCAAGGCTCTTCCCCACTTTCTCCTCTATAAGCTTCAGTGTATCTGGTTTTATGTGGAGGTCCTTGATCCACTTGAACTTGAGAAAGTGTCATCCTGAGCGAGGTAACCTAATCACAAAAGAGCATGCATGGTATGCACTCACTGATAAATGGATATGAACCCATCCGGGGATTCTCGAAGAGGTTCTTGAGGGGTGAAGTGAGGCTCTAGGGGCAAGAAGTGTGAGAAATGGAGACAAGACAAGATTCAGATCAAGTCTCATTTAATGCAGGTTCACATAGCCATTATATGGTAAAACATTTGGTAGCAAAGTTTGAAGTTTGTGAGAGCTCTTCCTTAAGACTAACCCCCAATTTTTTTAAATCAGGGTAATTATTTTGTTTTGATTTCTTTTTCTCAGTTTCCCTTTTTGATTCCATAGACTTAAACTGGCTCTTTATCCTCACTATCTAAACTAGTTAAATCTAAATCTAAATCTTTTTTCAAGTCAGAAATTGACTTTTTTTTCTGTAAGAATTTCTGACCCTCAGTTACAGTCGCCAAGACTGAAACAGATGGATTGTTCAAAAAGACATTAATTAAATTCCAATAGGAAAAGGCTTTTACAGGGACTTTATCAGGTCCCATAATTCTATAATAATCTTGAAAATCATCTCCTACTTGCTTCCAATATTTTCGATCAATTGTACCTTCATTTGGAAACCAAGGACATGTTTCCTTAACAAAATAAAAAACTTTTCTTAAATACGCAATTTTAACCTTTATTCCTCACACCTGGAAATTTTCCTGTAATGGTCCCATGTACTTTTCATGCTGATTTATGTCTTGTCCCATGATTAATGACACAAAAGAAATTGCCAGGTTAGCAATCACTTATGTTCACTTTGGTCCATGTGGCCTTGTTTTCTCAAGAAAGTCCTTCACACAGTCCACCTTACTTCACATCCCTCCACACAGTCCACCTTACTTCACATCCCTCGTTTGGGTACCAAGTGAACCCATCTGTGGATTCTTGAAGAGAGGTTCCTGAGGTATGGAATGAAGACCTAGGTGCAAGAGGCTCAAGAAATGGAGACAAGACAGACTTCTGATCAAGTCTCCTTTAATGCAGGTTCACATAGCTGTTATATGGTAAAGCATTTGTCAACAAAAAATAAAACAGGATGTGGCAAGCATCCAGCAAAGATAAACAACATGACCTTTACAGAAAATCTATTCTAAAGTATACATAAGCATGTTGTGTCTCATCAAAAGCTCAGGGTACACCCAGCATGAACAGTTTCAGACTGACCAAACCATTTCCTGTGACTAATGCCCTTACCTTGACCCTGCTCAGGCCTGGGAAAGACATGTCTGACTCCAGCAGTCTAGTACAACTGTCCATCATTGAAGTAGAACTCTAAAATGAAAACTGGAGTCAGGAACTGAAACAGAGACCACGAATGAACAGTGCTTACTGGCTTGCTCTCCATGGCTTGCTTGGTGATTTTCTTATAACACACAAGACCATCTGCCCAGAAGTAACACTATCCACAATGAGCTGGACCTTTTCCCATTTATCATTAAGCAGAAATCCTTTACAGAAGTATTCACAGGCCAGTCTGATAGAGGCATTTTCTCATAAGGAACACCCTCTTCCTAGATAACTATAGCTGATATCAAGTTGACAAAAATTCTAAGCACTCGAAATTCACTGTCACTCAGCTACAGGATCATACTGGAGCTTATCTCCTCAGTTTATTTGATAGCTTAAAATAGAAAGTAGGATAGTGTGAGCCAGCTCCCGATCCCCTAGAGCCACTCACTGAAACTAGATGAGTGGGAGAGTGTTACTTTTTCATTTGCGTTTGCATAAATTATGGAAAATGTCCAAGGAGCTTCTGTTGGACTAGTCACAGCTTAACTATTTCCTCTTTGTTGTTGTTGTTGTTACTGTTCTTGTTGTTTTGTTCTTTTGAGACATGGTATATCTGTATAGCCCTGGCTGTCCTGGAACTCACTCTGAAGACCAGGCTGGCCTCAAACTCAGAAATCCACCTATCGCTGCCTCCCAAGTGCTGGGATTAAAGGCATATACCACCACTGCCTGGTCCAATATTTCTTCTTAATGTTTTTGGTATCTGTATCTTCCTGGAGTTTTGAAGCTCTTCAATATTATTAATAAATGAAACCCTAAAATTCAAGAGAATCACTGCCGTGTTATCCCAATAGTTATGAGGTACCCAAATACTTTCTCTCCTTTCCTTTGTAAATGTATCATAATTCCTTTTTGAAATAATGTATACAAAAACCCTTTACTACAATTCTCATTCATTTTTAAAAAATGATAGCCTAATACAATCAAGCATGATAATTCAGAAGTGGAGGCCTCCCTATTTATAATTGAAGGAGCTTACTAAGAATAATGTGTTACCTCAGAGCTGATTCTAGATTCTGTCTAGCTGACAATTTGAACTACAATGATGGCATTTCAGCAACTTCTATGACATAGTAAATATTGTACATTCTTTGGAGGTTTTGAGAAAGAAAGTTACGTCTTTAGATTTATATGGCTATGACTGACGCATGAATACTAAATTAGAACAGAGTAAGGATAGAAGAAAAGTCATTTTAGGGTTGTCTAGGCTTGAGCATATAAAAATATAAAAAGAATACCCACACAGATAAACATATATAAGCATACTCACATATACAGACATTCAAAATCACATGCAAAGATTTGAAATAATTGGGTTTTAAGTTATAAAAACAAAAAGCACATAATATTGACATATAAAGACACATATCAACTGATGGAATCAAGCTGAAGACCCACGCATGAATTCACACACCTATGGATACATGATTTTTGATGAAGAAGCTAGAAGTATTAGGAAAAATGCATTTTCACCCAATGGTACTGATCATCCTGGATGTCTGCATGTAGAGAAATATGAATAGATTCATATTTATAACATTTCACAAAACAAATCTCTAAGTAATTCAAAGATTTCAATATAAAATTAGACACACTGAATCTGATAGAAGAGAAATTGGGGGACAGCCTAGAAAGCATTGAGACAGGAAACAACTTACTGAAAAGAATACTGGTGGTGCCTGCACAAAGATCAACAATTAATGAATAGAAACCCAGAAAACTTAAAAGTTTCTGCAAGGCAAAGACACCATCAATCAGACAATAATTTAGTCTATGGAATTGGAAAGGACTTTCTTTTTTTTATTCGACTTCACATGTAATAAATGTTTAACATACAAATTCCATAACAAACTCAGGAAACTAGAGATCAACAAATCAAATAGTCCAACTTAAAAATGTGGTCCATATCTGTGCTGGCTGGTTTGTGTGTCAACTTGACACTGACTGGAGTTGTCACAGAGAAAGGAGCATCAGTTGGGAAGTGCCTCCATGAGATCCAGTTGTGGGACATTTTCTCAATTAGTGATCAAGGGGGGAGGGCACCTTGTGGGTTGTACCTTCTCTGGGCTGGTTCTATAAGACAGCAAGCTGATCAAGCCAGGGGAAGTGAGCCAGTAATGACCTCTTCATCAGCTACTGCTTCCTGACCTTCTTGAGTTCTAGTCCTGACCTCCTTTGGTGATAAGCAGCAATTTGGAACTATAAGCTGAATAAACCGTTTCCTCCCCAACTTGTTTCTTGTTCATGATGTATGTGCAGTAATAGAAACCCTCACTAAAACAATATCTAAACACAATTCTCAATAGAGAAATTGAAAATGGCTAATAAACACTTAAAGAAATGTCCACCATACTTAGTTATCAGAGGAATGCAAATAAAAAACCACTTTGAGATTCTACTTTATACCTGTCAGAATGATGAAGATCAATAATACAAGTGAATTCATGCTGTCAGTGATATGGAACAAGGAGAATACTCCTCCATTGCTATGGGAGCACAAATTTGTACAACCACCATAGAAATCAATTTGACACCTCCCGAGACAGGTGGGCATAGATGTACCTAGATTTGGGTTTCCCTTCATCTTGGGGGTATTTTGACTATTGTCCCAAAAGGACTCAGACAGGAGAAGTGGCAAGCAAGGTTCTCACAGCTGTGAGTGTGATGTAAAGACTTCTGGAGCCAGTTTCAGTGAGAAAGGTCTATTTTATTGCTCCAGTGGTAGCATATATAAGGGTTTTTCTATGGATATTAGTGGAAAGAGCTAATTGGTCACAACACAGTGCCTAATTATCATATAAACAGATGAAAGAGCTAAATTCATGTGGTGAATCATGAGGCACTTGCAGGAAGCTCTGTGCAGAGTTATCCTCTAAATAAAATCAGACATTTGGAGATATTCTCCAAACAATGTTGGGCAGAGAAAAGAAAGCTCCATTGAGAAAGGAGTTCTGAAGTTTGCTTTGAGCTTGGAGTGCTATCTAGACCTTAATGTCAGATTTGAAAATGTTCAGTAATTCAAATTTACATAAGAAGCACTAGCATTAGAATATGAACCCCAGGCAGAATGAGTTCAGTTTACTCTGTATATTTACTCTGTATAGTGCCCTGAACACTATATGTTAAGTTTGACAATAAAGTGAAGAGTATGTGTTCATTTGGGAGATGTAACAATTCAGCTTGCTGTTACCAACAAGAGGCCTTCATTTAGAGACATGTGTCATCTATAATATCAGTTATGTGAATACATTAGACCAATTTTTATAGTAAGAAATAAGATTTCTTTCAGAACCCTGGAAGATATAATAAGAAGTCATACTAAAATTATAAATAGAAAGACCAATGATAAATGTATTAAATACTTTAAACACACAGTAATTAAACCAGTGATTTAATATCAGTACATTGTAATCAGTCTAATCACTAGTAACTATGTGCATACTATTTACCATAGTAATAAGATGACCTTATTCACAAACTCACCAAATTCTTTCCTAAAATGAAGATTTTCTCTAGCTGGGGCACAATGGGAGGAAATAATATTATTGCCTGCAGAGAACAAGGGATGAATATTCAAGCTCAAATATTATTTCACCCATGTTCACACATTCCAGCCCTTTATTCTGTTTTTCAATGGTGCTAAGAGCCTGTGATGTTAGAGAATTTTGCCAATAAACAAAGTCTACACGTCTATGAGACATTTGTCATGAAATTATCAGTCTATGTTGTGAGATTCCCCTCTAAAAATGAAAACCTTTGGAATGGAAACCTTTGGGGTTGTTATTTTGATGAATGATTGACCTCTTCATGCTGGTAATTTCCACAAAATAAATGCTCTGTGCCTCTACATACTATTTGATTCTGGGGTCTTCTTTCAGTGATTCTTGGACTCTACTATTTGGGGGTTCATCCAGTGGGAATGCTGAGGAACCCGATATGATATCAGAGTACTTTTAGGGGAGCAATTGGTTCTACACCTATCAGTGAGTTGAGGTCCTCTGTGCTTTGTCACTTGTCTGTCTTGCTCAGAGATTAGTTTGTTCAGTGTAGGGTTAGCTTTTTATTTCTCCTTCTTGGATTCTTTGGCTGAAATAAATCAGAAGCTATCAGAGGCAGGGCAGATGTGTCACAGTATTCATCCTGGACAATTGGTTCCAGGGACACTTCTGAACTCCCTATGATAGATTGGAAAAGCTACCATTTGTATGATTTGAACCAGATTTAGGTAGAGGCTGACAGAGTGGACTGTTGTAATAGGCCATGACCAAGAGCAGGAGAAGCTACCATCTCCAGAGCCATCCCAGTGGTAGAACCCAGAGATCTCCAGCCAAAACCAGGATTTGGGGAAAGATAGTGGGTTTTTCCTGGTAGACTGGACCAATTGCACTAGAAAGGCTGTCATCAGTCTCATTTGTTTTTTTTTACAACTCCTATAGGCTTATTGTGTGTCTTATGTGTGTGTGGATTATTTGTTCTCCCCTACAACTTTCAGAGACACCCTGCTGCAGCCAGCCAGATCCACTCCACTGGACCTATTCCAATTACACTTCAAGGCGTTCAGATGCCTGGCAGAGAATCAAAGTTTATCTTTACCTAGTTCGGTAAACTAACCATCTTTTCCAGGAAATAATGACCAGTAGGTTTCCCAACTCTTTGTTTTTTATGTTAACTCCTGCAATGTCGAACATCTGGGTACATTTGATGAGACATCTTGTTGGGGAAAAGAATGGTTAAAGTTTCATCTGCTTATTGTTCACCCCTTTGACTTAGTTTTAAATCATTTCAAGGATTTTTAGAAGGAAAAAAAGAAGGTGAGTTGGGACAACAAAACCTGATAAAGTGGAGCTGCTCTTGGATTCCTACCTTTTGCCTGGATCAAGGTGGCAGCAAGACAAAGGCTCTGTGCAGGCTGCTTTTAAAAAGTTCATCAGCTTCTCAGATGCTTTAATAAGAAAGCAGCATGGCCAATTTTGCTACAAAAAATCTATGTCCATGAGAATTAAATTCAACAGGTAGCAAGGAGCACTTCCTTAAAATATAGCTAAAAAAATGAAGAAAAACTGTGACTAATTTAAGTGTATGCATGTTTTTTCTGATCAGTTTTGAATATATAAAGTTACTGTGTTTTGTTTTTCTTAGTTACAAAACATTGATTTATAATTTATGATGTATGGTTAATAATCTATAATATTATTAATAAGAAGTTGGTTTAAAACAACTCAGAGTTAAAACCATTCTAAACCAGAACATATGGTATGAACCAGCCAGGGTCTCTAGAGATACTTTTGAGGTGGGATAATATGTTATGCCATTCCTGTCCTAAAAATTAGACTTATGAAAGAGAGGACTTAAAAATGGTTCTTTGATGAGGTTTTGAAGATGCACCTCCATGCATCCATATGTGGGAACTTTTCTTGCAAGTGGTGTAGTTTAATGGCATGAAGGCAATGTGCTTGGACTTGATTTTATAGACACTGAATTGTTTAAGCTGTTAAAAATTTGTTTTTTATATATATATATATATATATATATATATATATATATATACATGTTTTATTTATATATATACATAACATATATACATATATAAATGTATATACGCATATAAAATTATGGGACATTTTAAATTTTATTAGAAAATTGAAATGTCTTTGTGGGTATAATGGTTACAGAAGAAAAATTTTTAATAAAAATAACTGTAATGGCTATAAAATTATGATGATTTAAAAGTTTTATTGGACATCAGCAATCAGGCTGAAACCCTGTGAGGGTGACAATTATGATAAACAAGGCTCAGGCAATCTCTGTTATTATGGCTATAGATCTGATGATAAAAAATTGTAAACATGATAACTGAAGGATTTTGTTTAAAATACAGCTATTAATTAATTCAATATAATGTCAAATAGATATATATTCCCAATGTTCTCTATCTATATCTGGCTCTTGGAGTCCACACCTCAATCTTTCATTTTGACTGAGTTCTGGCAAGCCTCCAGCAGCTCGCTCCTTTCAGCACAAGTAGCAAATAATAGCCAAGGACCTTCGCAGTTTTTTTTTCTCCATGTTATCCTTTTCTATCCTGACACTGGCTTCAGCTTAAACTTAACCATACAGGAAACTGTTGTGTTCTATGACAATAGAAATAAAAAAGTCAAAAGCTTTTCCTGGCCTCTTTAATGAATATGTTCACGGTTTAAAATTTTTATTTTGGAAATGGAAGATCCTCAATGCAGATTATGGTTTTAAGGCTCAAACTTAATAGGCTTTAATCCCATAATAGCCACCTACTATAATTTAATATACAATTTAATAATCAATATCAATAACTTTAAAAATTATACTACCTTTAATATATTCAGAAATATATTAAAGTCATGCTAAGTATTGATGCAGTCAACTTCAGGATTAAAGCTATAATTTAGTCTCTTCTTTTATGCTTGTAAGGTACAGATTAAAACTGATAACTAAGAACAAACATTATTTACCTTAGATATGCTAGGTAGATACTAGCACTTGTTGACATTATCAATACAAATCAACTCTTTCTGATAGTTTTATTGTCATAGATCTTACATTAGAGGATAAATTCTACTCTTAACAGTTCACCTATGTCACCCTATCCACTTGGCTAGACAACTAACTGAAATGTGAAAAACACAAAACACAATTCTGGAATGAATATAATTGTAAGTGAATGAATAAAAAACATCAATGCCTTTTGTTCTGTCAGCAAGAAGATGGAATTTATTTCTGAAACACTAAAGTTGACAGGAAAAACGAGTGAATTTGGTCATCACCCATATAGAGATGTTTATTCCTCCTCTCTTAAAGGCAGTCAGATTTTAAAGGAGATATAGCTAGGCCTGCTCCCTTGTGCACATGAGGATGAGGGACTTAACCATGAAGTCTTTCTAAAAATGTCCTCTTCACACACTCACATTTGGACTTAAAAAACTTGGGTGTCTTTCTGGGAGGCTATTTCCACTGTTGTTCATGTTGTTTGCTTCCATTGGACTTTACAAGCTTAATCTAATATAGGAACTCAGCTTTTGCTCCTAAGAAAACTTCAGAGTAATGAGGGAGGGATTTTCCATGGAATTCACATTAGGCTAGAGCCACAGGTTTATACTACACTTCAGATTTTTATGGGAACATAAAATCCATATCTCACAGACAGCATTTATATAAAAAGAACATTTCTACCAACTCTAATCTCCTTAGTTATCTCTTTCATTTTTCTCACAATGTGCAAAGATAACTGCACTCATAATGTTTGTCTCATGAGGATAATCTGGTTTTGACGAAGACACAATGAAGCACTGTGATGGGTGATAGTAAGCTTCCTGTTGCTAAAGAAAAGGGTTTGAACTAATCAGTTAGCATTGAAGATAAAGGTTTATTGTTAGGATTCCCAGTCTCCTGTGAATTGAATTTGATTTGTGGTTGAACATCACCAAAGTAATACATGGTGAAGCAAAGCCCCTCTATTTCTGGTCAATACAGAGAAAAGACAAAGACTATTCTGGGTGCAAAAACTCCTTTATGGCATGTCTCTAATGAACTAAAATTTCCCACTAGGTTCAACCTTTCTGATACTAGCCCTTCGTAATAACACTAGGGCACCTATATTTACCAAACACATAAAACATTGGGGAAGTAAGGAAGCAGTCTGTATTTGAGTTAATGATGAATTTTTTTAAAATATGAAAATAAATTCCAACTGTTTTAAGCAGGTTACATTTTACAAGTTTCAATTTATATCCTTAATTAAAACTTTATTTTATTTTTTTAAAGTAGCTGACTATACCCCTGTTATATCTTCTGTAATCTGAAAATTGAATTCTGATATATATATATATATCACTATATATATATATATCACTATATATACATATATATCACACACTATATATACATATATATATATATATCACTATATATACATATATATATATATAAAAACTTCCCAGCCTAGCCCAGCCTAAATCTCCAACCCAAAGATCTGTAAGCTAAATAAATGCTTATTGTTTCAAGCCACTGAATTTTGGTTGGTGATGTAGAAACCACTGATACAAATGCACTGGAAAATGACTAGTGTTTAGGGTTTAGTAAAACAAAAGCTGCCGTATGTTTATGATACATATATATATATATATATATATATATATATATATATATATATATATATGTATACATATATATATATGTATATATATATGTATACATATATATATAGTGATATATATGTATATATAGTGATATCACTATATATATATATGTATATATATCACTATATATATAGTGATTCATGAATAATATTAAAAAGCTTTTTCACTCACAGACACTCAAGTTCCTTTTAATATTATTATATCTTTGAGACATAGCAATTCTTCAGGATAACAGATTTCTGTAAGAATATGTATTCCTGCCTACCTGTATGTCTTTTAAGAGCATCTTTACTTTCATTATTTCTGAGACTGTAGGTGAGTGGATTCAACATGGGGATCACCACCATATAGAACAGAGACACCACCTTGTTCTGGTCTGTGGAGTAGCTAGATTTGGGCATCAGATAGATGAATACAGCAGTTCCATAGAACAGATTGATGGCAGTGAGGTGGGAGGTGCAGGTGGAAAAGGTCTTGTTGCAGCCCTTTGTAGAGCACATCTTCAGAATGATGATGAGGATGTAGTTATAGAATACAGCAATGATAAGCATTATAATCACAATGACAGTGCCACCAGAAGTAGTGACAAGAAAAATAAAGACACTGTCATCAGGAGAACTCAACTAAAGGAGTAAAATCACAGAAAAAGTGATTGATTCTATTTGGTCCACAGAATTAAAAAGAAAAGAATGTAAGGGTGAAGGAAGAAGAATTAAGCAAACTGTTTACATATGCTCCTGCAAGCAACTGGACACAGACTTGTGTGGACGTCTTGGCTGAATAAAGCAGTGGGCTACAGATGGTCACAAAGTGATCATAAACTATGACAGCTAGAACAAAGCACTCAACTTTCCCAAAGAAAGCATCTGAGCCAAGCTGGATGCCACACTCTAGGGTCATAATTGTATTTCCATCCACCAGGAAATTGACAAGCATATTGGGTGTGACAGAAGATGAGTATCTTATGTCAATGGAAGCCAAATGGCTGAAAAAAAGTACATGGGATGATGGAGCTGGGAACAGACTCTGATGAGAAGGATGGTGCTGAGGTTCCCAAACACAGTCACCAGGTAGATACACCGGATGATGAACTCTGTCACTGAAATGTGGTTCCTATTCTCTTGCAAAGCCATGGGACAGTGTAGCTGCTGCCAGATCAAAACTGTGATGGAGACATTATAGAAAGGCATTTATATTTATGGATCATCATTTTCATCAACACAAACATGAGGTTATCACAAGTAAATATGTCATTTAAAGAGAGTGTAACAGTTTTAATCAAGTCTCCTGGTATACCTACATTTATGTGTAATTAATATGTATTAATATAATATTGTTTATCTTTCTATGTTTATTTTGACTCACTTCATTGTAATTTTATTTGAAAATAAATTTCTTTTCTCACACATACATTCTGACAACCATTTCTGATACCTTTGTACCTCCTGGTTTCCCCACTCACACAAGCATACCTTCCTTTAGCCCCAGATCAACTCCCCTTCTGTTTTCATTCAAAATGTTGCAGACATTCAAGAAACAACAACCACACCTGAAAAAACAAGATACTGTAAGAGAAGACAAAATATTTCATATTGAGGCTGGACAAGGCAATAGGAAGAAAAGAGTCTCAAAGCAGGGACTAAAGGGGGAGACACACCTGCATTTCTATTACCAACAAAAACACCAAGCTTAACAGTTGTGGCATTCACAGAGGCCCTGTTGCAGACTCATGCAGGCCTTATGCTTGCTGCTTCAGTCTCTGTGAGCCAATATGAAGTCTGCTTATTTGATTATAAGTACAAATACTAGAACCCTCCTCCATATACAGTATCTCTTGGTTTCTTATTTATATATGGTGAATATTCCTATGTGGTTTTTTCTAAAGTTTTAAAAATTAAAAAAAAAAGCCTGATTTTTTTTTCTATTTTTCCTAGTTCTAACACGAAAACTTGGCTCAACATAGTGATGCTTCACGAACAGACAGTATGAACTATATATTAAGGAACGTGACCTTTTGTGTATTAATCACATAGCAGCAAAAATACCCTATTATAAATGTCACAAATTTGTGTATACTCTCATTTCATTCTGACGGTTTCCTAGATCATAGTTACTTAAAAGTTAGATAAAGTTCAGTCTCATGCAATTCATATCCTCATTCTTAACTTCTTTTGTATTCTTAAGTCATTTACCAATTATCACTCTAAATATTCTCAATGAAATAGTAAAAAAAGTTAATGCTACCTCTTTCAAATTAAAGACGTCTATACAAAATTCTATTTCATGTCCTGGTGCTTAGTGAGAAATCAGTAAAAATTAGTCATGTTTATATAATCCTGGGATTATATAGTTTAATTTCTTCTGGTATTTATAACTTTTGTTATTTTACCTAGGCTCATCCAACACAAGACTACATACACTCTTATGTCAGGATTTTTAACATCATTCCTTCTCTTTGTTTAAAATATCTGGTGTTTGTGAAGAACATTGAGTCAGTAAGGAAAGCATGTATTTCAAGAAGACAATACCAACAGTATGACATCAAAGCATTCCAAAGATAGGGACTTCATTTTCTTGAGTAGTTGGTTTCTATACTATTAAAGATAATATCGGACTCTCAATTTATCAGTGGCTAGATAAATAATAATCCTTTAACAATGGAGGTTACCTGGATATTTATAGGAGTTTGAAGGTGGAAATACAAATTAATTCAGCTAGTTTTGGTCTAGACTATTGCCTTCTTTCACTTGACTTGTGTTTCTATCTAAAGCATATAAATTTGAATACATTTTTAAAGGTTAAAATATTCTCCAAAGATAAAGGCCAAATAGTAAACCAGATTTGCCCATAAAACTCAAAACTTACCTCTTCCAACTAGTATTCATTGCAAAGTAATAAGATCAAAGTTTTTTAGCTTTTATAGCTGCACAGCTGTCTCCTGGTGACAGTGTTTGTCATTGAGTAAGTCACTGCTGAGACTGGATTCAAGTACGAATTCAAGTCACTGAGAATCATTATCTCATTCCCAGCTAATTATACACACACAAAAATACTTTTCAAGGAATTTGCAGTCTCTATCCATATTTTCTTCTTATGTAAGAACTAACATACTTCATTTAATAATTATTCAAAGATTATGTTAAAATTTGACAGGTGAAATACTAGTTTTAAGTTTCTTTTCTAGTTTATGTTGCACTAGGCTAAACCATTAACTACAAAATGAATCACTTTAATTGCTTTCATTCAGTGCCTGTTTAGTTTATAACTGCTTTGATATGCAAGAGGTAATAAACTCTTCTTAAAATTTCCCTGAATCTTTTATGAGGTAAAATAAATGTTGGATTTTTTTATGTATATCTTAGTGTTGGTCTACTCTGCTTTTAAAACACTCACTTATTTTCAGGAGCTTCCTTCCCATTGGAAAAATTTTATTTTAGTACTCAACTCTGAGTGACAACAGTTACAATCTGTGGCATGAGCACATTTGTTTAGAATGTAATTTGAAAATCCTATCACATGTACTTAAAAGAACAACAGCATTTGCTTCTTAAGTGGGGTCTATGTTCTTACTTGCTATCTATTGACTTGGCTTATACTAACTAGATTTCAGAAAGTAGTTGGGTGTATGTATACATTTCCTGTCCTATTGAAGCACTGTGTACATAATACCTGGCTTAGTGGTACTACAGTAGCTACCAGGAACCATAGTTAACCAGGACTATAGCAGTAAAGCTTTCTCTCAGCACCTTTTTGTTGTTGTTTTTGTTGTTGTTGTTGTTCATTTTTATTAGATATTTGCTTTATTTACAAATCTTATTCCCTTTTCTTGTTTTCCCTCCAAAAACCCTCTTAGCACCTTTTATGGTTACTTCTAGTAATCTGATATCCAATCAAAAAGGAGGAATTATCAAGTCAGGTACCAGTCTAATTTCTGGATGTTCTGCATCCAAGCAAGTGATGTCTTCAGAGACAGGAACTTATTATCCAGCTCTTACATGCAACTCAATGCAATAGCAACAGTCTTTAAGTTTGTACTGCCTTGGGTATTCTTCATGTGCCATAAATCTTAAATAGATAGCTCAATTCATTCACAGGAATTTTCACCAATCTTTTAGCTTCTGGTAGTTCCATTTTCTACTCATGCCTGGTGTCTTTGTATAAACTAAATAACTCATCTTTACTTTTTTCCAATGAACTTATAAATGTATAAAAAATGGAAAAGTCAACCTTATGGAATAAACTTACTACAAATGTTGGATAGGACCTCTAAATTATGTCATCATGCATTCCATTGATGCTCATTGATTTATCAATTGTGGGCAACTTAGAAGGCACATAAAACAAACAAACAAAAAATAAAAAGCAAAAAAGAAAGAAATGTTATAGTCTATTAGTGTATGGAAAGGTCTCAAGTCAATTCTGTAAATTGTTCTACCACTGAACTGATATTTAGTAAAGTAGCATGAATGGCAGCCCTTACTGCATCTTTAATCCACAATCAATTTTCATATGCAATTTGGTCTCTTCATACTGTATGATCATGCTGCCTTGGACTGATGCTCATCCTCCTATTACCATGCCCTTAGTAAGGTTAGCTTTGGTTGCTTAATGTGCCTCAGGCTCAAGAGGAATAAGGTCATGATCTTGCCTAATGTATTTATCTTTGGTACTAGTTCACTGTACTTCTGACATATTCTCTGACTGCATAAAAGCTATGGTCTTTTCATCTACCATCAGCATCTACATGTATGCAAAAAGGGTTGAGCGAATAATCACTCTTCCTAGGATACTTTGTTGCAGGGAAGAAATGCATACTGCATAACCAAATGAGGTAATTTTCTACATGAGGGCAACTTAATCATTTGCATTTCATTTTCATTAATGCAATTCCTGAGCTGTAGTTCAGTATTAGAAGTTTTTAATAGTTGCTTTAGGGACTGCAAAGAATTCTAAGTGTGTTTAATTACCTGTCCATATAAAATGTCCATATGAAATACACAATACTGTTCAATTGTCTATGTGTCTCTTATTAAATACAATGTGTTGGATTTTTTTCAGATGTAGGGTTGGTAAAGACCTTTTCCCAATCTGTGGATTGCTTTTTTGTCCTATTGACAGTGTTTTTTTTTTTGCCTTATGGAAGCTTTACAATTTTATGAGGTAACATTTGCCTATAGTTCATCTTAGAGCCAGAGCCACTGATGTTCTGTTCAGGAAAATTTCCTCTGTGCCAAAGTGTGTGAGGATCTTCCCCACTTTCTCTTCTATTAGTTTCAGTGTATCTGGATTTATGTGGAGGTCCTTGATCTGCCTGGACCTGAGCTTTATACAAGGAGATTAGAATGGACCAATTTTTATTCTTCTACATGCTGACCACCAGAATATCTAGCACATTTTGTTGAAAATGTCTTTTTTTTTCAACTGGATGATTTTGGCTTTTTGTTAAAGGTCAGGTAGCCATAGGTATGAATGTTTATTTCTGAGTGTTCAGTTATATTGCACCGATCAACCTCTCTGTCTCTGTACCACATATGGTACAATTTGTAACAATTGCTCTCTAATATAGCTTGAGGTCAGGATTTTTTGATGCCCTCCAGAAATAGTGTGGGGGAGGGATGGGTCAGGCTGTCTCTGAATATGTGCAAAGTGGATAGGGTCTGGAGCAGAAGATCTGCTCTAGGGAGCATTTACAGACCTTGGCCTCATTACTCCCAGTTCTGTCTTTTATAACCTAAAAAAATTCTCTGGATAGCTCATCTCCTGTAGAACACAAGTTGAGGCTTTGATTTTATCCTATCAGTCCAGTCATTTACTCCAGGTATCTCGGGATTATCTTATGAATTAGTATCCCATGATCCCAATTTTTTGATTTGTAGGAGACAGCAAACATACATATTTTTCTTAACATTGGGAAAGAATTTAGAGATCTATCTGCCTTTGTTAAACACAGATAATGAGCTAGTTGGGTGAAACCATGCCCCGAAATTACCATTTCTACTACACCTGGGCCTTAACTTGCTCTGTCCTAAACTGACCTTGAATTTAGGTATCTGATTCCTTTGTATCTTTCTGGTATAATGCCTCATAGTGTAGCTCCCTTTGCTCCTTTTGTTCATGAAGTCTCTCATAACTTTTATTGCATCCTTTTGCATAGTTGAGAAGTTATATGTATTTTCATCACATGTATTTAGAACTCT
Organism: Tokudaia tokunoshimensis; assembly: GCA_036184795.1. Classification (NCBI taxonomy): domain Eukaryota; kingdom Metazoa; phylum Chordata; class Mammalia; order Rodentia; family Muridae; genus Tokudaia; species Tokudaia tokunoshimensis. The sequence goes on along the minus strand of BTHU01000001.1, from coordinate 83,961,398 downwards.
TTCCCATAGCCTTAACGGCTGTTTTGAGGGTCCTATTGTTTATCATTTTGCTGAGACATTATTCACATCTTCAGCTTTTGGACACCTGCTGTATTAGATTATCATGGAGTGATTAACCTTAACAGAGAGGACATTCCTTAGAGGGCTGTGAAAATATGTATATTATTTCACAAACAAGCCTCATGCCCAGAGCAGAGCAGCCATCCACACTCATAGAAGCTTACACTGGGGCTCTTTCCCAGGGGCAGTAACCATGTTACTCCATCCCCACCAGGACATACAGGGCTCAGTAAAAGCACCTCATTTATTCTGAGGAAAAATTCTATAAAACTCTGATCTTATGAAATGAGCATATTAAAAATGAATTTATCATTTTCCCCAATAAGGCCAATCCACACAGATCAGATAGATTTCTCCTTTTCTTCCAGGACCCTGTACTTTTTTTTATGGGTGTTGTTGTTTCTTTTAATTTTACTTTCTATATTCTTTATTTGCATTCTAAATGATTTCCACTTTTCTGGTTCCTGCCTCCACGAAAGTCCCATAAGCCCTCTTCCCTCCCATTTTCCAGTCAATCCCCTCCTGCTTCTCTGTCCTGGTATTCCACTAAACTGCTGCATTGAGTTTTTCCAGGACCAGGGGCCTCTCCTTCTTTCTTCTTAGGAATCAATTGACATGTGAATTGTGTCTTGGGTGTTATGAGTTTCTGGGCTAATATCCACTTATCAGTGAGTGCATACCATGTGTGTTCTTTGGTGATTGGGTTACCTCACTTAGGATAATATTTTCCAGTTCCAATTATTTGCCTAATAATTTCATGAATTATTTGTTTTTAATTGCTGAGTAGTGTTCCATTGTGTAAATATACCACATTTTCTGTATCCATTCTTCTGTTGAGGAGCATCTGGGTTCTTTCCAGCTTCTGACTATTATAAATGAGGCTCCTATGAACATAGTGGAGCATGTGTCCTTATTTCACACCTGGGAGTCCTCTGGGTATATGCCCAGGAGTGGTATTACAGGGTCCTCCAGAAGTGTCATGTCACTTTCCTTATACTGAAACTATGTAGCTCAGATGTCTCCATAGTTGGAATTATCAATCCATCTCTGCTGGATCCATCATTGTAGTATCAGTATTTGTCATATCTACCTCTGACATCTACATCCTCATCACCATTCTGAAGATGTGCTCCACTGAGGGCATTCACAATGCCTTGTCCTCCCGCACCTCCAACATAATTGCATTCAGTTATGAATATAGAGCCATTGCTTTCATTTATGTGATGCCCAACTCCAGCTACTTAAGTAAGTAGAGCAGAGAGTATCTCTGTTCTCCACAGTGGTGACCTCCATCATGAACCCCCTCATTTATATTTTGAAGAAAAGAGATATAAAAAAGGCCTTGAGAAAAGCAAATGCTTTCCATAGAATCTGTTCTTTGAATAAACTTAATATTTCATGTCATTCTCAGTGTCTACCACATGATAATTAAATTAATATCTTATTTGGCTGTTTTGAATCTCCTTTGTATACCTGTGTATAACTTGGAAGCTATCTATAAGTATTTAAAATTATCCTAAAAATTATTACTAGTATAGAACTCCTACAGATTTCAGGAAACTTTTCTTTTTGAAAATTCATGTAACCAACAATAATGTGCAGGTTTGTGTGCCATCTTTACTTTAAAGATATACTATACATAAACATAACAACATGGGGGAAATTATATCATTAACTTTATTTTATAAGTAGCTTGACTGAGGTGTTATTTAGATCATCACACTCATGGCCATAAGTTGTAAGTTTAGCATTGAACACACAAGACCTGATTCTATAGTCTCTACTTCTATAGTTAACTTCCAAAATAAATCTACTGTCCTTAAAATCTTGCTGCAATTCACAGATGAGAAAATATCATTTAGAAGCTGACCTTATACATGAAACTGTTTCTCCAGACTGGAAGGTATTCAAGTTTCTTGTTTCTCTCTTCCATGCTCTGGGTTTATACTTTCCATGGCAATTACTAAATTGATTTAGGCACTGAAAATGATGTGGGGACCATACTCAATGATATACTTTATCAGTCTTTTGGAAAATCTGTATACAAATATGACTATGGTGTATAAATACTGGTAAATGGATTGATTTCCAGTATATATTTTTAATTCTTTTTTAACATAATTATATATTAAAATTATTGTCAACCATTTGGCTGGAAACCATTTAGGTATCTAAAAACTAAACTCAGATACCAAATCTGTCTCCACTGAGATGGGGTGAAAATATTGCAAATGCTATATAGTGTCTAACCACATGAAAATATTTATATTAAACTATAAAGTAAAACCATACCAACATTTCAATGAAAGATGCTAAGCAAGGTTGAAAGGAATTAAGGTACATTAAATACTGAAAATTATGCTGCATAGTTATATTATTATTTTAATTTCTCATACATTAATGCCTTAAGTAAAATAGTTATACATTGAAAATAAAAGAAATTCTGGGGGACTCACCATCCCTAACCTCAGTAAAGAGTACAGAGCAATAGTTATAAAAACTACATGGTAATTGCACAGAGACAGACAGGTTATTCAATGGATAAATCTGAAGACTCAGAAGTAAAACCACACACTTATGGAAACTTGTTCTTTGTTTAAAAAGTCAAAAATATACAATGGAATAAAGAAAGCATCTTCAACAAATGGTGCTTATCTGTCAGTCTCTATGTTGAAAAATGAAAATAGATACATATTTGTCACCTTGCACAAAGCTCAAGTACAAGTGGATAAGATAACTAAATATAAAACCAGATAGACCTAATCTAATAGAAGAGAGCATGAGAAAGAACCTTGAACTCATTGGCAAAGTAGAAAATTTCCTAAACAGAACTCCAATGGCTCAGGATATAAGATCAACTCTCGATAAACGGGATGTCATGCAACTGGAAAGCTTCTGTAAGGCAAAGGATATAATCAATAGGACAAGCCAGCAACCTACAGATTGGGGAAAAAACTTCACTAACACCACATCTAACAGAGGGCTAGTATTCAAAATATACAAAGAACTCCAGGAATTAGACTCCAGAGAACCAAATAACCTTAGGAAAAGTGGGGTATAGTGCTAAACAGAATTCTCAACTGAGGAATCACAAATGACTCAGAAGCACCTACAGAAATGTTTAATATCCTTAGTCATCAGGGAAATGCAAATCAAAACAACCCTGAAATTCAACTTTACACCTATCATGATGGCGAAGACCAAAAACTCAGTTGACAACAGATGCTGTTGAGGATGTGGATAGATAGGAATACTCCACCATTGCAGGCAGGATTGCAAAATGGTAAAACCTCTTTAACATCAATCTGGATGTTCCTCAGAAAGTTGGAAATAGATCTACCTGAAGACCCAGCTATACCACTCTTTGGGCACATATCCAAAAGATGCCCCACCATACCACAGGGGCATGTGTTCCACTATGTTCATAACAGCATTATTTGTGAAAACTAGAAGCTGGAAACAACCAAGATGTCCAACAATGGAAGAATGGACATAGAAAATGTGGTTCATGCACACAATAGAATACTACTTAGCTATTGAGAATGAACATGAGTTTTTCAGGCAAATGGATGGAAGAGGAAAATATCATCCTAAGTGAGATTACTCAGACTCCAAAAGACATACATGGTATATATTCACTAATAAGTGGATATTAGCCAAAAATTGTACAGAATACCAAGTAAACAGCCCAAAGAACTAAAAAACGTTAACAAGCCAAAGAACTCAAGTGAGGATCGCCTAATCCCACTTGGGAGGGAGAAAAAAACAAACAAAGAAATGGGTAGAGAGGCAGGGAAATGGATGTGAAAGGGGTCAGGGAGGGGAAGAGGGGAACATCATCAGATATATTTGGGGAGAATAAAATTAAAGTCCTGAGGACCTGAATAAAGAATGGAAACTGGCAACCTCAGGAGGTGGGAGATGATGGGGACCCTCTAGAATGTACTAGAGACCTAGGAGGTGATAGACTCTCAGGACACAAAGGGAGAAAGTGCTCTACATTGGGGAAGGGGAACTTGTAGAGCCCACCTCCAGTGGAGGGACAGGACATCAAATGGAGGGATGAGATGCAATGCCACAGCCTAAAGCCGTGATCCACAATTGTTCCTGTAAGGACAAAATTGTAGACCATGAGAGAAAGGAGATCTAGTAACATGCTTATAATGTGATCCAGCTCAAAGGGAGTCCTGAGACTGTTACTGATGCTGTGGTGTGTATGCAGACAGGAACCTAGCATGGCTGTCCTCTGAGAGCCCCAATAAGCAGCTGAAAGAATCAATTGCAGATAAAGCATCCAACCAATGGACAGAAGCTGGGGATCTCTGTTATTGAATTGGGGAAAAGCTGGATGAAACTGAGGCGGAGGATACCACCATGGGAAGACCAGCATTTTCCACTGACCACTACCCCTGAGATGTCTCAGACACTGAACCACCAACCAGGAAGCATACACCAACTGATATGAGTTCACCCAAATCATATACAGCAGAGGAAATCCTGGTCTAGCTTCAGTGAGAAGGTGCATCTAACACTTGAGAGACTTGAAACCCCAGGGTGTGGGGAGGTCAGGTGAGGTGGGATTGGGGGATTGGAGATATCCTCTTGGAGATAGGGGGAGGAGGTATGTGATGGGGAGTGTTGGAGTGTAGACTGGGAAGGGGATAAAAATTGGTCACTAATAAAGGACTAAATAATAAAAAAATGAAAATATTAAAATTTAAAAATAAGGAAATCAGGCTGTGCAAGCCATGGGAAACAAGCTTGTAAACAGTACCCGGCTATGGTTTCAACTCCTGTTCCTGCATTACTTTGCTTACTTGATTGTTCTCTGTGATGGAATGTCACCTGAAATTTGTAAAATGTTCCTTTTCCCCCTAAATGATATTTTTTATCAATATATGAAACTTTCATATATTGAATAAAAAAACTGGACATAATACTATGGGAGGACCCTGCTGTACCACTCCTGGGCATATATCCAGATGATTCTCCAGCATGTTATAAGGACACGTGCTCCATTATGTTCATAGCAGCCCTATTTATAATAGCCAGAAGCTGGAAAGAAACCAAATGTCCCTCAACGGAGGAATGGATACAGAAATGTGGTATATTACACAATGGAGTTCTTTTCATCCATTAAAAGCAATGAATTCATGAAATTCTTAGACAAATGGATGGAACTGGAAAATGTCATCCTGAGTGAGAAACCCAATCACAAAAGAACACACATGGCATGCACTCACTGATAAGTGGATATTAACCCAGAAGCATGGAATACCCAAGAAACATTTCACATATCAAATGATGCCCAAGAAGGAAGAAGAACAAAGTATGGATCATTGGGTCCTTTGTAGAAAGGGGAAAATATCCACAGAAGGTGATACAGAGACACAAGGTAGAGCAGAGTTTGAGAGAAAGACCATCCAGAGACTACCAAACCCAGGGATCCATCCCATACACATTTACAAAACCCAGACACTATTGTGGATGCCCACAAGAGCTGGCTGACTGGAACCGGATATAGCTATCACATGGGAGGCTCTCCTAGTGCATGATAAATACAAAGGGGGACACTCTTAGCCAGCCATTGAACTGAGCACAGGGTCCTCAGTGGTGGAGCTAGAGAAAGGACCCAAGGAACTGAAGGGGTTTGCATCGCCACAGGAGCAACCACAGTATGAGTCACCGAGTACTCCCAGAGTTCCCAGGGACAAAGCCATCAACCAAGGAGTACACATGGAGTTACCCATGGCTCCAGACACATAGACAGCAGAGGATGGTCTTATAAGACGCCAAAGGGAAGAGAAGCCCTTGGTCCTGGAAAGACTTGATGCCTTAGTGTAGAGGAATAACAGGACAGGGAAGCAGGGGAAGGTTGATTGGGGAAGGGCAGTTGGTTTATGGGATTTTCGGGGGACAGGGGAAGCAGACAAGGGGACAACATTTGAAATTTAAATAAAGAATATATGTAATCAAAAAAAAGAAAATAAAGAAAATGAGGCCTGCAAGATGGCCAAACTGATTATACCTGCTTTCCATTAATTGTCTCCCTCTCCCTTTCCCTGACCCCCCTCTTTCTCTCTTTCTCTCTCTCACAAGTACGCTCACACACACACACACACACACACACACACACACAGACCAACACAAAGTTAAAGTGAGAAAAAAATAATATAAATTGTAAAATATAAGGTCAGAATTAACACATATTGGTAGTTAAATCTCACTTCTGCCCCAACAAATAGAGCAGAAATGTCTCATTTTCACCTTTGATTATAGACATGAAATTTATCTATTCATTTATGGACTGTAGAGCAATAGTCATATAAAAGTCTCTCTAACCTTGGAAAGAAAACCTCTCTATTCTCCAGGAAAGCATTTTGCATATCATAGCACAAATTTCTTATTGTATTTTTGAGACTGATCATTTCAGTTCCACTCTTAGCATTTAATAAGCAGTAGGCATTATGTGAATATCAAAACACCTAGAACACGACCTGACTTCAAACTAATATGACATTGTATAATCCTATGTGCTTCCTTTTCTAGAGGTATTTTGGTACTTAAGCTAAATTTCAGGAGTTTCAGCAAAAAACATAAGGCTAAAAGAAACTACATTTTTTCTCAATCAGCATTGCAGGATAACACTTGGTAAAATTGAGCAAACCAAAACTTTCAATATGACTGGATAAAAGAAAAATTAAGGCAAAGGATGTGTGAGTAACCACATTAGAATTATCAGGTTAGAAGAGCAGTGTATGTGGAGAGTGATATTTATGAAATATTAAGAAAAATGGAATTGCATTTTTAATTGGGTTATTTGGTTTGTTGAGGTATATTTTCTTGATTCTATATTACATTTCAGATATTAGTCCTCTGTCAGATTTAGGGTTTGTGTAGAACTTTTTCTGATTCTGTAGGCTGCCATTTTGTCCTATCAATGGTGTCCACAATCTTGTAAAAGCTTTGCAGTTCCATGAGGTTCCATTTATTAATTATTGATCTTAGTGCCTGAGTTATTGGTATTATGTTCATTAATTTGTCTCCTGTGAATGAGTTCAAGATCATTTCCTACTTGCTCTTCTATTAGATTTAGTGTGTCTTGTTTTATGTTGATGTCATTCTTCTACTTGGACTTTAATTTTGTGAAGTGATAGATGTGAGTTTATTTGCATTCTTCTGCATTCAGGCATCAGTTAGACCAATACTGTTTGTTGAACATGCTTGCATTTATCCTTTGTATGATTTTAGCTTCTTTATCAAATGTCAAGATTTTATAGGTGTGTAGGTATAATTCTGGGTCTTTTATTCTATTCCACTGATCAACCTGTCAGTTTTTATGGCAGTTCCATGCAGTGTTTATTACTATTGCTCGTTAATAAGGTTGAAGTCAGGAATGTTGATACATTGAGATTTTTTTTTATTGTTTAAGTTTGTTTTACCTAACCTGGTTTTTTTTTTCATATGAAATTGTGAAATGCTTTTTTTAGCTCTGTAAATATATGTGATGGATTCTTTTAGGGGAGCATTGAATGTGTAGATTGCTTTTGGTAAAATGGTCATTTTTACTATGTTAATGTTATCAATCCATGAGCAGGGAAAATCTTTTCATCTTCTGATATCTTTCTTGTGTTCTCTCTTCTGTGACTTAAAGTTCTTGTCATAAAGACCTTTACTTGCTTTCTTAAAGTTACATCAAGGTTTTTTATATTATTCGTGGCTACTGTCAAGAGTGTTGCTTCTATAAATCCTCTCTCAGTCAATATATCAATTATATAAAGGAGGACCATAAGGCCACAGAGTTTTTTGCATTGATTTTGTATCCAGTCAGTATGCTATAACACTCTTTTGTGGAAGTTTTGTCATCAATTATGTATACTATCATATCATCTCTGAATAAGGATACTTTAACTTCTTCCTTAACAATGTTCATCCCCTTGACCTCTTTTTGTTCTTTATTTCCCTAGCTACAGATACAATACTATGTTGAATAAAGAGTGGGAAGTCTCGTAATGTCCTTGATTTTAGTGGAAATGTTTTAAGTTACTCTCTACTTAATTTAATGTGGTTATTGGCTTGCTGTATTTCGCTTTTGTTACATTTAGGTATGTACCTTGTATCCCCATTACTTCAAAGATTTTAAAATGTCAGAGTGTTGGATTTTATCAAAAGCTTTCAGCATCTAATAAGAGGATCATGTGTTTTATTCAGTTTGTTTATGAGGTGAATTACGTCGATGAATTTTCATATACTGAACCACCTGTACATCACTGGGATGATGCCTACTTGATTATGGTGGATGACAAATTTTCAATATGGCCATCTCGAATGCCTAAGAAGTGCTTCAATGATGTCCAATATTCATTCTTAATCATTAGGGAAATGCAAATCAAAAAATCTTAGATTCCATCTTACACCCATCAGAATGTCTACAACCATAAACTGAAATGGCGGAATATGCTGGCAAGAATGTGGAAAAAGAGGATCACTCTTTCATTGCTGATGTACATGTGCAAACATGTATTGCCACGTTGAAAATCAATTTGGATTTTTCTCAGAAATTGGGAACAGTTTTACCTCAAGACCTTGCTATACCACTCCTGGGCATATACCCAAAAGATATAATAATATACCCCTTTCTTACCTATTTTCATAGCATCTTCATTAATAACAGTAAGAAACTGAAAACAACATAGATGTCCTTCAAGTGAAGAATGAATAAGGAATATGGGGTACATCTACAGAATTGAATTCTTTTCAGCTTTTAGAAATTATGACATCATGCAATTTGCAGACAAATGGATTGAATTTGATAATATCATCCTGAAAGGTGATACAGAACTAGAAAGACATCTCTGATAGGTACTCACTAATAAATGGACATTAGTCATAAAGTCCAGGATAACAATTCACAGATCCAAAGAAACCAAAGGAGGGCCCAAGTGAGAATGGGTGAATTTCACTTAGAAAGAGAAACAAAATTGTCATAGGAGGTGGATGAAGAGAGGTAACTGTGTGGAAAGGTAGTGAGGAGGGTTATGGGGATGTCGACTCTTGCTGGAGCACATCTTCAGGATGGTGATGAGGATATAGGTGTAAGAAATGACTGCAAAAACACTGTTAGTATAATAACTGGGCCAGCAGAAAATGAGGTAACAACTACAGGGACAGGATATCAGAACAGGAGAGCAAAATCAAAGGAGAAAAATCACAGAAAAAGTGGTTGATTCTGTTCGGTCCACAGAAGAGCATAGATAAAAAAGAAACTGTGGCAAAGGAAGAATTAAGAAAACCTCCAATATAAGATCCTACAACCAACTGGAGACAGACTTGTGTGGAAATTTTGATGAAATAAAGCGGCATGCTGCAGATTACTACAAAGCGATCATAAGCCATGACAGACAGAAGTAAGCATTCAGGTCCTCTGCAAAAACAATAGATGGTCTTATATACTGAGCCTATACTGAGCCATCTCTCCACTCCATTCAATCTCTTCTTAGTTCTAAATTGTCATTTATCTTTAGTTTGTCTTGTCTGCTTCTTTATTTGTTTATATTTCATTTAGTGTGTGTGCTTGTGAGTGTGCATGCATGAACACAAGAATGTGCAAGACCACACATAAGAGTGTAACTGGTGTGAGTTAATTCTCTACTTATACCATATAGGTATCTTGTATCAAAGCCAAATTATCAGGCATGGTGGCATTGGCTTTTCTCCATAAACATTGGATTCTTCACATTATCAGCTATGATTATGGGAACTTTATACCTAGCTCTTTGAACAGATTGCTCTTAGTCTTTAGCATTCAACAAACTTTCCCATATATCTGGTAAAATAATAAGGTGCTTCTGATTACAAGAGACCTTAAAACTTTAGTCATATAAACTCCAACTTCCTGAACATAAAATTAGTTTCCCCATAATCCCTGGTCAGAGTTTTCATGTGTTCTGTATTTTACATTTTGTATTGCCTGAGTTTGAATTACAATAATATTTACTTTTTATTTTGAATTACAGTAATAACTTAATAACCAGTGAGAAATATTAATGTTAGTATCAATGAAGATTTTGAGCACATTCTTCATATGCTTGAGGATAGCTTTTGAAGAAGACAGGAAAAGACATCAAAACCCACCAGTGTCTTTCTTCATGACAGGGAAATTTTTCTGGAATCTTCACTCAGAGCTTTGGAATTATATTATAGGTAGATACAAGATAACAATTGATTCATTCATTCCATCTAGATGTTTCATTGAGTATTTATTGTATTGTCAACCCAAGTAGATGCTAAATATTGGTTACTGAATGATACAATTCTCATAGAATCTGTTTTCAGTGGAGAGTACACTAGAGAAGAATCAACCTTTTTTTTTTAAAGATTTATTTATTTTTTTTAAAGATTTATTTATTTATTATATGTAAGTACACTATAGCTGTCTTCAGACACCAGAAGATGGCGTCAGATCTCCTTACGGATGGTTGTGAGCCACCATGTGGGTGCCGGGATTTGAACTCATGACCTTTGGAAGAGCAGTCAGTTCTCTTACCCACTGAGCCATCTCTCCAGCCCAAGAATCAACCTTTTAAAACAGAGAATGTGGTGGGAAGAATAAATGAAGCTGATCTATGTATGGAGCAAGTGGTATTAGATCAAGAAACTAAGATTGGTTCATGGATTCTATTCTCACATGAATGAAAATATTTAAAAATAAAATATAGGTGTAGACTAACATAGGGATGTTTTAAAACATATATTTTCAGATGTTTATCATGATTACTTCATGTACAGTAAACACCAGCCTGAAAAAATATACCTACTGGTGCTATAGTGTGGTATAGATTTGATATAGATTATTCACAAATATCATGGAAATAAATAGGAAGTTTCTTATTTAATCTAAGTCTAACTCCACAAGATGAAAAATCACACCCTATGGGTGGGCCAAAACCTGAGCTAGACAGGTCATATTCCCTAGGGAAGAACCCACCATCATTATCCCCCTTAATGGACATAGTATCAAACCACTTCTCAATGATTTATCACTGGATACTTAGATAAGTATATCTCCCATCCCTTATGGTAATGGTTCCTTTTTGTAATTTATAGTCATTAACAAAAAGCAAAGCAAAACAATACAAACAAACAATCGAATACTTGCCAATGTCGACAATTGGACACTGTGGACATCCTTATATGTGGAACTTCTATACAATGTCTCCCTTCCTCCCAGCTCAAGAATCATTGTTAGATTGGGTGAAACGATGTAAGAGCTAGAGCTGACTACAAATAAACAGTGTTTTCAGGACACAACAGAAAGGTTACAAATATGGCCTCATGTTAGCACTTTTGGCATCCACATGGTCAAATCAGACAAATTCATAGCACAAAGAGGGAACATGGGCATGAAAGCCACAGGTAGCTGAGGAGTGATTGGCAACTCATGTCGTCCAGAAGGAAAGTAAATTATCTATAAGGGCATGGCCCTGGTAGGCTAACCATGCTTCAGTAAAGCCTAAATACCTATATATGTATAGGGGTCACAAGATGAATTTGATAAGTTATACAGAGAAGAGTTCGAGAGGGGCTGAATATTATCAGAATACATTGTATAATGTTCTCAAAAACATGTTAAAAACTACAAAAGAGAAAATGCAATAAAATATAATATCTATGTATACTGGGAGAAAAAGCAGATTCCATCAAAAGGAATAGCAAGAAGGTCAATAACCAAACTTCAGATGATGGTCAGACTGGTCTTGGTTAATTGTCATTATTATAGTGAGTTTTACAAAACAGGTTACCCTAAGAAAATATTTTCTTTTCAAGATGTCTCTTCAGAGCAGCCTTAATCTCATTATTCCTGAGGCTGGAGATGAGAGGGTTTAACATGGGGATTACCACCATGTAGAATACAGACAACACCTTGATCTGGTCAGTGGAGTAGTTGGACTTGGGCAGAACATAAGTGAATATAGCAGTTCCATATAACAGAGTGACTATAGTCAGGTGGGAGGTACAGGTAGAGAAGGCCTTCTGATGACCTTCGGTGGAGTGCATATTCATAATAGTATGAAAATATAGGAATGGGAGATGGCTATAACAAACACTGTTGTCATTGTGATAAAACCAGCAGATATTGAGGTAACAACAACAGAGACAGTGACATCAGAACAGGAGAGTTCCAACAAAGGAGCAAAATCACAGTAAAAGTGATTGATTCTATTTGGTCCACAGAAGAATAAGGAAAAGAAGGAAAGAGTAAAAAAGGAAGCATTAAGAAAACCCTGTATATAAGACCCTACAACCAACTGGATACAAGCTTCTGAGGACATTTTGGTGGAATAAAGCAGAGGGCTACATATTGCTACAAAGTGATCATAAGCCAGGATATCCAGAAGAAGCATTCAACTGTCCCAAAGAAAGCAGCTGAGCTAAACTGCATAGAACATCCAATGTAGGAAATGGTATTTTGTTTTACCAGGAAGTTAAGAAGCATATTGGGTGTGACAGAAGATGAAATGCCTATGTCAACAGAAGCCAAGTGGCTGAGAAAAAAGTACATGGGTGATGGAGCTGGGAAGAAAATCTAATGAGAAGAATGGTACTAAGTTTCCCAGACACAGTAACCAGGTAGATGCACAGGATGATCGTGAAGAGGATGACTTTAAGAACTGGGTCAGAAGTTAAGCCCAATAAAATGAACTCTGTCACAGAAGTGTGGTTTTTGTCCTCTAGGAAAGCCATGGGACACTGTAGCTGCTGGTAGATTAAGGCTGTGATGAAGATATTACCAAATGGGATTTATAAATAGTCCCTTCATTTCATTCAGCCAGGGAATGGAGAGAATTATAAAATAATATATTATTCAAAACATTGAACCAATTATTTATGTTTTACAAGCATTGTCATTATTTGTATATGTATGTGCAGTGATTATTTAAAAATTATTTAAGTGCAAAAACTAGAAATGTGTTGTAAATAGTAATCAACTTTTATTTACAGTTACTTAAATTGAAATATACAAAATTTTCAAAAGGATTAAAGTTTAAAATTAAGGGACTTGACCAAGCAAGATAGCTTTGTATAGAATAATTCTTGACACCAAGCCTGACATGGTAGAGCTAGAGTTTGATGCCTGGAACCCTCAAGATGGAAAGTAATTACTAATTCCTGAAAATTGTTCTTTGTTACTCACACATTATGCTATGTTATCAGTACCCCCTTACACAAATAAATAAATTTCTGAATACACAATATGTATAAGGAAAATAAATATAAAATATTGTGAATTTTAAGAAAATTACAATGTATTTATTACAAGCTTAACAAAAGAATAAAATATAAAAGCATAGAATTAAATAATGAAGTCTTAAGCTATTGCTATTTTTAAATGATTACATGATTACATGATTACATTAAATTCAGCACAGGATTAAAAAAAACTTGAATGTTTTCGTATTTCTATTTCTATGAAGTTGCATTGTTCTTTTCATCATTTCTATATTCTAGCAGAAAAATATTTTTAGTTAAGTAACAAAAACACACATACAAAGAAATCAATTTATGGAACTTAAGAGCTGGCTCAGTTGTTAAAGAGGGCTTGGTAGACTGGCAAAATACAATAAAAAACCAAACAAAAATGTTTGATTGATTCCCCATCCAGCTCACTGTGTTTTCAAGCAGGAGTCTGCCATTCCAGTTCTGAGGACCCAACACCCTCTAGTGGTCTTCACAGTCACCAGGAACAAATGCGCTACAATATGTCCAATGCTGGCAACATTCACACACAAAGTAAAAATAACAAATCTTTCAGAAGAGAAGTAGATTCAAATACCAGATAAGATGAATCAGAGTATTCCTTTTAATAACCAGGATATAAAATAATGGGTGGTCACACAATTGAGGGTTATACAAATAAGGAATAATATCAGAGTAGAATTTCAGCTTTCTAAAGGGTAATACAAAGTCTATAAACTGAATAAATATCACATTAAATGTACAAATTTGACTTCCAGTTGTAAACTCATTAAATATTTTAAATTCACTATTGCTCTGTAGTACAGCTTGTGAAAAAAACCACATGGTCATCTCATTAGATGCTGAGAAGGCATTTGACAAAATTCAGCATCCTTTCATGCTAAAGGTATTGGAAAGATCAGGAATTCGAGGCCCATATCTAAACATAGTAAAAGCAATTTACAGCAAACCGGTAGCCAACATCAATCTAAATGGAGAGAAACTTGAAGCAATCCCACTAAAATCAGGGACTAGACAAGGCTGCCCTCTCTCTCCATATCTTTTCAATATAGTACTTGAAGTTCTAGCTAGAGCAAATAGACAACAAAAGGAGGTCAAAAGGATACAAATTGGAAAGGAAGAAGTCAAACTATCACTATTTGCAGACGATATGATAGTATACTTAAGCGACCCAAAGAACTCCACCAGAGAACTCCCACAGCTGATAAACAACTTCAGCAAAGTGGCTGGATATAAAATAAACTCAAGCAAGTCAGTAGCCTTCCTATACTCAAAGGATAAGCAGGCTGAGAAAGAAGTAAGAGAAATGATACCCTTCACGACAGCCACAAACAATATAAAGTATCATGGTGTGACTCTAACCAAACAAGTGAAAGATCTGTATGACAACAACTTCAAGTCTCTGAAGAAAGAAATTGAAGAAGACCTCAGATGATGGAAAAATCTGCCATGCTCATGGATTGGCAGGATTAATATAGTAAAAATGACCATCTTACCAAAAGTATTATACAGATTCAATGCAATCCTCATCAAAATCCCAACTCAATTCTTCATAGAGTTAGAAAGAGCAATTCAAAAATTCATCTGGAATAACAGAAAACCCAAAATAGCTAAAACTATTCTCAAGAGTAAAAGAAACTCTGGGGGAATCAGTATCCCATACCTCAAGCTGTACTACAGAGCAATAGTGTTAAAAACCGCATGGTATTGGTACAGTGACAGGCATGTAGATCAATGGAACAGAATTGAAGACCCAGAAATGAATCCACACTCCTATGGTCACTTGATCTTTGACAAAGGAGTTAAAACCATCCAGTGGAAAAAAAGATAGCCTTTTCAACAAATGGTGCTGTCTCAACTGGAGGTCAACATGCAGAAGAATGCAAATTGACCCATTCTTATCTCCTTGCACTAAGCTCAATACCAAGTTGATCAAGGACCTCCACATAAAACCAGACACACTGAAACTAACAGAAAGGAAACTAAGGAAGAACCTTGAACATAGGGCACAGGGGAGAATTTCCTGAATAGAACTCCAATAGCTTATGCTCTAAGATCAAGAATTGACAAATGGGACCTCATAAAATTACAAAGTTTCTGTAAGGCAAAGGACACTGTCAAAAAGACAAAGCGGCTCTGTACCGGTAGACTGCACTGAAGAGACAGGTATCCAGGTCCTCCCCAATATAACATGGCTTGGGACACGGCCTGTTGGGGCTTCCGCCTTCTCCCAAGAACAGGACAGCGCTGTGGTCGTCTGGGTGCCAGATCTGCAGGCCATCGCCTCTGCAGGGTGACCATTGCCATGGAGAGAGTGCAGAGTGCACTCCGCCATCTTTGCTCCAGTGGCCGGGAAGTTGGGACTGCCAGGCTCTGAGACAGACAGGCATAATATCGCTTGGGTCTCAGGCGGCTTGTGTTTATGCAGCTCCCAAGTGCTGGGCAGATCTGCAGTAACGAGCGCGACAGCTCTGCTGTGGGATTTCTGTCTGGCAGAGGGATCCAGCACTGGGCGGGAGCCTACCAGCTTCCCTTCTGTGACCTCTGTTCTGGTAGACTGCACTGAAAGACAGGTACCCAGGCTCTACCTAATATAACATCGCTTGGGACAAGGCCTGTTGGGGCTTCCGCCTTCTCCCAAGAACAGGACAGCGCTGTGGTTGTGTGAGTGCCAGATCTGCTGTAGGCCATCGCCTCTTCAGGGTGACCAGTGCCACGGAGAGAGTGCAGAGTGCACTCCGCCATCTTTGTCCAGTTGCTGGGAAGTTGGGAGTGCCAGGCTCAGAGACAGACAGGCATAATATCGCTTGGGTCTCGGGCGGCTTGTGTGTACATGGCTCCCAAGTGCTGGGCAGATCTGCAGTAAACAGCATGCCAGCTCTGCTGTGGGACTTCTGCCTGGCAGAGGGACGCCCTCTCCCCCCCCACTCTGGGAGAGATCACACACCCCTGCACAGGGCAGGAGCCTACCAACCTCCCTTTGGCGACCTCTGCTCCAGGAATCCACTACGCTGAGCCTTTTGTTGTGCAAGGAATTCCCAATATAACATCACTTGGGGCAAGGCACATCAGGGCTCCAAAGTCACTCAGGAGCAGGGCAGGCCCCAGATATCTGTGGCAGGGGAATCCTGGTAAACCGGGGGGGGGCAGAAATAGCTTTGCAGGCTCACAGGAGGTCCAACCAACAGCCAGTGACAGCAGGACCAACTAACATCAGAGGTAACCAGATGCAAAAGGCAAACGTAGGAACGTTACTAACAGAAATCAAAGTAATATGGCACCATCCAAACCCAACTCTCCAACAACAGCAAGTCCTGGATACCCCACCACACCCAAAAGACCAGATCTGGATTTAAAATCACTTCTCATGATGCTATTAGAGGATCACAAGAAGGACACAAATAAATCTCATAAAGAATTAGAGGAGACCATGAATCAACGGTTAGAAGCCCTTACAAAGGAAACACAAAAATCACTTAGAGAAATGCAGGAGAACATGGATCAAAAGATGGAGGCGCACAAGGAGAAAACACAAAAATCGCTTAACGAGATGAATCAACGGGTAGATGCACTCACAAAGGAATCACAAAAATTGCATAAAGAAATGCAGAAGAATATGGGACAACAGACAGATGCCCATAAGGAGGCAACACAAAAATTGCTTAAAGAAATGAATCAACAGTTAGAAGCCCTTACAAAGGAAACACGAGAACTGCTTAAAGAAATGCAGGAGACGATGGATCAACAGATGGATTCTCATGAGGAGGAAACACAAAAATCGCTCAGAGAAATGCAGGAGAACGTGGGTCAACAGGCAGAAATCCTGAAAGAGGTAATGCAAAAATACCTTAAAGAAATACAGGAAAATACAAACAAACAAGTGAAGGATCTCAGCAAATCCATCCAGGAACTAAAAAAGGAAGTAGAAACAACTAAGAAATCACAAAGGGAGACAACTTTGGAGATAGAAAACCTTGGGAAGAAATCAGGAGTCATAGATGCAAACATCAACAATAGAATACAAGAGATGGAAGAAAGAATCTCAGGTGCTTAAGATTCCATAGAAAGCATCGACTCAACAGTCAAAGAAAATGCAAAATGCAAAAAATGTGTAACCCAAAACATCCAGGAAATCCAGGACACAATGAGAAGACCAAACCTAAGGATTATAGGTATAGATGAGAGTGAAGATTTGCAACTTAAAGGGCCAGTAAACACCTTCAACAAAATTATGGAGGAAAACTTCCCTAACCTAAAGAGAGAGATGCCGATGAACGTACAAGAAGCCTAAAGAACTCCAAACAGACTGGACCAGAACAGAAATACCTCCCGTCACATAATAATCAAAACACCAAATGTTCTAAACAAAGAAAGAATACTAAAAGCAGTAAGAGAAAAGGGCCAAGTAACATACAAAGGAAGACCTATCCAAATCACATCAGACTTCTCACCAGAGACTATGAAAGCCAGAAGATCCTGGGCAGATCTCATGCAGACACTAAGAGAGCACAAATGCCAGCCTAGATTACTATACCCAGCAAAACTCTCAATCACCATAGATGGAGAGACCAAGATATTCCATGATAAAACCAAATTTTCACAATATCTTTCCACAAATCCAGCCCTGCAGCAGAAAATAGGTGGAAACCTCCAATACAGGGAGAGAAACAACACCCTGGACGAAATGAGATAATAACCTTCTTGAATCAAACCCAAAAGTAGATAACCACTCAAACATAAAGATAGCGTCAAGAATGGCAGATGGCAATAATCAGTAGGCCTTAATCTCTCTTGATATCAATGATCTCAATTCCCCAATTAAAAGACATAGACTAGCAGACTGGATACATAAACAGGACCCATCATTTTGCTGCATGCAGGAAACGCACCTCAGTATCAAAGACAAACACTACCTCAGAGTAAAAGGCTGGAAAACAATTTTACAAGCAAATGGCCCCAAAAAACGAGGTGGAGTAGCCATCCTAATATCAGATAAAATTGATTTTCAACCTAAAGTCATCAAAAAAGACACAGAAGGACACTACATATTGATCAAGGGAAAAATCCACCATCAAGAACTCTCAATTCTGAATATAAATGCTCCAAATGCAAGGGCACCCTCATTCGTAAAAGAAACTTTACTAAAGCTCAGAGCACACATCGCACCGCACACAATAATAGTGGGTGACTTCAACACCCCGCTCTCTGAAATGGATAGTTCAGGAAAGCAGAAACTAAACAGGGACACAGTGAATCTAATTGAAGCCTTGGACCAACTGGAACTAACAGATATATATACAACATTTCATCCTAGAACTAAAGAATACACCTTCTTCTCAGCACCTCATGGTACCTACTCCAAAACTGACCATGTAATTGTTCACAAATCAGTCCTCAACAGATATAAGAAAATAGAACTAATCCCATGCCTCCTATCAGATCACTATGGAATAAGGGTGGTCTTCAATGGCAACAAAAACAAAAGAAAACCCACGTACACATGGAGGCTGAACAATACTCTACTCAATGATAATTTGGTCAAGGTGAAAATAAAGAAAGAAATCAAAGACTTTTTGAAATTTAATGAAAATGAAGGCACAACATACTCTAATTTATGGGACAAAACGAAAGCAGTGCTAAGAGGAAAATTCATAGCCCTAAGTGCCACCAAAAAGAAATGGGAGACAACATACACTAACAGCTTAATCGCACACCTGAAAGCCCTGGAACAAAAAGAAGCAAATACACCAAAGAGGAATAAAAGGCAGGAAATCATCAAATGCAGGGCTGAAATCAATCAAGTAGAAACAAATAAAACCATACAAAGAATCAACAAAACGAGGAGTTGGTTCTTTGAGAAAATCAACAAGATAGATAAGCCCTTAGTCAAACTAACCAGAGGGCACAGAGATAGTATCCAAATTAATAAAATCAGAAATGAAAAGGGAGAGATAGCAACAGAAACTGAGGAAATTCAAAAAATCATCAGATCCTACTACAAAAACCTGTATTCAACACAACTAGAAAATCTTGAGGAAATGGACAATTTCCTTGACAGATACCAAGTACCAAAATTAAATCAGGATCAAATAGACCATCTAAACTGTCCTATAAGCCCTGAAGAAATAGAAGTTGTCATTGGAAGTCTTCCAACCAAAAAAAGCACAGGTCCAGATGGTTTTAGTGCAGAATTCTATCAGACCTTCAAAGAAGACCTAACACCAATACTCTTCAAACTGTTCCACAAAATAGAAACAGAAGGAACACTACCCAACTCGTTCTATGAAGCCACAATTACACTAATACCAAAAGCACACAAAGATCCGACAAAGAAAGAGAATCTCAGGCCAATCTCTCTTATGAATATCGATGCAAAAATACTCAATAAAATTCTTGCCAACCGAATACAAGAACACATCAAAACGATCCTTCACTACGATCAAGTAGGCTTCATACCAGGGATGCAGGGATGGTTCAATATAAGGAAATCCATCAATGTAATCCACTATGTAAACAATCTCAAAGAAAAAAACCACATGGTCATCTCATTAGATGCTGAGAAAGCATTTGACAAGATTCAGCATCCTTTCATGCGAAAGGTCTTGGAAAGATCAGGAATTCAAGGCCCATATCTAAACATAGTAAAAGCAATTTACAGCAAATCGGTAGCCAGCATCAATCTAAATGGAGAGAAACTTGAAGCAATCCCACTAAAATCAGGGACTAGACAAGGCTGCCCTCTCTCTCCATATCTTTTCAATATAGTTCTTGAAGTTCTAGCTAGAGCAATTAGACAACAAAAAGAGGTCAAAGGGATACAAATTGGAAAGGAAGAAGTCAAACTATCAATATTTGCAGACGATATGATAGTATAGTTAAGCAACCTAAAGAACTCCACCAGAGAACTCCTACAGCTGATAAACAACTTCAGCAAAGTGGCCAGATATAAAATCAACCCAAGCAAGTCAGTAGCCTTCCTATACTCAAAGGATAAGCAGGCTGAGAAAGAAGTAAGGGAAATGATACCCTTCACGATAGCCACAAACCATATAAAGTATCTTGGTGTGACTCTCACCAAACAAGTGAAAGATCTGTATGACAACAACTTCAAGTCTCTGAAGAGAGAAATTGAAGAAGACCTCAGAAGATGGAAAAATCTGCCATGCTCATGGATTGGCAGGATTAATATAGTAAAAATGACCATCTTACGAAAAGTAATATACAGATTCAATGCAATCCCCATCAAAATCCCAACTCAATTCTTCATAGAGTTAGAAAGATTAATTCAAAAATTCATCTGGAATAACAGAAAACCCAGAATAGCTAAAACTATTCTCAAGAGTAAAAGAACCTCTGGGGGAATCAGTATCCCGGACCTCAAGCTGTACTACAGAGCAATAGTGTTAAAAACTGCATGGTATTGGTACAGTGACAGGCATGTAGAACAATGGAACAGAATTGAAGACCCAGGAATGAATCCACACTCCTATGGTCACTTGATCTTTGACAAAGGAGCTAAAACCATCCAGTGGAAAAAAGATAGCCTTTTCAGCAAATGGTCCTGTCTCAACTGGAGGTCAACATGCAGAAGAATGCAAATTGACCCATTCTTATCTCCTTGCACTAAGCTCAATTCTAAGTGGATCAAGGATCTCCACATAAAACCAGACACACTGAAACTAATAGCAAGGAAGCTAGTCAAGAACCTTGATCATATGGGCACAGGGGAGAATTTCCTGAACAGAACTTCAATAGCTTATGCTCTAAGGTCAAGAATAGACAAATGGGACCTCATTAAATTACAAAGTTTTTGCAAGGCAAAAGACACTGTCAAAAAGACAAAGCGGCAACCAACTGACTGGGAAATGATCCTTACCAACCTTACATCTGACAGAAGGCTAATATCCAATATATACAATGAACTCAAGAAGTTAAACTCCAGAGAGGCAAGCAACCCTATTAAAAAATGGGGTACAGAGCTAAACAAAGAGTTCTCACCTGAAGAATATCTAATGGCTGAGAAGCACCTAAAGAGATGTTCATCATCCTTAGTCATTAGGGAAATGCAAATCAAAAAACCCTGAGATTCCATCTCACACCAGTCAGAATGGCTAAGATCAAAAACACAGGAGGCAGTAGTTGTTGGGGAGGATGTGGAGAAAGAGGAACACTCCTCCACTGCTGGTGGAATTGGAAGCTGGTACAACCACTCTGGAAGTCAGTCTGTCGGTTCCTCAGAAAACTGGGCATGACACTCCCAGAGGATCTGGCTATACCACTCGTGGGCATATACCCAGAGGCTTTACCTGCATGCAATAAGGACACATGCTCCACTATGTTCATAGCAGCCTTATTTATAATATCCAGAACCTGGAAAGAACCCAGATGTTCCTCAACGGAGGAATGGATTCAGAAGATGTGGTATATCTACACAATGGAATACTACACTGCAATTAAAAACAATGAATTCACGAAATTCCTAGGCAAATGGTCAGAACTTGAAAATATCATCCTTAGTGAGGTAACCCAATCACAAAAGAACACACATGGCATGCATTCACTGATAAGGGGATATTAACCAAGAATCTCGGAATACCCTAGACACAATTTGCATATCAATAGATTTCTAAGAAATGGAAGGAGAGACCCCTGGTCCTGGAAAGACTGGATGTAGGGGAACGCCAGGACAGAGAAACGAGAGGGGGTTGAATGGAGAAAAGTGTGAGGGAAGGGGGCTTATGGGACTTTCGGGGAGGGAGGAAACGGGAAAGGGGAAATGTTTTGGAATGTAAATAAAAAAAACTTAGAAAAATAAAAGAAAATCTTTAAAATATTTTAGGTCTTCTGATCTAAAAGAAATAATTAATAAATGAATCATGTTAAACCAAAAAAAAAAAAAAAGACAAAGCGGCAACCAACTAACTGGGAAATGATCTTTACCAACCCTACATCAGACAGAAGGCTGATATCCAATATATACAAAGAACTCAAGAAATTAAACTTCAGAGAGGCAAGTAACCCTATTAAAAATGGGGTACAGTAGCTGGGCAGTGGTGGCGCATGCCTTTAATCCCAGCACTTGGGAGGCAGAGGCAGGCAGATTTCTGAGTTCGAGGCCAGCATGGTCTGCAGCCTGAGACCCAGGGCTATGACAGAGAAACCCTGTCTCGAAAAACCAAAAAAAAAATGGGGTACAGAGCTAAACAAAGAGTTCTCACCTGAAGAATATCTAATGGCTGAGAAGCACCTAAGGAGATGTTCATCATCCTTAGTCATTAGGGAAATGTAGATCAAAAAAACCCTGAGATTCCATCTCACACCAGTCAGAATGGCTAAGATCAAAAACACAGGACACAGCAGTTGTTGGCGAGGATGTGGAGAAAGAGGAGCACTCCTCCACTGCTGGTGGGATTGCAAGCTGGTACAACTACTCTGGAAAGCAGTCTGGCGGTTCCTCAGGAAACTGGGCATGACACTCCCGGAGGATTCGGCTATACCACTCCTGGGCATATACCCAGAGGCTTTACCTGCATGCAATAATGACACATGCTCAACTATGTTCATAGCAGCCTTATTTATAATAGCCAGAAGCTGGAAAAAACCCAGATGTCCCTCAACGGAGGAATGGATTCAAAAGATGTGGTATATTTACACAATGGAATACTACTCTGCAATTAAAAACAATGAATTCACGAAATTCCTAGGCAAATGTTCAGAACATGAAAATATCATCCTTAGTGAGGTAACCCAATCACAAAAGAACGCACGTAGTATGCAGTCACTGATAAGGGGATATTAACCCAGAATCTCGGAATACCCTAGACACAATTCTCATATCAATATATTTCCAAGAAGAGGGAAGGGGAGAACCCTGGTCCTGGAAAGACTGGATGTAGGGCAATGCCGAGACAGAGAAGCAAGAGGGGGTTAAAGGGGAAAAGAGGGAGGGAAGGGGGCTTATGGGACTTTCGATGAGGGAGGAAACGGGAAAGGGGAAATGATTTTGAATGTAAATAAAAATATAAAAAATAAAAAATATATATAAAAAATATTTTAAATTCCTCTAAATAGGTCATTGTTCTTTATATTAATTTGAAATATCAGTTTTATCATCATGTATTATGAATAAATAGCATGTCATTATTAATTTTTTAGATACACCTACTCCTTTTCTAGTTTCACAGTGTTTTCTAACTGAAATACTTTAGACTGAATTCACATGATTTTCAACAATGGACACTGCCCATTTTTCAACTTCGGAAGGTAAAAGATTTACTAGTGCTCACTCAGCAAGAGGCCAATTGATTGTCATTTCTTATATTCTATACTTTATTTCTCATTCTATTCTATACTCATTTGTCTGTAATGATGCCTCTGAGGCTAGCATATTCACTCCATAAACAACCAGGTCCTTGTACAGGATATCCCCTAACAATAAACCACTAAATTATTTCAAATCTAGTGTACTTGTCAGCCTGTTGGTGAATGCTACATGCATACAGCTTTGAAGGTCATGTTGGTTTCTGGTCTTGCCAACAGATAGATAAATAAGGAATCTATGAATACTTGATTTTATGCCTGTTTATTCTGAACAATTATTAATGAAATACAAGGAAATTCTATGAAAGTTTATTTTCCCCACTTTTGTTAATCAACTATGTAATTCCATCTGACATGTTTCTCTACTGTGGTTTGAAATACGATATACTGAAAGAAAAATTATCTCCATTTACCAACAAAGTCAAACTCTTAGCTCTGGAAATAGGAATTCATTTTAAGGTAAGAAGTTCAAAGTTATTGTTTTTATAGATATAAATATCTTTCCTACTGTCATTGCTATCCCTGAGGATAAGTCCCTGCAGAGGCTCTGGATTCCAGTGTGATTTCAGATCATCAGTGATCATTTCCATTGGTCTGGTGAGTTCTGAGCAGACCATTTCATACAAACACAATTAATTTTCAAGGAGTTTATCAATTTCAAGATATCTCTTGTTTTCCTCTTTATGTGAATATTGGTGCACTTTCACTTGGTGATTACATGATAACAAATTGTTTTCACATGATAACAAATTACCTTAGATAAATATTCCTTCAAGTTGATATTTGTTTCAAGTTAGACTACATTAGAGATATAACCTATTCATTAAAATGGACCATTTTGTTTCTTTCATTCATGTGCCACAATATTTCTTTTAGTATTTTAGTGGTTGATGTAATATACTCTATTAGGTACTTATGTGAATATAGGGAGGGATGAGATTTAAAATTGAGTAATTGAGGCACACACATTTTACAGATGAGAGTATAAAATATCATCATTACTTAGAAAATAGTGCATAGAAATAGGTATGTATGATTTCCAGTAGGAATTAACATTCCATTATTTGTACCTCAAATGTTTGACATGTAGTCTTACTTTATATGCTATCTTGCAGAATGGATGGCAAAGTAATTCCTTCTCTGAAGACTCAGCTCAACATTCTCCTGAATATTAGTTTCATTAACTTCTACAGTGAACCCTTGATAGAACTCTAATAAAACTGGTTGACCCTGAGCATCAGTCAATTTTTAATCATAGTGTCTCCTGTCTAGCTTAGCATAACTATTCTCTGAGTGGCTATATCCAACAGTGGCAGAAAACAGAAGCAGATACTCACAGCCAAACATTAAATGGTGGGCAAGGACACCTAGGGAAGAGTTGGGGGAAGGATAAAGGGCCCAGAGGCAGATGAGAATTCCACAGAAAGATCAATAGGTCAACAAACCTGAACCCCTGGGAGCTCTGGGATACTGAGCCACCAACCAAAGAATATACATGAACTGGAATGAGGCCCCCAGCACATATGTAGCAGACAGGAAGCTCAATCTTCATGGCTGCCCCGTCTGACCACAGATGGAGAGGATGTGCCTAATCTGGCCAAAACTTGCTGTAGCAGGATAGGGAGATACAAAGAGGAGTCTCACCCTCTCAAAGAAGAAGGGGAAGGGGGAAGGAATGGGCTCCATGAGGGAGGGTCCAGGACGGGGAGCAGCTGTGGAATAAAATAAAGGAATAAAACAAAAACAAAAAACTGAAACAGAAAGTCCTGTCCTTGCTGGCAGAAGAAAGTCCTAGATATGATCAGCACTGATAACTCACTGGTATGCTAGCAGGGAGTATGGATCACTGAATGACAGAAAAGACCCTATATCAAAAAAAGGGGTTGGGCATATCTGGATTGAGAGCAACATTGCCTTCTGACCTTCATATGCATACTACAGCATGAATGCCCATGCACTCACATGAACTTATGCATGCTTCTTGGAGGCAAACATCAAACATCAATATACATACATAGCAGCCAAGGCTCCCCTTTCTTAGTTATATATTTATGCTTTGTGAAAATTGTAAGATGGTCTCATGCAATCCAGACTACATTTGAACCTGCTAGACAGTTATGGAAGACTTTGAACTTCTTATATTCCTGTTTCCATCTCCCAAGAACTTAATTACCAGTATTCAACACTCATATGATGTGGTATTTAAGATCTAGTACAGTACTTTATGAATGTCAGGCAAGGATTCTACCAATTGGGCTATATAAATAGGCCATTGTCTTAGTTTAGGTTAATGATTTGCCCACATACACACACACACACACACACAGACACACACACACACACACACACACACACACAGACACACACACACACACACACACAGACACACACACACTCAGATACAGACAAACACCCCTCCCCCCCCACAATCTTCTGTTTTATAGATGACAGTGAGCAGAGATTGTGCTTAAGCTAGTTTTCTAAATATATTCATTTAGATCAGGTCATAATTAATTTATGATTATTACTTAGGTCACATTGGATACTATAATGTATTGTTTGAATGAGGCTACACAACCAAATATGGGGAAATCATTCATTCATTCCTTTCAGACATATATGTTAAGTATTGATTGCATTCTAGAAACCTCTTGAGCACTGTAGATAGGCTAAGGAAAGTGGATCTTTCAGGAAATTCATAGTTCATTGGATAAGCCTTTGAAAAATAACATATTCATTGGCACTTTAATCAAGAGACCCAGTTCTGGTGCCATCCCAGCACCAAGACTGACTGTATCATCATGTTATTGAAATCAAGTTCACATATTTTCATTCTGACTAATCAAAATTTCTTTGATTTGAGATAACATAAATTAAATAAGCAAGTGCAGAAATATGTAAAAATAAGCCTGTTGAATTCTCTTAATATTGCTTCTGTGTATATGATATCAGTACTGACTATTTTGTACTGGATAACAAATTAGAGGGCTCATCTTTAGGAGAGACAAATTCTCCTTACTCATGAGCAGCCTAAAATATGGGAAGGAAATCATACCTAGTATTAGAAACCTAACCAGGTATCCAGGACTAATGAGTTTATGTATCTTAAAAAAACTACTACTGCCACTGTACTAGATCTGCTCCTCATTACATTCTAAATCTTATTCTTGCTCCAACAGACAAGGCTATTACTGAAAAACCACAACTGGTATTAATTCAGAGAACAAATAATCATGAGTAACACAGTCCAATGGTTACATTTATAGCACAAGTCCTGCATTCATGGCTCAGGAAACATCTTGAAAAGGGAGATAAAAAGAAGAAAGAATAAGAGGAGTAATAATTAAGTTGAGATGTCTCCTAGAATCAACAGGGAAATGATACTCATAGCAGCATCTCAGAAATACAACTACACAGGTAAGACTTGAACAATGACAACATGGACATATCATGAAAAAATAGAAAGATGACTCAGCATGTTCTACCCTTAGACATAGTTTTAAATTAACTTTTGATATTCTAGTACATTACTATACTATTTACATTATTTTCAAATAACTCAAAGTAGAAATATTTCTGGAAATAAAATTCTTCTTGTCCTCTTCCTTAATTATTTCCACTGTCTTGGGAATTAGCCAAATGGTGAAGATTCAGGGTTCCTTTATATCTTACTTATCAGAATTTTTGGTCATTCCTTCTAACACATCTCCATTCCTTTGTGACTATCTGTGAACAGCCAGCACAGATATTTACCAAGTACCTCAGAACCACCACAGTAGCTGGGACCCAAGTATTCTAACTGTGTCCTCCTCCCTACCTTCATTTTGCTCTTCCTGTTTTTGTCTGAGCCCCTCCTGCCAGACCATCTTCATCTCTTTTTGATTTATTATTTTGGTGCAGATCATTCATTTATCATTTATTCTAGAAAACCCCTTTATGGCATTCCTTGTTGCCCATCCCTCTTCCTTTGTGACTACACTCTGACTCACAGAACAGTTCTTTACTAGAGACCACACAGCCACCACACTTAGACAAGGCCAGTCTTTACTTCAGGTCAAGGCTGTTGCTTGAAGAGTCACCACTAACCAAAAGAACTGCTCTCTCCCAGGGATGCCAATAGATTGACACACTAAGACCCAGATTGTTGCAATATCAACCAAAGAAGGTAATTATCTCTGAACAAAGTTGAGAGCAGATAGCTACACCCAGAAACACAATTGTCCTAATTCTAGATGCCTAGAACCCAGCACAAACATAAACATTGGCTGTGAAGGCATGACTTCTCCTGTAAATAGTAACTCTGTTGTTACAGTTGTTATGGAAAATAATTTAGCTGAAAAACAACACAAGGACCTCAAAACAGCAATTATGAATACCTTTAAGGACTTTAAAGATGATATGGTCTTCCTAATGAAGACCAAGAATAAACAAAAAGTTGAATGAAATATTAAAAAAATCAAGATATGAAAGTACATGAGATGGAATAAAATAATAAGATTTTGTTCTTGCTCTTTGCAACTTTGTGGGTACAGGATACATGTGAATTTGTGATCTCTTCTTTCTCATGGTTTATGATGGCATTTCATCTGTATTTCCTGTTGTTTGGTGTTTACTATAGCTATGTTCATGTCAGTAGCTTCTTTTCCCTGTGTACTATAGGATTCTTCTAGAAGAATTAACTTTGTAATCTGTTGTCTGGTCAGGCAGTTTCACCCTCTGGAAAGTCTCCAGGTTTTGCCTACACAGCTACATCACATTTATTAATGTATTATTAATGTATTACATAAATTAGCTTGAGGATGCTTCTCAATTGTAAGAATAAAACAACACTGACATTTGTACAGGTATAGGACATATCTTAATACATTCAATATCTCCCATGTATTAATGAACATCATAGGACATACTTATGTGAACTTTGAATTTAGAGCAGTGAGTGGCAGAACAATGGCTCCAGAGGGTGAAGCTACCTGCTAACTTCAGGCTCAATTGATGAGATTTGATTTAGACCATCAATGGTAGTTGTGCACTTTTCTGTCTGATGTGAGACTCCTACCACCTGCCCTTTTCAGTTTGTTAGTGTCTGGACCCTCCTTTTCTCCCAGCTACCTTCCATGGCTGTCTCTCACTTTGGAGGAATGGAAAGTTAAACTAACATCTTTGATTTGGGGTTGCTCCATATTTTCCAGACCACAAAGCACAACAGTTTTAAGGAATAGGTTTCCAGTCAAGATGGTGCCAGGCCTCTGTTTTCTGAGTCATACAAAGATATAAATGGGAACAATCTCTACTGTTAATCCATTTTTCTTCCTAAAACCAACAACTGGATTTGAGGTCCTCAATGGTTCTGTGCTTGTCTTTAACATTCAATCATCTGGTCTTTTCAACAGAGCTGCATGACTTATCTGTAAAAGAAGTTCTTTCTTGTCTTCTGCTGGTCATCTAGCTGCTGAACTAGTGTTCTGAATGGCTAATAAGTTACTATAGGTATAACACTTTATTTAAAATTATTTATTTTTTGTAATCATAATATTATTTTATAATGTTCCATTTACTATCCTCACTCCAAATAATATTCTCACTCCTATCTAACAATTTTAGTTTCTTTCAATTAATGACCTCTAGGACAAGCTTGACCAGGCAATGGTCTCCACTGCAGACAGCCTTGAGTCACTTCATTGCCTGATTCATTCTCGGAAACTGGAGTGCCCTGGACTTTCTGACAGCTGTACAGGGAGGAACTTGTGTTTTGCTGGGGGGAATGCTGATTCTGTGTCAATGAATCTGGGCTGGTAGAATAAAATATACAGATGTTCAAAGAGCACCACAGGAAACTCTGGGCACAATATGCTCCTAGTATCCTTACAACTTGGTACTTTAATCAATTGGTAGCTTGGCTGCTTTCCCTCCTTGGCCCCATAGTAGCCATAGGAGTCTTGCTTCTTTTGGCACCTCGCCTCATTCAGTTTCTAAAGCATCAGATGAATAGCATAGCAAAGATCATTATTAATCAGACCTTGGTTTAATATCAAACTGCTCCCAATTAGGAGACAGCTATTCTGATGAGAACTTTCCTTTATAAAAAAAGAAAATGGGGAGTTGTGCAGTTGTGTACCATGAGAGGAAGCTTGGTAAGGTTGATCTAGGGTTTGAAGGCCCAGAGACTCAGAAGGGACAGTAGGAGTTTTACCTGTACTCGACTGCAGGACCCTGTCACATAGGCACTCCCCTGTCCTCAGAGAGAATTGTGGCCATTAGTCATGTAGAAAAGTGCCCACAAGTTCCTCCTCATGTAGATGAGGCATCTCAGGCCAAGACAATAGGAAGTACCTACTGTCAGACACTACCCACACCAGGACTGTATATAAGATCCTACTCAGAAGGAATAAAAGTATGTGAGAAATACTCCATTGTCTAAGATCATCTGTCACAGAGTTGTAACACTGCCTGGGAAGAGAATGCTCCCCCGAAGCATTTGCCACCAGATGCTCCCCTGCGCTCTGCTTACTAACCAGGCCTCAAATTGGCTTGACATAGTGCAGCCAGTGCAGTGTCTCAGAACAAGTATGGCTGCCAGAACAATGGAAGCAGCAGCAGTATAAGCAGCAGTGTCATCACCATCATCATCATTATCATCCTCCCCCTCCTCCTCCTCCTCCTCCTCCTCATCATCATCATCATCATCATCATCATCATCAGCAGCAGCAGCAGCAGCAGCAGCAGAAGCAGCAGTAGGAGACACAGCAGAGGCACTTCCCCCTCCCTGCTCATTCACTTTCCCCTTCCCTTGAACACTCCCACTGGGTAGGGCCAGAGGTCTCTGCTGATAGTCTTCAATACACACACCAGACATAGAGGGGCCCACAGACTGACATTACACAGAGAATGGAGAAACTAACAAAAGTGAAAGGAAAACTGCCAAACAAGTTGAAGTGAATAGAATGTGTCTACAACTCATCCAAGGTAGATAGTCCATTGTAGCTGCTGAAAACCATGGTGTAGTACATTCTTCTAAACCTCCAAAAATAGAGCAAGAATGCCAGACACTCAAAAGTCACCACCTGATGTCTTCAGGAATATTTAGGATAGGAAAACTTGGGAAAAGTCACAAATTAACTACTGTTGGATGAAGCGAGCGAGCAAAAGCGGGTCTGGAACATGTGAGAACAGGGTTGAAGAGCTTGTACACCCATTCATGTTTTTATCTAAGACACAGTACATATATATGGGGTGGGAAGCTACTCAGGTTTGGTACTCAAGACACCCAAACACAAAATTCTCACCATAAAGGAGATTTATTACCACACAAGGGCAACATGGGTGCTGCCTCTGTCTGCCTCTGTATCAGACTAAGACAGACAGCAAACTGCAGATATGGGGTGGGGAGGAGTAGGAGTTGTTTTTTAAGCAGAAAAGAGGGAATCTTCAAATGTGAGTTGGAAAGTCCTGATTGGACAGGTTACCCAGTGTAGCCAAATAATGAATTTTGATTGTTGGACCTTGGTGTTTAGTCTCAGGATTGAATTAGTTGCTAATAAGGGACTAGAACTTGGGCAGTATGGGGGCATAGCTTTAGGAATGTAATGTAGGGTTTTAGCAAGGCAAAGGAAGTGGGGTGAACAAAACCTGCCTGTAGTGATTGGGCCTGCTAGAGATTCCTTCATCAACAAATCTCTGACAGGCCTCTTGTTCAGGAGTATTTGACCAACACATAGTGAACTCTGTGGGATTTCTGTTTACTTTAATTTGATTATAGCCTGGTTGTTTGTTCTCTCTCTCTCTCTCTCTCTCTCTCTCTCTCTCTCTCTCTCTCTCTCTCTCTCTCTCTCTCTCTCTCTCTCTCTCTCTCTTTGTTTTGTGCTTAGTTACTTTTATTGGATATTTTATTTATTTAAATTTCAAATGTTATCCCATTTTTCAATTTCCTCCACATAACCCCCCCATTAAATCTCCCTTCCTCTTGCTTCTATGAGTGTGTGCCCCCATCCACCTATCCACCCACTTTTGACTCCCTGACCATACATTCCCCTACACTGGGGCATTTAGCCTTCACAGGACCAAGGGCTTCTTCTCCAATTAATGCCTGGCAAGGCCATCCTCTGCTACATATATGACTGGTGCCATGGGTTCCTCCATGTGTACTCCTTGGTTAGTGGTTTAGATCCTGGGAGTTCTGGTTGGTTGATATTGTTGTTCTTCCTGTGGGGTTGCAAACCCCTTCAGCTCCTTAAGTCCTTTCTCTAACTCCTCCATTGGGAAGCAGTTCAATGGTTGGCTGTGAGTATCGACCTCTGTATATGTCAGGCACTGGAAGAGCCTCTCAGCTATAAGAGGATCTCTTAATAGCTGTAAAAGGATCCTTTCAGCAAGCATTTCTTGGCATTCACAATAGTTTCAGGGTTTGGTGACTCTATATAGGATGGATTCCCAGGTGGGGCAGCCTCTGGATGGTCTTTCCTTCAGTCTCTTCTCCACACTTTGTATTTGCTCCCATGAATATGTTGTTAGCTCTTCTAAGAAGTGCAGAAGGACTCATACTTTGGTCTTCCTTCTTCTTATGCTTCATGTGGTCTGTGAATTTTATCTTGGGTATTCAGAGCTTTTGGGTTAATAGCCACTTAACAGTGAGTGTATACCTTCAGTGTTCTTTTGGGATTGGGTTACATTGCCCAGGATGACATTTTCTGGTTCCATCCATTTGCCTAAGAATTTCATGAATTCATTGTTTTTAATAGCTATGCAGTACTCAATTGTGTAAATGTGCCACATTTTCTGTATCCATTCCTCTGTCGAAGGACATCTGGGTTCTTTCCAGCTTCTGGCTATTATAAATATGGCTGATATGAACATAGTGGAGCATGTGTCCTTGTTATATGTTGGAACATCTTCTGGGTATATGCCCAGGAGTGGTACAGCTGTGTCCTCAGGTAATACTGTGTCCAATTTTCTGAGGAACCACCATACTGATTTTATAGAGTGGTTGTACCAGCTTGCAATCCCACCAACATTGGAGGTGTGTTCATCTTTCTTCACATCCTCGCCAGCATCTACTGTCACTTGCGTTCTTGATCTTAGCCATTCTGACTGGTGTGAGGTAGAATCTCAGGGTTTTTTATGATTTGCATTTCTCTGATGACTAAGGATGTTGAACATTTTCTTAGGTGCTTCTTGACCATTCGAGTTTTCTCTTTTGAGGATCTTTGCTTAGCTCTGTACCCCATTTTTAATAGGGTCATTTGATTGTCTGGAATCTATTTTTTTGAATTATTTGTATATATTGGATATTAGCCATCTATGGGATTTAGGATTGGTAAAGATATTTTCCCAATCTGTTGTTTTGTCCTATTGAATGTGTCCTTTGTCTTATAGAAGCTTTGCAATTTTATGAGGTCCCATTTGTCCACTCTTGATCTTAGAGCCTAAGCCATTGGTGAACTTTTCCCCTGCACCCATATGTTCAAGGCTCTTCCCCACATTCTTTTCTTTTTTTTATTATTTTATTTTATTTTTTTTAATTTACATTCTAAATCACTTCCCCTTTCCCGTTTCCTCCCTCCCCGAAAGTCCCATAAGCCCCCTTCCCTCCCTCTTTTCTCCATTCAACCCCCTCTCGTTACTCTGTCTTGGCGTTCCCCTACATCCAGTCTTTCCAGGACCAGGGGTCTCTCCTTCCATCTTCTTAGAAATCTATTGATATGCGGATTGTGTCTAGGGTATTCCGAGATTCTGGGTTAATATCCCCTTATCAGTGACTGCATACCATGTGTGTTCTTTTGTGATTGGGTTACCTCACTAAGGATGATATTTTCAAGATCTGACCATTTGCCTAGGAATTTCGTGAATTCATTGTTTTTAATTGCGGAGTAGTATTCCATTGTGTAGATATACCACATCTTCTGAATCCATTCCTCCGTTGAGGGACATCTGGGTTCTTTCCAGCTTCTGGCTATTATAAATAAGGCTGCTATGAACATAGTGGAGCATGTATCCTTATTGCATGCAGGTAAAGCCTCTGGGTATATGCCCAGGAGTGGTATAGCCGGATCCTCTGGGAGTGTCATGCCCAGTTTTCTGAGGAACCACCAGACTGCTTTCCAGAGTGGTTGTACCAGCCTGCAATTCCACCAGCAGTGGAGGAGTGTTCCTCTTTCTCCACATCCTCGCCAACAACTGCTGTCTCCTGTGTTTTTGATCTTAGCCATCCTGACTGGTGTGAGATGGAATCTCAGGGTTGTTTTGATTTGCATTTCCCTAATGACTAAGGATGATGAACATCTCTTTAGGTGCTTCTCAGCCATTAGATATTCTTCAGGTGAGAACTCTTTGTGTAGCTCTGTACCCCATTTTTTAATAGGGTTACTTGCCTCTCTGGAGTTTAACTTCTTGAGTTCTTTGTATATCTTGGATATTAGCCCTCTGTCGGATGTAAGGTTGGTAAAGATCATTTCCCAGTTAGTTGGTTGCCGCTTTGTCTTTTTGACAGTGTCTTTTGCCTTGCAAAAACTTTGTAATTTAATGAGGTCCCATTTGTCTATTCTTGATCTTAGAGCATAAGCTATTGGAGTTCTGTTCAGGAAATTCTCCCCTGTGCCCGTGTATCTGGAACTATATGGATGTCTTTCATCCACTTGGACATGATATTGTACAAGGAGATAAGAATGGATCAATTTAAATCTTCTACATTCTTTCCACCAGTTGAACCAGCACCATTTGTTGAAAATGCTGACTTTTGTCCACACGATATTTTAGCTTCTTTGTCAAAGATCAAGTGACCATAGGTGTGTGGGTTCATTTCTGGGTCTTCAATTCTTTTCCATTGATCTACCTACCTGTATTTATACCAATACCCTACAGTTTTTATCACTTTTTGCTCTGTAATACAGTTTGATGCCAGGGATTGTGATTTCCCCAGAAGTTCTTTTATTTTTCAGAATAGTTTTACTATATTCTGGGTGTTTTGTTATTCCAGATGATTTTGCAAATGGCTGTTTCTAACTCCATGAAGAATTAGTTGGAGTTTTGATAGGGATTGCATTGTATCTGTAGATTCCTTTTGGCAAGATGGCTGTTTTTACTATATTAATCCTGCCAATCCACTAGCATGGGATATCTTACCATCTCCTGAGATCTTCGATTTCTTTCTTCCGAGACTTGACATTCTTATCATACAGATATTTCAGTTGCTTACTTAGAGTCATACCAAGATATTTTCTAGTATTTGTGACTATTGTCAAGGGTGTCATTTCCCTAATTTCTTTCTCAGCCTGTTTATTATTTGAATAGAGGAAAGCTACTGATTCCTTTGAGTTCATTTTATATCCTGCCAATTTGCTGATGTTCTTTTTTCAGCTGTAGGTGTTCTCTTGTGGAATTTTTGGTGTCACTTAAGCATACTATCATATGATCTGAAAATAGTGATATTTTGACTTTTTTCTTCCCAATATGTATCCCTTTGACCTCCTTTTTGTTGTCTAATTGCTCTGACTGGAACTTTGAGTACTATATTGAGTAGGTAAGGAGACAGTGGGCAGCCTGAGACTTGAAGTTCTTGTCCCACTTATCTTGCACTCACTTAGTAAGAGTTATAGCAAGATATTTTATACTATTTATGGCTTGTGCAAAGAGTGTTGTTTCCCTATTTTCTTTCTCAGATCAGCTATCATTTGTATAAAGGAAAGCTCCTGATTTGTTTGAGTTAATTTTATATCCATCCATGTTGCTGTAGTTGTTTATCAGGTGTAGGAGTTCTCTCATGGAATTTTGGTGAGTCACTTATGTATACTACCATGTCAGCAGCAAAAAGTGATACTTTGTCTTCTTCCTTTTCAGTTTTAATCCCCTTGATCTCCGTTTGTTGTTTAATTGCTCTAGGTAGATCTTTAAGTACCATGTTGAATAGATAGGTATAGAATTGGAGACCTTGTCTTGTCCCTGATTTTAGAGGAATTGCTTCTAGTTTCTCAAAATTTAATTTGATTTGACTTTTGGGTTGATGTGCATTGTTTTTATTATCTTTAGCTATGTGCCATACATTACTGATCTCTCCAATTCTTACAACATGAAGGGATATTGCATTTTGTCAAAGGCTTTTTCAGTATCTAATGACAACATCATGTGAATTTTTCTTTGAGTTTGTTTACATAGTATATTGAGTTGATGAA
This sequence comes from Tokudaia tokunoshimensis, assembly GCA_036184795.1. Classification (NCBI taxonomy): domain Eukaryota; kingdom Metazoa; phylum Chordata; class Mammalia; order Rodentia; family Muridae; genus Tokudaia; species Tokudaia tokunoshimensis. The sequence continues at coordinate 83,925,600 of BTHU01000001.1, read as the reverse complement.
TTTTCATATTTTGAACCATCACTGTATTCCTGGGATGAAGCCTATGTGATTTGTGAATAATAATTTTGATGTACTTTTGGATACAGTTTGAGAGGATTTTATTCCATATTTCTTCATTGATATTAATAAGTGATATTGTCTTGAAGTTCTCTTTCTTTGTTCGTTCTCTCTCTGGCTTAGGTGTCAGAGTTACTGTGGCTTCATGAAATAAATTAGGTTGTATTTCTTCTGTTTATATTTTATGGATTAATTTGAGGAATATTGTTATTAGCTCTTCTTTGAAGCTGTGGTAGAATTCTGCACTAAAACCATCTGGCCCTGGACTTGTTTTTCCTTTTGGTTGGGACGCTATAGATGACCATTTGTGGGAGTGTTCAAATAGTTTATCTGATCTTCATTTAACTTTGGTAAGTTGTATCTGTCTAGAAAATGTATGCATTTCATCTATATTTTCCAGTTTTCTCAAATATGTGCTTTTTAATAGGTTCTGATGTTTTTTTTTAATTTCCTCTGTTTCTGTTGTTATATCTCCTTTTTCATTTCTGATTTTGTTAATTAAATACTGTCTCTGTGTCCTTTAGTTTCTTTGTTTGTCAGTTTACCTGTCTTGTTGATTTTCTCAAAGAACCAGTTCTTTGTTTGATGAGTCTTTGTGCTGTTCTCTGTTTCTATTTGGTTGATTTCAGCCTTGAGATTGAATATTTTCTGCCATCTACTCCTTTTATGTGTGTTTGCTTCTTTCTGCTTTATAGCTTTCAGGTGTGCTGTTAGTTTGCTTGTATGGGATCTCTCCAATTTCTTTATGAATACACTTAGTGCCATGAATTTTCCTATATACACCTCTTTCAATGTTTCCCTAAGTTAGAGTCTGATATGTATTCATTTTCATTGAATTCTATAAATTCTTTGATTTCTTACTTTGTTTGTTTCATGAACAAGTTATCAACAAGCAAAGAGCTATTTAGTTTCCATGAGTATGTGGGATTTCTCTTGTTTGTGTTGTCATTGAAGAGCAGCCTTAATCTATGGTGATCTGATAGGATGCATGATTATTTCAATCCTCTTTCATCTGTTGAGACTTGTTTTTTGTTTGATTAGATGGTTAATTTTGGATAAGTTTAGATGCAGTGCTGAGAAGGAGATATATTCTTTTGTTTTGGTGTGAAATGTCTATAGATATCTCTTAAATCTATTTGGTTCCTAACATGTTAGTTTTATTTTGTCTCTGTTTAGTTTCTATTTCAATGACATGCCCACTGTTAAAAGTACATGGGGTAGTTAATTCTCCAACATTTATTGTGTGTTTTGAGCTTTAGTAAAGTTTCCTTTATGGATGTGAGTGCCCTTGTAATTGGAGCACAGAAGTTCAGAATTGAGTTTCCTCTTGGTGGATTTATCCTTTGTTGAATATAAAGTGTCCTTCCCCATCTCATTTGATAAGTTTTGGTTGAAATTCTATTTTATTTCATACTAGATTGTCAACTTCAGCTTCTTTCTTGGGACCATTTGCTCGGAAGACTTTTTTCATGGCTTTTACTGTGAGGTAGTTCCTATCTTTGTTATTGAAGTGTGTTTCTTGAATGCAGCCAAATTCTTGCTCTTTTAAGTACCTAGTCTGTTAGCCTGTAACTTTTTTATTGTTGAATAGGGTCCATTGATGTTGAGAGATATTACAGACAGATGACACTTTGCTCCTCTCATTTTTCTTTCTGGAGGTGGTATTATGTGTATATTATTCTCGTCTTTTGGATTTGTTGTAAAATGTTTAATTCCTTGTGTTTTCTTCAGTGTAGTACCCTCCTTTTGTTGGAGATTTCCTTCCAGTATTCTATGTAGGGATGGAATCATAGGAAGATATTGTTTAAAATTTAATTTGTCAAGAAATAATGTGGTTTTTCCATCTATGGCATTTGAGAATTTTGATGCTAAGAGTAGCCAGTGATGGTACTTATATTCTCTTAGGGTCTTTATGACATATGTCCAGGAATTTCTAGCTTTGAAACTCTCTGTTGAAAATTCTGGTGCAATTCTGATAGATCTGCTTTTATATGTTACTTGGCCTTTCCCCCTTAGTGTTTTTAACATTCTTTCTTTTTTTCTGTGCATTTAGTGTTATTATTATTTTTGATGATGATTTCTTGCCCTATGAGCTGGGGATCTTCACACTCTTCTACTCCTCTTCTTCTTAGGTTTGGGCTTCTCATTGTGTCCTGAATTTCTCTGATGTTCCATGTTATTAGCTTTTTGCAAGTCTTTGACCATTGTGTCAGTATCTACTATGTATCTTTTAGGCCTGAGATTCTCTCTTCTATCTCTCGAATTCTGAAGTTAGTGTTTGCATCTTTACCTCCTGGTCTGTTTCTTAAGTTGTCCATCTCTAGGGTTGCCTCCATTTGTGTTTTTTTTATTATTTCTATTTCCATTTTTACTTCTTGGACCATTTTGATCATTTTTTTCACCTGCTTGATTGTTTTTTCCTTATTCTTTTAAGCGATTTATGTGTTCCTCTTTAAGGACTTCTACCTGTTAGCCTGTGTTTTCCTGTATTTCTATAAGTGATTCATTTATAACAGCCTTAAAGACCTCTATCATCTTCATTAGATGGGATTTTAGGTCATCATCTTGTATTTCAGTGATGTTAAAGTATCCATGGCTTGTTGTGGTTAGATAACTCATTTCTAATGGTGCTGAATTGCCTTGTGATCTGTCCCTTATGGTTTTGCACTTGCCTTTTATATTTTTTGTTTTGTTTTGTTTCTTTTTTAAAAAGATGTAGATATCAATTCACTGTTAGATTATAGGAGTTAGTATCACAATGTACAAATTATTTGATCTCTCAATCTGTGCTCTATCAAATGAAAAAATGAGAATAAGAAAAGCATCTACATCCTAACATCCTGTAAATATTCTCCATATGTAAATTGCTTAGCATAATGATCAATATAAAGGGATGTGGATAGGAAAATTTGGTTTCTATTATTTTAGTGATTGTCCAAGCAACACTCCAATAACAGAACTATAAGGGATCCTGCAATTAGCATTTGCAAGAGAGCTAGATTACCATTGAGTTTTTGGACTGAAGAATTAATGTTATCCCATGACCTATGTACATCAAGAACACTACTCAATTGTGATACTTGGATTGTATTTCCACCATTAGGGGTATCCTCATAATTTTAAAATTCTACTCTTTCTACACATCCTCGCCAACAACTGCTGTCTCCTGTGTTTTTGATCTTAGCCATCCTGACTGGTGTGAGATGGAATCTCAGGGTTGTTTTGATTTGCATTTCCCTAATGACTAAGGATGATGAACATCTCTTTAGGTGCTTCTCAGCCATTAGATATTCTTCAGGTGAGAACTCTTTGTTAAGCTCTGTACCCCATTTTTTAATAGGGTTACTTGCCTCTCTGGAGTTTAACATCTTGAGTTCTTTGTATATATTGGATATTAGCCCTCAGTCGGATGTAAGGTTGGTAAAGATCATTTCCCAGTTAGGTGGTTGCCGCTTTGTCTTTTTGACAGTGTCTTTTGCCTTGCAAAAACTTTGTAATTTAATGAGGTCCCATTTGTCTATTCTTGATCTTAGAGCATAAGCTATTGGAGTTCTGTTCAGGAAATTCTTCCCTGTGCCCATATGTTCAAGGTTCTTCCCTAGTTTCCTTTCTATTAGTTTCAGTGTGTCTGGTTTTATGTGGAGATCTTTGATCCACTTAGAATTGAGCTTAGTGCAAGGAGATAAGGATGGGTCAATTTGCATTCTTCTGCATGTTGACCTCCAGCTGAGCCAGCACCATTTGTTGAAAAGGCTATCTTTTTTCCACTGGATGGTTTTAGCTCCTTTGTCAAAGATCAAGTGACCATAGGAGTGTGGATTCATTTCTGGGTCTTCAATTCTGTTCCATTGATCTACATGTCTGTTACTGTACCAATACCATGCAGTTTTTAACACTATTGCTCTGTAGTACAGCTTGAGGTCCTGGATACTGATTCCCCCAGAGGTTCTTTTACTCTTGAGAATAGTTTTAGCTATTCTGGGTTTTCTGTTATTCCAGATGAATTTTTGAATTGCTCTTTCTAACTCTATGAAGAATTGAGTTGGGATTTTGATGGGGATTGCATTGAATCTGTGTATTACTTTTGGTAAGATGCTCATTTTTACTATATTAATCCTGCCAATCCATGAGCATGGCAGATTTTTCCATCTTCTGAGGTCTTCTTCAATTTCTTTCTTCAGAGACTTGAAGTTCTTGTCATACAGGTCTTTCACTTGTTTGGTTAGAGTCACGCCAAGATACTTAATATGGTTTGTGGCTATCATGAAGGGTATTATTTCTCCTACTTCTTTCTCAGCCTGCTTATCCTTTGAGTATAGGAAGGCTTCTGACTTGCTTGAGTTGATTTTATATCCGGCCACTTTGCTGAAGTTGTTTATCAGCTGTAGGAGTTCTCTGGTGGAGTTCTTTGGGTCGCTTATGTATACAATCATATCGTCTGCAAATAGTGATAGTTTGACTTCTTCCTTTCCAATTTGTATCCCTTTGACCTCTTTTTGTTGTCTAATTGCTCTAGCTAGAACTTCAAGTACTATATTGAAAAGATATGGAGAGAGAGGGCAGCCTTGTCTAGTCCCTGATTTTAGTGGGATTGCTTCAAGTTTCTCTCCATTTAGATTGATGCTGGCTACCGGTTTGCTGTAAATTGCTTTTACTATGTTTAGATATGGGCCTTGAATTCCTGATCTTTCCAAGACCTTTAGCATGAAAGGATGCTGAATTTTGTCAAATGCTTTCTCAGCATCTAATGAGATGACCATGTGGTTTTTTTCTTTGAGATTGTTTATGTAGTGGATTACATTGATGGATTTTTTTATATTGAACCATCCCTGCATCCCTGGGATGAAGCCTACTTGATCGTGGTGAATGATCGTTTTGATGTGTTCTTGGATTCGGTTGGCAAGAATTTTATTGAGTATTTTTGCATCGATATTCATAAGAGAGATTGGCCTGAGATTCTCTTTCTTTGTCGGATCTTTGTGTGCTTTTGGTATTAGTGTAATTTTGGCTTCATAGAACGAGTTGGGTAGTGTTCCTTCTGTTTCTATTTTGTGGAACAGTTTGAAGAGTATTGGTGTTAGGTCTTCTTTGAAGGTCTGATAGAACACTCCTCCACTGCTGATGGAATTGCAGACTGGTACAACCACTCTGGAAAGCAATCTGGAGGTTCCTCAGAAAGCTGGTCATGACACTCCCGGAGGATCCAGCTATACCACTCCTGGCCATATACCCAGAGGCTTTACCTGCATGCAATAAGGACACATGCTCCACTATGTTCATAGCAGCCTTATTTATAATAGCCAGAAGCTGGAAAGAACCCAGATGTCCCTCAACGGAGGAATGGATTCAGAAGATGTGGTATATCTACACAATGGAATACTACTCTGCAATTAAAAACAATGAATTCACGAAATTCCTAGGCAAATGGTTAGAACTTGAAAATATCATCCTTAGTGAGGTAACCCAATCACAAAAGAACACACATGGTATGCAGTCACTGATAAGGTGATATTGACCCAGAATCTCTGAATACCCTAGACACAATCTGCATATCAATAGATTTCTAAGAAGATGGAAAGAGAGACCCCTGGTCCTGGAAAGACTGGATGTAGGGGAACGCCAGTACAGAGTAACGAGAGGGGGGTGAATGGAGAAAAGAGGGAGGGAAGGGGGCTTATGGGACTTTCGGGGAGGGAGGAAACGGGAAAGGGGAAGTGATTTGGAATGTAAATTAAAAAAATAAAATAAAATAAATAATAAAAAAATTCTACTTCTTTATGCAGTTTTAAGACATCTATGCTCTGACTTCATATACAATGATGGAAATGTCAAAACTATTTGTTATTTAAAAATTTAATTTTCTATATACAGTTTCATTTTATGCTCCCTTGGGGTACTGGATGGTATATGCTGAAGATGGCCATTAAAATATTTATTGATAAATAGTTTTTGAATGAATAAGAGTAGTTTTAGCTTTTATAGTTGATATTTGGCATTATTCATTTATTACAAATATTACAGAAAAAATAATTGTTCTTAGGAAATATATTATATAATGATGTAGTAAATAGTGAACAAATCATATAGCATTAATACCTAGAAAAACCAAAATAATAAATTGACATCTTGAGAATTGACAGGAGCTTGGGAGCTTAGGTATTCTTCACTGTGATTCGAATCAATCAACATTCATCACAAGAAATAATAAATCCGTAATAAGTTCAGAATTCACATTTGAATCTTTAGCATCTTCAGGCATTTATCCCTAAATGAAACAAAAACCAACAGATAACAACATAGCTACACAACATTGACTTTACTATGAAGGAGGAATGAGTTCTCATTTCAGGTAGGACTTTGGCTTTTCATAATGAAATTGGCTGAATTATCTTCATGTATGATCTGAGAAAAGTATTTATGTTCTCCAAATAAATCTGTATTATCTATTGGTTAAGTATCTCTTATGTTTTCATAGTAACTCCATAGATATATCAAATTATTTTATAAAACATTTTTGTTTAAAAATAGAAAAATATCAAAAAATTTAAAATAGATTATTTTACTGATAAATTAAAATTCCTGTCTAGTTGTTGTTTGAATAATATATTTATTTATGTTGGAAACTCTTATACATTATATTTTTTAAAACTTTTTCCAAAATACCATTACAACCATTTTTAGTTTATAGGAATATAAAATAATTATTATTTAAATATACTATTATGTGGCTGGTAGGTAATTAGTTTCAGATAGTTTCAGCTTCTAATTTTAATTTTACTGGATGTAATATATGCTAAATTTAAATTGAACAATCTCTTCCAAAGATATTAAAATCCTGATATAAGTAATATTTTATGAAATGTTATTTTTTTAAGAATAATGTGACAAACATTGTAATTCCATAAATTAATTATGTGTATCTATGCATATTTCTTAGATTTTTCTTAGATATTTGCACTTGTTATTTTAAGAAATATGTAAAATATCAGCTTCTATCCAATTTTTTCCTATAAAACTATGCATTAATTTTCCCTAATAGAAACAGCATTCATTTGTTATTGTTATTTATATTATATTTATATAATTTCTATACAATTCATGTTTCAGTTTAAGGTGTAATTGATTAAACAAGATAACACAAAAATAAAATGGCATATGTGAGGCAAAGTTTTTTGGTGTATTGCAAATCGGCTTAAAATGCAGATTCATTCCTGCAGACAAATAAGTAGGAATGTTTGGCCATATTTAAAAATATTTGAATTATCTGTGCACTAAAGAAACTGAAACTACCCAGTTATAAACCCTTCCCTGTACTATCACTATCCCAGACTTGATTCAGCCTCAGCTACACTAATCCGTGGCTTTCCTGGAAGAGGGGAACCACACTACAGTGACAGGATTCATTTTGTTAGGTCTAACTGATGACCCAGTTCTTAGAGTCGTCCTCTTTATCATCATCCTGTGCATCTACCTGGTGACTTTGTCTGGGAACCTCAGCACCATCCTTCTCATCAGAGTCTCTTCCCAGCTCCACCACCCCATGTACTTTTTTCTGAGTCACTTGGCCTTTGCTGACATAGGCTATTCATCTTCGGTTACACCCAATATGCTTGTCAACTTCCTGGTGGAGAGAAACAACATCTCCTATCTTGGCTATGGCATTTAGCTTGGATCAGCTGTTTTCTTTTGGACAGATGAATGTTTTCTTCTGGCTGCCATGACTTATGATCGGTTTATAGCAATTTGTAGCCCACTGCTTTATTCAGACAAAATGTCCACACAGGTTTGTGTTCAGCTGCTTGTAGGATCTTATATAGGGGGTTTTCTTAATGCCTCCTCCTTCACACTTTCCTTTTTTTTCTCTTCTCTTTTGTGGACCAAATAGAGTCAATCACATTTTCTGTGACTTTGTCCCCTTAGTAAAGCTATCTTGTTCTGATGTCAGTGTCCCTGCAGTTGTTCCCTTATTCACAGCTGGCTCCATCATTGTGGTGACCATACTAGTAATAGCTATCTCCTACATCTACATACTCATCACCATCATGAAGATGTGCTCCACTGAGGACCACCACAAGACCTTCTCCACCTGCACCTCTCACATCACTGCAGTCACTCTCTTCTATGGGACCATCACATTCATTTATGTGATGCCAGAATCCAGCTGCTCCTTAGACCAGAATAAAGTGGTGTCTGTGTTCTACACGGTGGTGGTTCCCATGTTGAACACCCTCATCTATAGCCTCAGGAATAATGAGATTAAGGGTGCTCTGAAGAGACAGTTTGATAAAAACTCATTTTCTTAGAGACATCTGCTATTTAGAAAGACTTGATTTAGTAATTAATTTCTCTTTGATATAAGATTAAAAGGAAGGTTCTCACTGAAAAAGATTGATGGCCGTGTTAGCATGTGACAAGCTCTTCAATAAATATTGGTGAAGTAATCTCATTATATTTGGAAAACTAGAGGTTTCATATGGACAAATTAAGTTTTTTAAATTAAGGGAATAAATCTAATTATACAAATAGATATTGTTAATCATAAGTTTGATGTCATGTTAATACTTTTTAAAGTTGTTCACTATTAATCATGTTAAAGACAGGATCTTCATTTGTTGTTAGGTTTCTTCAGACAGGGATCTCTTTGTGACAGTCCTGGATGTCCTGAACCTCAAGCTGTGGAATAGTGACCTTGAACATATAGATCTGTTTGTCTCTGCTTCCAGAGTTCTTCAATTAAAGGCAAGCACTACCACAACCTCGCTCAGATTGAATATTAAATTTCCCCCAAATATCGTGTCATTTGCAAAAGCCTACTGTCTATTGTAGTGCCTTTGGGGAATGCTGGACTATTAAGAAATTGAGCCTAGTTGGAACAATTCCTTTACTTGATGCATGTCATAAAATATATAAGTGACTCTGAACTTTATCATTCTTTTGGCAAGGAGGTGAGCGGCTTTGTTCAACCACACATCCCTACCATGAGGTGTAGAAATAGATCATATCAATAGACTCAACCCATTGTTGACTCAGACTTGTAATACTGTCTGCCAGGAATAATGCTTTTCTTTTGATGAATTGATTACCTTAGCTGTTTGTTATACCATGAGAAACCTGGAAAATACAGACTTCAATCCTTCAGCCTGTGCTTGACTTAACACTGTTATCTTGAGATAAACCCAATAAATATGTCCATCTTAGTGAGTCATAAGAAGCAAGAAGAGACTACAATTCCTAGAAATATTGTAGAAAGGGTGATCTATAAGGATGGAACTTGTAGATTCAAAACATTTCTGATATGTTTTCTTTGCCGCTGGCCATGGCCTATTAATGGAGTCTGCAGTATGAGAAGGAAATTTGTCCCTGATTAATCTGTAAATGTTTCTAACAGTATTTTCTTATATTTTGATATTTCCATAAAATATAATAAGTATATTGATCATATCTACCCACCACTACTTCTCCGTAACTTCATAGAGTACCACCACTCCATCATCTCCTGCTCAAATTCATGTATTTTAAAAATATTTTAAATTATCTCTTTTTATTTTGGGTATTATAATTTTTCCTCCTTTCTTTTATCCAAATACCTCATATATCCCTTGATCTTTAAATTTCATATCTACTTTTTTCCATTTTTATTAATAACTTCTGTGTATAATTAGTGTTTTAGATATGCACATGGCTATGTAGACATTTGCTGGGTCAGTATCATAGCAACAGGCTTATTTCAAAATGAGAGGGAATCTTGTCAAGAACTATCACATGTGTTTAGCTCCTCTGACTGGTTTGGAGACATAGAGGCTCATTTTGTTTGATTCATGCTGGACTGTGGATTGGCCTAATCTTGTGGAGGTAACCATATTAATTTTGCAATAGGCATGTTATATTTAGATGTAAGCATTTCACAGTACTTCTCTCTATCTGCCAGTTCTTACATTCCTTCCAATTCAGCTTCTGTGAAGTTCTCTATGGATTATAAGGTTGAGATTGGTATAGATGACCCATGTACTTTGATCAGCTTGGGTCTCTGCATTAACCACTGCCTTCTGGAGAAAAAAGCACTTTTCTAACTATGATTGAGAACAATACAAACATCTTTCTTTGTTTCTTGACTCCTGCCTTCCTGAACTAATGGACTGCATGTTCCTGCCAAACTCTGTCCTAGGATAGTCTGTGACATTCTATACTAGGGACAAAGTATGGGATCTTGTGTTGCAGTGAATGGGTTACTGAGTTTCCAAGAACCAAGAAAAGCAAACCAAAATACTTTCCCAGAAGAGTCAAATTTGTATGCTTGACCATGAGATTGTGAGGGGAAAGTTTTAGAAAGAATTTGTGGTCAGAGTCACACCCTACTCTGCATGCTCATGCTAAATTGACTGTGTTTTGTCTTTTTTTTGAAGTTGTAAGTACCTTCAGTGGGGACAATCTTTAAATGATTGTTGTTATTCCACTTCTTCCCTTTTCTAGTCTCTGCTTTAGTGTCTCAGAATAGAAGTACATCTTTGAATATATTTTAGAATACAATTTGCATTCTGACATGTAAGGCAGTAATCTATGCCACTGGTTTTGTGAATGAAAAACACTCAAAATGAAACTTATCTTCTACAATAGGATTCCAAGAAAGAACATTAAAAGCAAGAGATATAAACACTTAGTTTGTGTTGAGTAGTGTGTGTGAAGAAGACAAAACAATACAAAAACTCCAACAACAAAATTAAACCAAATGAACTTAGGAGATTGATGTGCTAAGTGAGGATGTGTTCAATTTAGCCCTAATTTTGAACCCAAGATGCTAGCAAGGACTTCAGAATGTCATCAAACTCTTCTGGGATGGGGTGCTACCTCTGTTTAGCTAGTTTTGTGAGTCACACTCACTCATGTGCATGATATTTACTTTTGAGTTTTCAGTTGCAAAAATATCAGCATTGTTCATTTTAAGCAATCCAGTGTGGACCACAACTAGAACAACTAGTAAGTGTTAGGTTTCATATCAAAATAGGGTTTATAAGAGCTGGCAGGAGGTGTGTGTTGAGAGGGAGGGTGAACTAACATTCAAAAATTTCTCTCAATAGTAAGGATTTGATAATCAGGAAGAAAATCCTATCTACCTATAGATTTAATGTTCTTTGGCAATGGGTGGTGTAAAAGCCAAAACTAGGTATTGTTCCTGGGTGACCGGCAATTGGTAGACATCACACATGTTCTCAGGAAAAGAAGAAATATAATATATCATAACATGCACAGATAAGAACTACAGAACTCTAGCCACAGCCTTGTGTTCAATATGGTCAAAACCCAGTGATTCCTCAGGATAAATTGAATAAATGAATAACTCACATTCAAGTTTTTCTGTCAATCACAGAGAAACTTATTGACAAGCCAAAAAATATCCAGGAATACAAAATATGGAAGTTAGTGAAAACAACATATGAAAGAAATGAAACCAATAAAATTTGGCTAATGTTGATATGAATCAACAGAGCCCGTAATATATTTTTTTTACTAAAATGGTCAGAGTTATTTAAAATGGACTTAGTGATCAAAAATGAAATGCAATGTGCCTGCAAGATGTGGTATCTTCTAGGTGATATAGCCTAATAATAACAGGCAGGACAATATGTCTGTACTAGAGATTAGGAACTCTAACACCACAAGCTCTGAGAATTTGGACATACCTGAAGCACATGACAAAGTGCTTAAAACAGCTTTTATGCATATGAGTGAGTAACTTAAAAAAGAAATGAATATATCCCTTAAAGAAATCCATGAAAACTATCAGTGGGAGGAAGTAAAGAAATAGTCCATGATTCAAAACTAGAAATTGAATCAATAAAGAAACACAAAACCAAGGGAAATCAGCAAATATAATTTAGGTACTTCATGAACTTCAGAGCCAAGTTTCACCAAAATGTACAAAGGTCAAATAGAAAACTTCAGATACTTAAGTCCCAAATAGAAGAAATGCTTATCTCCATAAAACAAATGTTAAATCTAAACATCACATAGCATAAAACATCAAGGAAATCTGGGACACTATTTAAGGACAAAACCTAAGAATAGGCATGGAGGAAGCAAATATTTTTAACAAAATAATAAATAAAATTTTCCAAATGTATAGAATATCAAATATTTGGACCAAGACAGAAAAGTCTATCAGCATGTAGTAATAAAAGCACTAAACATATAGAACTTAAAGGAGTATTAAAAATTACAAGTGAAAAAGACAAGTAAGTTATAAAATCAGAACTATTCAATTTACAATCCATTTTTCAATGAAGACTCTAAAAACCAGAAGGGCCTGGGCATATACCCAGAGGTTTCCCTGGCATGCAATAAGGACACATGCTCCACTATGTTCATAGTAGCCTTATTTATAATAGCCAGAAGCTGGAAAGAACCCAGATGTCCCTCAACGGAGGAATGGATTCAGAAGATGTGGTATATTTACACAATGGAATACTACTCTGCAATTAAAAACAATGAATTCACGAAATTCCTAGGCAAATGGTCAGAACTTGAAAATATCATCCTTAGTGAGGTAACCCAATCACAAAAGATCACACATGGTATGCAGTCACTGATAAGGGGATATTGACCCAGAATCTCAGAATACCCTAGACACAATCAGCATATCAATAGATTTCTAAAAAGATGGAAGGAGAGACCCCTGGTCCTGGAAAGACTGGATGTAGGGGAACGCCAGGACAGAGTAATGAGAGGGGGTTGAACGGAGAAAAGAGGGAGGGAAGGGGGCTTATGGGACTTTCGGGGAGGGAGGAAATGGGAAAGGGGAAGTGATTTGGAATGTAAATTAAAAAAATAAAATAAAAAAAAGAATAATGCAGCTATGTATTTAAATTAGTATCTGTGTGGTATGTTGAAGCATCTTTTGGGTATATGTCCAGAAGTGGTATAACTGTGTCTTGAGCTAGAATTCTCCTCACCTTTCTAAGACATCACCAGAATGATTTCCTATGTGATTGTACAGGTTTACACATCCACAAGCAATGGAGGGTTATGCCCATTACTCCACATCCTTGCCAGAATATGTTGTCCCTTGAGGATTTCATCATAGATATTATGGCATGTATTAGAATCTCAGAGTAATTTTGATTTGAATTTCCCTGATGAGTACAGATGCTGAACATTTCTTTAAGTGCTTTTAGACCATTTGAGAATTTTCTATTTAGCTCTTTATCCCTTTTTATTTATTTATTTTTGGGTTTTTTTTTTTAGCTTTTTTTTTAAAATTTTATTTTCTAAGTTTTTTTTTTTATTTACATTCCAAATCATTTCCCGTTTCCCGTTTCCTCCCTCCCCGAAAGTCCCATAAGCCCCCTTCCCTTTTTAAAATTGAGTTATTTGTTTTGTTGGTGTCTAACTTTGTGTGTGCCTTATAAGTACAATGACTTGAAGTTCTTGTCATACAGATCTTTGACTTGTTTTCTTAAAATTACACCACCATTTTTTGTATTATTTGTGGCTATTGTCAAGATTGCTGTTTCCATAAATTCTTTCTCATGCCATATATAAGTTTTATAAAGCAAGACCACAAGGCCACAGAAGTTTTTGTATTGATTTTGTATCCAACAGTTTGCTAAAGATGTTTATCATCTGTACCCATTCTTTTGGGAATTTTTGGTATCAATTATATGCACCATCATATCTATGAAAAGGGATGCTTTAAATTCTTCCTTTCCAATGTGTATCTCCTAGATCACCTTTTTCTATTGCCCTAGCTATAGCTTCAAGTACTATGTTGGATAGAGAGGGAGAGAGAGGGAAGCCTTATCATGTCCTTGATTTTAGTGGAATTGTTTAAAGAACTCTCTACTTAATTTAACATTGTTAATGGCTTGTCATATGTTGATTTTATTATGTTTAGGTATGCACCTTGTATCCTCATTCCTTCAAAGATTTTAAAATGACAGAGTGTTAGATTTTGTCAAAGGCTTTTTCAGCATCTAATAAGATGATCATTTTTTTTTCAGTTTGTTTATAAGGGGAATCGCATCAATGGATTTTTATAAACTGAACCAACGTTATGTCACTGGGATGAGACCTACTTGATTATGGTGGATGAAGAATTTTAAATACAACAGTCTCAAATGACCAAGAAGTGCTTAAATCATATTCATATCCATTCTTAGTAACTGGAGAAATGCAAATCAAATCGAATCTGACATTCCATCTTACACCCATCAGAATGTCAACAATCAAAAATTCAAGTGGAAGCCTATGCTGGCAAGAATATGGAACAAGAGGATCACTCTTCCATTGCTGATGTACATGTGCAAACATGTGTGGCCACTTTGAAAATCAATTTGGGTTTTTCTCAGAAATCGGTAACAGTTTTATCTTAAGAACTTGCTATACCATTCCTGGACATATCCGAAAAGATATCTTAAATTTACCACTTGCTCACCTATATTCATAGCATCTTCATTAATAACAGCCAGAAACTGGAAACAAGCTAGATGTCCTTCAACTGAAGAATGAGCAAAGAATATGGGGTGCATTTTCAGAATGGAATACACTTCAGATACTAAAAATTAAGACAACATGAAATTTGCAGAGAAATGGATGGAACATGAGAATACCATCTTGAGTAAGGTAATGCAGAACTAGAAAGACATCTCTGATAGTCACTCACTTAAAAATGAACAGTAGGCATAAAGCCCAAGATAACAATTCACATATCCAAAGAAAGCAAAGGAAAGTCCAAGGTGGGAAGTGTGAATCTCGCTCAGAAAGGTAAATAAAATAGTCATAAGAGGTGGATGAAGAGAGAAAACTAGGTGGAAAAGGAGTGAGGTGGGTTATAAGGATTTTGATAGTGTATTGTGAAGCAGGAAACAGTTGTAAGTGAGAATGGAAATTGTTCGCGGCATCTCTGGGATGAGGTGAAGATATGGGATAGAAGAGGCTACAGGGAATCTATTGGGTTGACCTAGCTATTATTCCAATCACCTGCGGATATGGAGACAGAAGTGACCACCTCCTGTAGCCATGCAGAACTTCCATTAGAAATAGGGGACATCAACCCACCCCAAAAAAACCTTCAACACAAAATTTGTCCTGCCTACAATATATGCAGGGATAAAGATTGATCAAAGACTGGAAGAACAGGCAAGCAATGACTGGTCCAACTTGAGAATATCAGATGAAGAAGATACCATAGAAAACATTGACACAGAAGTCAAAAAAATGCAAAATGCAAAAAGCTCCTAACCCAAAACATCCAAGAAATCCAGGACAAAATACCAAACCTAAGGATCATAGGTATAGAAGAGAGTGAATATTTCCAACTTAAAGGGCCAGTAAATGTCTTCAACAATATTATAGAAGAAAACTCCCCTAACCTAAAAGAACAGATGTCCATGAGCATACAATAAGCCTACAAAACTCCAAATAGATTGGACCAGAACAGAAATACCTCCTGTTACATAAGAATTAAAACAGCAAATGCACTAAACAATGAAAGAACATTAAAAGCAGTAAGGGAAAAGGGTCAAGTAACATATAATGACAGACCTATCAGAATTCCACAAGACTTCTCACCAGAGACTATGAAAGCCAGATGATCCTGAGCAGATATCATACAGACCATAAGAGAACCCAAATGCAAACCCAGGATACTATACCCAGCAAAACTCTCACTTAACATAGATTGAGAAACCAAGGTATTCCATGACAAAACCAAATTTACACAGTATCTTTCCACAAATCCAGCCCTTCAAATGATAATAAGTGGAAAACACAAACAAAAGGATGGAAACTACACACTAGGAAAAGCGAGAAGTTAATTTTCTTTTAACAAACCAAAAAGAACAGAGCCACCCAAATATAACACCACCTTTAATAACAAAATAACAGAAAGCAGCAATCACTTCTCCCAAATATCTCTTAATATCATTGGACTCAATTCCCAATTAAAAAAAACCATAGACTAACAGACTGGACATATAAGCAGGACCCAACATTTTGCTGCATACAGGAGACCCACCTCAGGCAAAAAGACAGACACTACCTCAAAGTAAAAGGCTAGAAAACCATTTTCAAAGCAAATGGTCCCAAGAAAGAAGCTGGTGTAGCTATCATAATATTGAATAAAATTGACTTTCAACCAAAGTAATAAAAAAAATAAGGAAGAACACTTCATATCTGTCAATGGACAACTCTACCAAGATGAACTCTCAATTCTGAACATATATGCTCCAAATACAAGGGCACTCACATTACTAAAAGAAACTTTACTAAAGCTCAAAGTGCACATTTCACCCACACAATAATATTGGGGGATTCAACACCCCCCTCTTATCAATGGACAAATCAGGGAAACACAAACTAAAGAGAGAAACAGTGAAACTAACAGAATTTGTGAACCAAATGGATTTAACAGATGTCTATAGAACACTGTACCTTAAAATCAAAGAATATACCTTCTCAACACCTCATGGTACATTTTCCAAAATTAACCATATACTCGGTCATAAGAGAACTAAAGAGATATAAGAAGATTGAAGGAATTCCATACACACTATCAGATCAATATGGAGTAAGGATGGTCTTCAATAATAACAAAAACAACAGGAGTCCCTGAGCCTCTGCCATCTTTGCTCCGGTGACAGACCAGACAGGGACAACCAGACACACAGAAACATCCTGAATATAACATTGCTTGGGACACAGCCCGCTGGGGTTCCGTCTGTGACCAAGAGATGGGAAACTTGTGTTCGTCTGTACGCCAGCCCTGCCATGGGATCCAGGTGCAAGGCAGCCCCTGAGCTATCTGTGCCAGGGGAAACCAGGTCATTCAGAGGTGAGGACATAGTCTTGCAGGCTCACAGGAGGTACAAGCACTAGCCACTGACAGCAGGACCAACTAATGCCAGAGATAACCAGATGGATAAAGGCTAATGTAGGAATGTTACTAACAGAAATCAAGGCAATATGGCACCATCTGAACCAACTCTCAGACAACAGCAAGTCCTGGATATCATAACACAGCAGAGAGGCAAGATTTGGATTTAAAAATCACATCTCATGATTCTATTAGAGGATTTCAAAAAGGACATAAATAAATCTCTTAAAGAAGTACAGGAGGACATGAATAAACAGGTAGAAGCCCTTAAAAAGGATACACAAAAATTGCTTGAAGAAATTCGGGAGAAGATGGGTCAACAGATAGACGCACATAAAGAGGAAACACAAAAATCACTTAAAGAAATACAAGAGAACTTGGGTCTGCAGGTAGAAATCCTGAAATAGGAAACACAAAAATATCTTAAAGAATTACAGGAAAACACAAACAAACAAATGAAGGAACTGAGCAAAACCATCCAGGATCTAAAAAAGGAAGTAGAAACAATTAAGAAATCACAAAGAGAGACAATGTTGGAGATAGAAAACCTTGGCAAGAAATCAAAGGTCATAGATGCAAACATCAACAACAGAATTGAAGAGACAGAAGAAAGAATCTCAGATGCTGAAGATACCATAGAAAGCGTTGACACAACAGTGAAAGAAAATGCAAAATGCAAAAACCTTGTAACCCAAAACATCCAGGAAACTCAGGAGACAGTGAGAAGACCTAACCTAAGGATTATATGTATGGATGAGAGTGAAGATTTACAACTTAAGGGCCAGTAAATATCTTCAACACAATTATGGAAGAATACTTCCTGAATCTAAAGAGAGAGATGCTCATGAACATACAAGAAGCCTACAGAACTACAAAGAGACTGGACCACAACTGAAATACCTCCCATCACATATTAATCAAAACTCCAAATGTACTAAGCAAAGAAAGAATATTAAAAGTAGTAAGAGAAAAAGGCCAATTAACATATAAGGAAGACCTATCAGAATTATACCAGACTGTACACCAGAGACTATGAAAGCCAGAAGATCCTGGGCAGAACTCATATAGACTCTAAGAGAACACAA
The DNA here is from genome assembly GCA_036184795.1 of Tokudaia tokunoshimensis. Classification (NCBI taxonomy): domain Eukaryota; kingdom Metazoa; phylum Chordata; class Mammalia; order Rodentia; family Muridae; genus Tokudaia; species Tokudaia tokunoshimensis. Next base: position 83,907,591 of record BTHU01000001.1, on the reverse strand, counting down.
ATATCAGCCCAGACTACTATACCCAGCAAAACTCTCAATCACCATACATGGAGAAACCAAGATATTCATGATAAAACAAAATTTACACAAGATCTTTCCAAAATCCCAGCCCTGCAAAGGATAATAGGTAGAAATCGCAAATACAAGGAAAGAAACTACACCCTAGAAAAAGAAGATAGTAACCTTCTTTCATCAAACCCAAAACAAGATAACAATTCAAACATAAAAATAGCATAAAAATAACATAAAAATAACAGGAAGCAATAATCACTATTTCATAATATCCTTTAACATCAATGGACTCAATTCCCCCATAAAAAGATGCAGACTACCAGACTGGATACAGGACCCAGCATTTGCTGCATACAGGAAATGCATCTCAGTGTCAAAGAAAAATACAACCTCAGAGTAAAATGCTGGAAAACAATTTTACAAGCAAATGTTCCCAGGAAACAAGCTGGTGTAGCCATTCTAATATTGGATAAAATAGACTCTCAACCTAAAGTCATCTAAAAAGACAGGAAAGACACTTCATACTGGTCAAAGGAAAAATCCAACAAGAAGAACTCTCAATTCTGAACATCAATGCTCCAAATGCATGGGCACCATCATTTGTAAAAGAAATGTTACTTAAGTTCAAAGCACACATTGCACCTCACACAATAATTGTGGGTGACTTCAACACTCCACTCTCTGCAAGGGACTGATCAGGAAAACAGAAACTAAACAGGGACACAGTGAAACTAATTGAAGCTTTGGACCAAATGGATTTAACAAATATATATATATATATATATATATATATATATATATATATATATATAAAATTATATATATATAATATATTTATATATATATATAAATATATATATTTATATTTATATATATATAAATGTTATATATAATATATAACTTATATATATATAAATATATATATATACATATATATATGTATATATATATATAAAAGATATAAGAAGATTGAACTAATCCCATGCCTCCTATCAGATCACTGTGGAGTAAGGGTGATCTTCAATAGCAAAAAAAAAAAAAAAAACCAACAGAGCACCCACATACACATAGAAGTTGAACAATGCTCTACGCAATGATAACTTTTTCAAGGAAGAAATAAAGAAAGAAATCAAAGACTTTTTAGAATTTAGTGAAAATGAAGACACAACATACCTTAACTTACGGGGCACAATGAAAGCAGTGCTAAGAGGAATACTCATAGCACTGAGTACCTCTAAAAGAACCTGGAGAAAGCATATACTAGCAGCTTAAGGCCACTCCTGAGATCCCTGGAACAAATAGTATCTAATACACCCAAGAGGAGTAGAAGGCAGTAAATCATCAAAATCAGGGCTGAAATCAATCAAGTAGAAACAAATAGAACCATACAAAGAATCAACAAAACCAGGAGCTTGTTCTTTGGGAAAATCAACAAGATAGATAAACCCTTAGCCTCCTCCAGTGTGCTCTCCAACTCCTTGATTGTGAAAAAAAAAAGAAAAAAAAAGAAAAAAAAGAGAACAGAAATAAACAGAGAGAATTCCTTAAAGAATTACAGGAAAGCACAACCAAACAGGTGAAGCAATTGAACAAAACCATCCAGGATCTAAAAATGGAAGTAGATAAGGAAATCACAAAGGAAAACAACTCTGGACATAGAAAACCCAGGAAAGAAGCTAGGAGTCATGGTTGCAAGCAACAACAACAGAATACAAGAGATAGGAGAAAGAATCTTAGATGCAGAAGTTACCATAGAAAGCATCGAAACAACAGTCAATGAAAATGCAAAATGCAAAAAGCACCTAGTCCAAAACATCCAGAAATCCAGGACAAAATGAGCACAAACCTACGGATTATAGGTATAGAAGAGAGTGAAGATTTCCAACTTAAAAAGGCAGTAAATGTCTTCAACAAAATTATAGAAGAAAACTTCCCTAACCTAAAGAAACAGATGTCCACGAACATACAAGAAGCCTACAGAACTCCAAATAGTTTAAACCAGAAAAGAAATTCCTCCCATCACATAATAATAAAAACACCAAATGCACTAAACAAGGAAAGAATATTAAAAGCATATGGGAAAATGGTCAAGTAACATATAAAGGCAGACCTATCAGAATTACACCAGACTTCTCTCTAGAGACTCTGAAAGCCACAAAATCATGAGAAGATGTCATACAGACCCTATGGAAACACAAATGTCAACCCAGGCTACTATACACAGAAAAACTCCCTACTATCACAGATGGAGAAACCAATGTATTCCATGACAAAAACAAATTTACACATTATCTTTCCAAAAATCCAGCCCTTCAAAAGATAATGAATGGAAAACAGCAACAAAGGATGCAAATGGAAAATAAAAAAAATAAAAAAATAAAGTTAAATCAGGATCAGATAAATGATGTAAATAATCCCATTACTCCTAAAGAAATAGAAGCAGTTATTAATAGTCGTCTAGCCAAAAAATTCCCAGGACCAGATGGGTTCACTGCAGAGTTCTATCAGACCTTCAAAGAAGACCTAATACCAATACTGTTCAATCTATTCCACAGAATAGAAACATATGGAAAACTACCAAATATATTTTATGAAACCAAAATTACTCTCATACCAAAACCACACAAAGATGCAAGAAAGAAAGAGAATTTTAGACCAATTTCCCTCATGAATATCTATGCAAAAATACTCAATAAAATGCTTGCCAACTGAATCTAAGAACACGTCAAAATGATCATCCAACATGATCAAGTAGGCTTCATCCCAGGAATGCAGGGATGGTTCAATATATGAAAATCCATCAATTTAATACACCATATAAACAAACTCAAAGAAAAAACCACATGGTCATTTCATTAGATGATGAGAAATCATTTGAGAGATTCCAACAACTCTTTATGATAAAAGTCTTGGGAAGATTATGAATTCAAGGCCCATACCTAAACATAGCAAAGCAATATACAGCAAACCAGTAGCCAACATCAAACTAAATGCAGAGAAATTTGAGGCAATCCCAGTGAAATCAGGGACTAAACAAGGCTGTCCACTCTTTCCCTACCTGTTCAATACAGTACTTGAAGTTCTAGCCAGAGCAACTAGACAACAAAAGGAAGTCAAAGGGATTTAAATTGGAAAGGAAGAAGTCAAAATATCACTACTTGCAGATGATATGATCGTATGCTTAAGTGACCCCAAAAATTCCACCAGAGAAGTTCTAAACCTGATAAATAACTTTAGCAAGGTGGCTGAATATAAAATTAACTCAAACAAATCAGTAGCCATCCTATAATCAAAGGATAAAAGGCTGAGAGAGAAATTAGGGAAATGACACCTTTCACAATAGTCACCAATAATATAAAATACCTTGTTGTGACTCTAACCAAGCAAGTGAAATATCCGTATGACAAGAACTTCAAGTGTCTGAAGAAAGAAATTGAAAAAGACCTCAGAAGATTGAAAGATCTCCTGTGCTCATGGTTTGTCAGAGTTAATATAGTGAAAATGGCCATCTTGATTAAAGAAATCTACAGATTCAGTGAAATCCCCATGAAAATTTCAACTCAATTTCCAAAATTCCAAATTTATCTAGAATAACAAAAAACCCAGGATAGCAAAACTATTCTCAACAATAAAAGAACTTCTGGTAGAATCACCATCCCTGAATTCAAACTTTACTACAGAGCAATAGTGATAAAAACTACATGGTATTTGTACAGTAACAGACAGGTAGATAAATGAAATAGAATTGAAGACCCTGAAATGAACTCACACACATATGGTCACTTGATATTTGACAAAGGAGCTAAAACTATCCAGTGGGAAAAAGGTAGCCTTTTTAACAAATGGTGTTGGTTCAATTGGAGGTCAGCATGCAGAAGAATGCAAACCGATCCAAACTTATCTCCTTGTATTAACTCCTAGTGGATCAAGGACCTCCACATAAAACCAGACACACTGAAACTAATAGAAAAGAAACTGGAGAAGAGCCTTGAGCACATAGGTACAGGGAAAAATTTCCTGAACTGTACACCGATAGCTTATGCTCTAAGATCAAGAATTGACAAATGGGACCTCATAAAATTGCAAAGTTTCTGTAAGGTAAAGGACACGGTCAAAAGGACAAAGCGGCATCCAGCAAACTGGGAAAAGATCTTTATCAAACCTACATCCGACAGAGGGCTAATATCCAATATACACAAAGAACTCAAGAAGTTAGACTCCAGAGAGCCCAAATAGCCCTATTATAAAATGGAGTACCGAGTTAAACAAAGAATTTTCACCTGAGGAATATCGAATGGCTGAGAAGCAACTAAAGAAATGTTCAACATCCTTAGTCATTAGGGAAATGCAAATCAAAACGACCCTGAGATTTCACCTCATTCCAGTCAGAATGGCTAAGATCAAAAACTCAGGAGACAGCAGTTGTTGGCAGGAAAGTGGAGAAAGAGGAATATTCCTCCACTGCTGGTGGGCCTGAAAGCTTGTGCAACCACTCTGGAAATTAATCTGGAGTTTCCTCAGAAAACTGGGCATGATCTTTACAGAGGACCCATTTGTACCACTCCTGGGTATATACCCAGAGTACTCCCAGGCATGCAATAAGGACACATGCTCCACTGTTCCTAGTTGCACTATTCATAATAGCCAGAAGCTGGAAACAACCCAGATGTCCCTTAATGGAGGAATGGATACAGAAAATGTGGTATATTTACACAATGGAATACTACTCAGCTATTAAATACAATGAATTCATGAAATTCTTAGGCAAATGGATGGAATTAGAAAATATCCTTAGTGAGGTAACCCAATCACAAAAGAACACACATGGTATGTACTCACTTAAAAGTGGATATTAGTCCAAAAGCTCAGAATACCCAAGATACAACTCACAGACGACATGATGCTCAGAAGAAGGAAGACCAATATGTGGATACTTTGATCCTTATTGGAAAGTGGATCAAAATACCCATTGCTTACAGCCATCCAATAGAACGAGCAAAGGGTCCCAAATGGAGCAGCTAGAGAAAGAATCCAAGGAACTGAAGTTTTGCATCCCTGCAGAAGGAACAATAATATGTACCAACCAGTACCCCCAGAACTCCCAGGGACTCAACCAACTAAAGAGTACACATGAAGTTTCCCATGGCTCCAGCTACATTGGTAGCAGAAGATCATCATTTCAGACATCGATGAGAGGAGAGGCCATTTGTCTTCTGAAGGCTCAATTCCTGGAATAGGGACATGCATGTCAGGAATTTGGGAGAGGCGAGCAGGGGGTGGGGGATGGGATAGGGGGTTTTGAAGGTGTAACTCAGAAAAGGGATACCATTTGAAATATAAATATAACAAATATCTAATAAAATAGAAAAATGGGATGACAGTGGTAACATGGATAAATATTTTCTCAATGAGTTATATTCATGTATGAGATTTTCAAAATGGGAAAATCATTATGTGAAAGTTTATATTTACTAGTGAAGAGTACATAAAGAGAGAATTGTGCTAAGAAATGGAAGTGCTGTCAGATGGTGCCCACTAGAATGTTTAGATAATTCTATCCCCTGTCATTCCAGGAGACATACAAGGACGTAAACTCTAAGTCTCCAGGAAACAGTGACCATGAAGAAATCAATTATGTAGAAAAGTAGAAGATAAGGAAATTATGGGTCAAAGGGATACAAATTGGAAAGGAAGAAGTCAAACTATCACTATTTGCAGACGATATGATAGTATACATAAGCGACCCAAAGAACTCCACCAGAGAACTCCTACAGCTGATAAACGACTTCAGCAAAGTGGCCGGATATAAAATCAACTCAAGCAAGTCAGAAGCCTTCCTATACTCAAAGGATAAGCAGGCTGAGAAAGAAGTAAGAGAAATAATACCCTTTACGATAGGCACAAACCATATTAAGTATCTTGGCGTGACGCTAACCAAACAAGTGAAAGATCTGTATGACAAGAACTTCAAGTCTCTGAAGAAAGAAATTGAAGGAAATTATGGATTGAAAAATATTTGGATACAGAACTTTCTGACTGTTAGATGGGGATTAATCAGATAGGGGGATATCAATACTTCAATGGTCCAGATGTGGTGAACTATTCTACTGTTGAGGTTACCAGGTAAAGTAAGAAAACAGGGGCTATGTACATAGCAGTAAAATTTGTTACTATGGCTCTTTCTATCATGGGAACAGACACTGTCAATTCAAGACTTCAAAAACAATATAACTTCTTTAAGTTCTCATAGAGCAGCTCCCACCAATATCCTCCCTTTTGATTTTTAAATAAGATTCATTTCTTTTTACTTTTTGGGTATGAGTTCTTTGCTTTTAGGGATATGTACCAAATGCATGCCAAGTGCTTTTAAAAGGGAGAAGAGCATGCTGAATCCCCTAGATTTGGAAATGTAGATGGTTTGAGCCACAGTGTTGGTTTTGCAAAATGCAAGTCCTCTGCAAAAGCAATAGGTGGTCTTATATACTGAGCAATCTCTCCAGTCCATTAAACCTCCTCTTAGTTCTACCTTGTCATTTATCTTTAGTTTGTCTTGCCTGCTTCTTTGTTTATGTTTCATTTAGTGTGTATGTTTGCAAGTGTGCATGTGCACATGCAAGAATGTGTAAGTTCACACATAAGAGCATAACTCCAGTTATTTCTTTCCTTCTACCATATAGTTTTCTTGGATCAAAGCCAAATTATCAGGCATGGTGGCATTGGCTTTTCCCAGTAAACATCGACTTCTTCTTATTATCAGCTGTCATTTTGGGAACTTTATGCCTAGCTCTTCTAACAGATTGTTCTTAGTCTTTGGCATTCAACAATCTTCCCAAGCCAGGCAGTGGTGGCGCACACCTTTAATCCTAGCGCTCAGGAGGCAGAGGCAGGTGGATCTTTGAGTTCGAGGCCAGCCTGGTCTATAGAGTAAGTTCCAGGACTACATACAGAAAAACCCTGTCCTAAAAAAAAATCAAAACAAAAAATCAAAACAATCTTCCCAATATATCTGGTAAAATGTTAATGTGCTTCTGACTACATAAGACCTTAAAACTTAAGTCATGTAAACTACAACTTTCTGAACATAAAATTAGTCTCCCCATAAACCCTGTACTGAATGTTCAAATGTTCTGTATGTTACATTTTGTTTTGACTGAGTTTGAATTACAATAAAATTACATTTTTATTTTGAATTTCAATAATTAATAACTTAATAACCAGGCAGAAATACTAATGTTATTATCAATGAAGATTTTGAGCACATTCTTCATATGTTTGAGGATAGATTTGAAGAAGACAGGGAAAGACATCAAAAACCACCAGTGTCTTTCTTCATGACAGGAAATTTTTTCTGGTATCTTTCTCAGAGCTTTGGAATTATTTTACAGGTAGATACAAGGTAACTATTGAGTCATTCATTCTGTCTAGATATGTTATTGAGTATTTATTGGATTTTCAATCAACCAGATACTAAAAATTTGTTACTGAATGATACAATTCTCATAGAATTCGTACTTCAATGGAGAATATACTAGAGAAGAATCAATATTTTAAAACATAGAATGTGGTGGGGAAGAATAAATGGAGCTGATCTAAGTAGGAAAGGTAACTGTGTCAGTGGTGGGTTGTGCTAACTTGTGTAGGCTAGCAATGAAATCCGTATGGAGCAAGTGGTACTAGATAAATAAAGTAAGACAGGCACGTGGATATTATTCTAAGGTAAATGAAAATAGTTAAAAGTAAAATATAGTTGTAGACTAACCTAGGTTTATAGGGATGCTTAAAAATACATGTTTATAAACATTTATTATATGAACAATTCATGTACAATAAATACCAGCCTGGAAAGACATACCTACTTGTGCTATATTGTAGTATAAATATAGTATAGATTAATCCCAGGTATCATAGAAATAAACAAGAACTTTCATATTTGATCTAAGTCTAACACCAAAAATTGAAAAATCACAACTAACACCCCTATGGGCTGTCCAAAACCTGTGCTAGATAGGTTAGAGCCCTAGGGAAGAACCCACCATCATTATCCCTCTTGATCAACATAGTATCAAACCAATTTTCAGTGACTTATCTTGAGTACATAGTTTTCTACATCTCCCAAACTTTATAATGATTTCTTTTTGTAGTAAATAGTGATTAACCAAAATCAAATCAAATCAAATCAAATCAAATCAAATCAAATCAAATCAAACAAAAAAAACCACTTGTTGTTGTAGAGATTTGGACACTGTGGAAGGCTCTACAATATGTGGAACTTCAATACCACACCTCCTTTTCTCCAAGTTCAGGAATCATTGTGAGAATGGGTGAAAAGATGTAAGAGCTAGAGCTGGTAGATGACTATAAATTAACAGTGCTTTCAGGACTCAGAAGCATGGTTGCAAATATGGCCTCATGTTAGCACTTTTGCCATCTACATGCTCAAACCAAACAAAATCATAGCACATAGAGGCAACATCGGCATGTTCTCCACAGGTAGCTGAGGAGTGATAGGCAACTTATATCTTCCAGAAGGGAAGTAAATTATCTATAAGTACATGGCCCTGGTAGGCTATTTGAATGTGTAGAGAAGGAAGTTATACTGAAAAGAGTTCGAGCATGGCTGAACATTGTCAAAATACATTGTATAATGTTCTCAAAGACATGTTAAAAACCTCAAAAGAAAAAATGCAATAAAATATAATAACTATGTGTTTTGGGAGAAAAAGGAGATTCGGGCAAAATGAATAAAAAGATGGTGAAAAACCAAACCTCAGATGATGGCCAGACTTGTCTTGGGTAATTGCCATTATTGCCATGAGTTTTACCAAACAGATTATCCTAAGAAAATATTTTCTTTTCAAGATATCTCTTCAGAGCACCCTTAATCTCATTATTCCTGAGGCTGTAGATGAGGGGGTTCAACATTGGTATCACCACCATGTAGAATACAGACAACACCTTGTTCTGATCAGTGGAGTAGCTGGATTTGGGCATCACATAAATGAATATAGCAGTTCCGTAGAAGAGAGTGACGGCAGTCAGGTGGGAGGTACAAGTAGAGAAGGCCTTCTGTCGACCCTCCCTGGAGTGCATCTTCAAGATGGTGATGAGGATATGGGTATAGGAAGTGGCTATGACAATCACTGTTGGCATAGTAACTATGCCTGCAGAAAATGAGGTAATAACTACAGGGACAGTGACCTCTGTACAGGAGAGCTCAATCAGAGGAGCAAAATCACAGAAAAAGTGATTGATTCTGTTTGGTCTACAGAACAGAATGGATAAAAAAGAAATTGTGACAAAGGAAGTGTTAAGAAAAGCTCCTACATAAGATTCTACAACCAACTGGGCACAGATTTGTGTGGACATTTTGATGGAATAAAACAGTGGGTTGCAGATTGCTACAAAACGATCATAAGCCATGACACCCAGAAGGAAGCACTCAAGTGCCCCAAAGAAAGCAGCTGAGCCCAACTGTATAGAACATCCAAGGTAGGAGATGGTAGTTTGCGTTACCAGAAAGTTAATAAGCATATTGGGTGTGACAGAAGATGAAATGCCAATGTCAACAGAAGCCAAGTGGCTGAGAAAAAAGTACATGGGGTGATGGAGCTGTGATGAGACTCTGATGAGAAGGATGGTGCTGAAGTTCCCAGACACAGTCACCAGGTAGATGCATAGGATGATGGTGAAGAGGATGACTCTAAGGACTGGGTCATCTGTTAAACCTAATAAAATGAACTCTGTCACACTAGTGTAGTTCCCATCCTCCAGGAAAGCCATGGGACAGAGTAGCTCCTGCTAGATTAAGGCTGTGATGAAGATATTACATAATGCGGTTTATAAACTTCATTTCATTTAATGAGAGCATGGAGAGCATTACAAACTAATATATTATTCAAAACATTGGATCAATTATTGATTTTCACTAGCATTGTAATTATTTGTACATCTATGTGCAGTAATTATTTCAAAATTATTTAAGCACAAATGCTAGAAATGTGTTATAATCAATAACTTTTATTTTCATTTCTTATAATGAAGTATACAAGATTGTCATTAATGCTAAAGTTTGAAATTATGAGACTTACCCCAGTAAAGTAGCTTAGTAAAGATTCTTGCTACCAAGCACGACATGTTGCAGCTAGTTTGATACTTGGAACCTACCAGATGGGAAGGAAAAACCAACTCCTGAATGTTGTTCTTTTTTACCCACACATATTCTGTGTTACCAGTACTCCCCTTACACAAATAAATAAATATAAAAATACACAAATAAATAGCTAGATAAATAAAAATAATGTGATTCATAAGAAAATAATGTATTTATTATAAGCTTAACAAAAGAGCTATATATAAAAGTATAGTATTCAGTAGTGAAGTTTTGAGTTATCGTTATTATTAAATGAGTACTATATTACCAGCACAGATTTTTTTTAAAAAAAAACTTGTATGTTTTCCTATTTTTATTTCTATGAAGTGAATTATTCTTTGTGTCATTTCTATATTCTAGCAGACAATTTTTTTTTTTGAAGAAGAAAGGTTTTATTTTGGTTTACACATTACAGCCCATTATGAAGGGTAATCAGGGCAGGAAACAATGCAGAGACTGTGGAGGAATGGTGCCTACAACTTGTTCCTCCTGCTTTCTTGTACCTCCAAGAATCTCCTGTGTTGGCATTTAGTCTAGGCTCTGCCCCACAGTTACCTGGCAACAGTCAGGCATGCCTGACTCACTATAAAGGAGATGCTTGCCCCCTTCTCTCTCTTGGGCTTGCTTCCACTCCTTACCCTCTCTCATCCCATTCCCCTACCCCCTCTCTCTCCCTGTGCTCATGGCTGGCTTCTACTCCTCTTCTCTCTTTCTTTCTCTCTCTCTCTCTCTCTCTCTCTCTCTCTCTCTCTCTCTCTCTCTCTCTCTCTCCTCTCTCTGTCTTTCTTTGTCTCTACTCCTTCAACTACCCTCCCCAGCAGACAAATATTTTAAATGAAGTAAAAGACACACACACATACAAAGTAATCAATTTATGGAGATTCAGAGTTGACTCAGTTACTAAGTGTGCTTCGTGAACTGGCAAAAAAAAAAGTTTGATTCTCTGCTCAGCTCACTGTGTTTTCTAGAAGGACTCTGTTGTTCCAGTTCTGAGGTCCCAGCACTACGTGTGCTCTTCAGAGACTCCAGGCACACATGTGCTGCAATGTGTCCATGCTGGAAATATTCACACACAAAATAAAAATAACATATCTTAAAAAAGAGAAGTAGGTTCAAACACCAGGTATATTGAACTCTGAGTGTTCCTTTTAATAAACAGGCTACAAAATAATGGGTGGCCACACAATTGAAGGGTATATAATTAGAACCAATATCAGAGTGGAATTTCAGCTTTCTAATGAGTAATACAAAATGTGTAAACTGAATAAAGATCACATTAAATATAAATATCTGACTTCCGTTGTAAACTTATTAAATGTCTAAATTCTTCTAAATAGGTCATTATTCTTTAAAGTATTTCAAAATATCAATTCTATGAACATGTTTTATGAATATATAGCATGTTATTAGTAATTCTTTAGATATGCCCACTCTTTTTCCAGTTTCACAGTGTTTTCTAACTGAAATATTTTGCAATGAACTCACATGATTTTTCAAGAAAGGACACTGCCCAGTATTCAATTCAAAAAGGATACAGCTTTGAAGGTCATGTTGATTTCTTGTCTTGCCAACAGATGGATAAATAAGGAATCTATGAAAATTTGTTTTTATGCCTGATTATTCTGAACAATTATTAATGAAATACAAGGAAATTCTATGAAAGTTTCCTTTTCCCCCTTCTGTTATATAACTGCATAATTCCATTAGACATATTTCTCCACCATGGTTTGAAATACAACGCATTTTAAAGAATAAATTATCTCCATTTACCTACAAAGTCATAATCTTACCTCTTGAAATAATTCATTTTAAAGTAAGAAGTCAAAAGTTACTATGTTTTTATAGATATGAATCTCTTTCCTACTGTCATTGTTTAACCCTGAGGATAAGTCCCTGCAGAGGTTCTGGATTCCGGTGTGAATTCAAATCATCAGTGATCATTACCTTTGCTCAGGTGAGTACTGTGTAGGTCATTTCATGTAAACCCAATTAATTTTCAAGGAGTCTGCCAATCTAAACCAATCTCTTGTTTTCCTCTTTATGTGAGTATTGGTGATAATGGAATTTACATTATAACAAATTATCTTAGGCAAATGTTCCTTCAAGTTGATATTTGTTTCAGGTTAGTTTACATAAAAGGACATAAACTACTCATTAAAATGGATCATTTTGATTCTTTCATTCAGGTGCAACAATTATTCTTTTTGTATATTAGTAGTTGATATAATGTACTCTATTAGGTACTAAGGGACTATAGAGAGAAATGAGAAACAAAGTTGAGTAATTGTTTTAGGCAAACACAAGTTTAATAGATAAGAGTATAAAATGTCATGATTATTTAGAAAATAGTGCATAGAAATACATATGTATGATTTCCAGTAAGAATTAACATTCTATAATTTATTTCTCAAATATGAAACATGTGGTCTTACTTTATATGCTGTCTTGGAGAATGGAAGACACAGTAATTCACCCCCTAAAGACTTAGCTCAACATACTCCTCAATCTTACTTTCATCAATTTCTACAATGAACCTTTGATAGGACTCCAATAAAAATGATTGACCTTGAGCATCAGTCAATTTTTAATCTGGCTAGGCATAACTATCCTCTGAGTGGCTATATTCAACAGTGTCCAAATACAGAAGGAGATACTCACAGCCAAACATTAAATGGTGGGCAAGGAAATCTATGGAAGAGTTGGAGGTAGGATAGGTGGCCAGAAGTAGATGGGAACTCCACAGAAAGATCAACAGGTCCACAAAACTGAACCACTGGGAGCTTTGTGAGACTGAGCCACCAACCAAGAACATATGTGAGCTGGAATGAGGCCCTGGCACATGTGTAGCAGACAGGAAACTCAATTTTCTTTCCTTTTTAAAAAAAAAGCTCTGTTTTAGATTATTGAAATTATGTTTTTTCTAAGTTTTTTTTATTTGCATTCCAAATGACTTCCCCTTTCCTGTTTCCTCCCTCCCCAAAAGTTCCATAAGACCCCTTCCCTCCCTATGTTCCACATTTAACCACCTCTCGCTTCTCTGTCCTGTCATTCCTCTACATCCAGTCTTTCCAGGACCAGGGGTCTCTCCTTCCATCTTCTTAGAAATCTATTGATATGCGAATTGTGTCTAGGGTATTCCGAGATTCTGGGTTAATATCCCCTTATCAGTGACTGCATACCATGTGTGTTCTTTTGTGATTGGATTACCTCACTAAAGATGATATTTTCCAGTTCTGACCATTTGCCTAGGAATTTTGTGAGTTCATTGTTTTTAATTGCAGAGTAGTATTCCATTGTGTAAATATACCACATCTTCTGAATCCATTCCTCCGTTGAGGGACATCTGGGTTCTTTCCAGCTTCTGGCTATTATAAATAAGGCTACTATGAACATAGTGGAGCATGTGTCCTTATTGCATGCAGGGGAAGCCTCTTGGTATATGCCCAGGAGTGGTATAGCCGGATCCTCTGGGAGTGTCATGCCCAGTTTTCTGAGGAACAACCAGACTGCTTTCCAGAGTGGTTTTACCAGCTTGCAATCCCACCAGTAGTGGAGGAGTGTTCCTCTTTCTCCACATCCTTGACAACAACTGCTGTGTCCTGTGTTTTTTATCTTAGCCATTCTGACTGGTGTGAGGTGGAATTTCAGGGTTGTTTTGATTTGCATTTCCCTAATTACTAAGGATGCTGAACATCTCTTTAGGTGCTTCTCAGCCATTAGATATTCTTCAGGTGAGAACTTTTTGTTTAGCTCTTTTTTTTTTGTTTTTTTTTTGTCTGTTCTTTTTTTTTATTTTCTAAGTTTTTTTATTTACATTCCAAATCATTTCCCCTTTCCCGTTTCCTCCCTCCCCGAAAGTCCCATAAGCCCCATTCCCTCCCTCTTTTCTCCATTCAACCCCCTCTCATTACTCTGTCCTGGTGTTCCCCTACATCCAGTCTTTCCAGGACCAGGGGTCTCTCCTTCCATCTTCTTAGAAATCTAATGATATACAAATTGTGTCTAGGGTATTCCGAGATTCTGGGTTAATATCCCCTTATCAGTGACTGCATACCATGTGTGTTCTTTTGTGATTGGGTTACCTCACTAAGGATGATATTTTCAAGTTCTGACCATTTGCCTAGGAATTTCGTGAATTCATTGTTTTTTTTTTTTTTTTTTACATTCCAAATCACTTCCCCTTTCCCGTTTCCTCCCTCCCCGAAAGTCCCATAAGCCCCCTTCCCTCCCTCTTTTCTCCGTTCAACCCCCTCTCATTACTCTGTCCTGGCGTTCCCCTGCATCCAGTCTTTCCAGGACCAGGGGTCTCTCCTTCCATCTTTTTAGAAATCTATTGATATGCTGATTGTGTCTAGGGTATTCTGAGATTCTGGGTCAATATCCCCTTATCAGTGACTTCATACCATGTGTGATCTTTTGTGATTGGGTTACCTCACTAAGGATGATATTTTCAAGTTCTGACCATTTGCCTAGGAATTTCGTGAATTCATTGTTTTTAATTGCAGAGTAGTATTCCATTGTGTAAATATACCACATCTTCTGAATCCATTCCTCCGTTGAGGGACATCTGGGTTCTTTCCAGCTTCTGGCTATTATAAATAAGGCTGCTATGAATATAGTGGAGCATGTGTCCTTATTGCATGCAGGTAAAGTCTCTGGGTATATGCCCAGGAGTGGTATAGCCGGATCCTCCGGAAGTGTCATGCCCAGTTTTCTGAGGAGCCGCCAGACTGCTTTCCAGAGTGGTTGTACCAGCCTGCAATTCCACCAGCAGTGGAGGAGTGTTCCTTTTTCTCCACATCCTCGCCAACAACTGCTGTCTCCTGTGTTAGAAAGAGCAATTCAAAAATTCATCTGGAATAACAGAAAACCCAGAATAGCTAAAACTATTCTCAAGAGTAAAAGAACCTCTGGGGGAATCAGTATCCCGGACCTCAAGCTGTACTACAGAGCAATAGTGTTAAAAACTGCATGGTATTGGTACAGTAACAGACATGTAGATCAATGGAACAGAATTGAAGACCCAGAAATGAATCCACACTCCTATGGTCACTTGATCTTTGACAAAGGAGCTAAAACCATCCAGTGGAAAAAAGATAGCCTTTTCAACAAATGGTGCTGGCTCAGCTGGAGGTCAACATGCAGAAGAATGCAAATTGACCCATCCTTATCTCCTTGCACTAAGCTCAATTCTAAGTGGATCAAAGATCTCCACATAAAACCAGACACACTGAAACTAATAGAAGGGAAACTAGGGAAGAACCTTGAACATATGGGCACAGGGGAGAATTTCCTGAACAGAACTCCAATAGCTTATACTCTAAGATCAAGAATAGACAAATGGGACCTCATTAAATTACAAAGTTTTTGCAAGGCAAAAGACACCGTCAAAAAGACAAAGCGGCAACCAACTAACTGGGAATTCATTGTTTTTAATTGCAGAGTAGTATTCCATTGTGTAGATATACCACATCTTCTGAATCCATTCCTCCGTTGAGGGACATCTGGGTTCTTTCCAGTTTCTGGCTATTATAAATAAAGCTGCTATGAACATAGTGGAGCATGTGTCCTTATTGCATACAGGTAAAGCCTCTGGGTATATGCCCAGGAGTGGTATAGCCGGATCCTCCGGGAGTGTCATACCCAGTTTTCTGAGGAACCGCCAGACTGCTTTCCAGAGTGGTTGTACCAGCTTGCCATCCCACCAGCAGTGAAGGAGTGTTCCTTTGTCTCCACATCCTCACCAACAACTGCTGTCTCCTGTGTTTTTTGATCTTAGCCATTCTGACTGGTGTGAGATGGAATCTCAGGGTTGTTTTGATTTGCATTTCCCTAATGACTAAGGATGATGAACATCTCTTTAGGTGCTTCTCAGCCATTAGATATTCTTCAGGTGAGAACTATTTGTTTAGCTCTGTACCCCATTTTTTAATAGGGTTACTTGCCTCTCTGGAGTTTAACTTCTTGAGTTCTTTGTATATATTGGTTATTAGCCCTCTGTTGGATGTAGGGTTGGTAAAGATCATTTCCCAGTTAGTTGGTTGCCGCTTTGTCTTTTTGACAGTGTCCTTTGCCTTACAGAAACTTTGTAATTTAATGAGGTCCCCTTTGTCAATTCTTGATCTTAGAGCATAAGCTATTGGAGTTCTGTTCAGGAAATCTCCCCTGTGCCCATATGTTCAAGGTTCTTCCCTAGTTTCCTTTCTATTAGTTTCAGTATGTCTGGTTTTATGTGGAGGTCCATGATACACTTGGAATTGAGCTTAGTGCAAGGAGATAAGAATGGGTCAATTTGCATTCTTCTGCATGTTGACCTCCAGTTGAGCAATCACCATTTGTTGAAAAGGCTATCTTTTTTCCACTGCATTGTTTTAGCTCCTTTGTCAATGATCAAGTGACCATATGTGTGTGAGTTCATTTAAGGGTCTTCAATTCTATTCCATTGATTTACATTCCTGTCACTGTACTAATACCATGCAGTTTTTAACACTATTGCTCTGTAGTACAGCTTGAAGTCCAGAATACTGATTCCCCCACAAGTTCTTCATGGCTGTCCTGTCTGGTCTCAGAGGGAGAGGATTGGCTTAATCTGGCAGAGACTTGCTTTACCAGGGGGTAAACTGACAGAAATAGTGGTCTCACCCTCTCAAAGAAGAAGGGGAGTGGAGGGAATGAGCTCAGTGAGGGAAGGACCAGTTGGGGGAGCATTTTTTGGAGAAATAAAGGAATAAACAAAAACAAAAATGAAAAAACTCAAAGTCCTGTCCCTGCTGGTAGAGGGGAGTTAGAGATATGTTCTTCACTGAAAATTCCCTGGTATACTAGCAGAGAGTATGGATCAATGAGTGACAGAAAAGGCCCTGTATCAAAAAAAAATGGCACATCCAGATTGACAGCAAGATCGCCTTCTGACCTTCATATGCATATTATGGCACATATGCACCTTACTCACATGAAAACACGAATGCTTCTTAAAGGCAAACATCATACATTAATATACATATAAGGCAGCCAAGGCTCCCTGTATTAGTCAGGGTTCTCTAGTATCACAGAATGTATGGGTAGTCTCTATATAGTTAGGGAATTTGTCGATGACTTACAGCTTGTAGTCCAACTCCCCATCAATAGTCAGTAGTACTTGTGGCTGGAAGTCCAAGGATCTAGCAGTTGCTCAGTCACCTGAGGCAGTTGTGGATGGAAGTTCAAGGATTTAGCAGTATCTCAGTCACACGAGGCAGCTATGGATGGAAGTCAAAGGATCTAACAGTTGCTCAGTCCCATGAGGCAGGCCAGGAAAAACCAGAGTGAATCTGCCTTCTTCCAATGTCCTTATATAGGTCTCCAGCAGAAATTGTGGCCCAGATTAAAGGCGTGTGCCACCGCGCCTTTAATCCTGGATGACCTTGATCTCAGAGTTCTCCTAATTTTAATCTTCTGGAAGTCATAGTCACTATGCTTCAAGATCTCCATGCCAAGATCCAGGTCAGAAACTTGTATCTCTGAGCCTCCAGATTAGGATTATAGGTGAGCCTTCCAACTCTTGATTAGTTCATTCCAGATTTACTCAAGTTGACAACCAGGAATAGTCACTACACTCCCCTTTCTTAGTTATATATTTATGTTTGATATAAATTTTAAGATGATCTTATGCAATCTAAGCTATATTTGAACTTGTTAGAAAGTTATGGAAGGCTTTGAAATTCTGATATGCCTGTCTCCATCTCCCAAGTACTTAATTTACAAGTGTTCAATATTCATGTTATGTGGTATTTGAGATCTACTACAGTATTCTATTAATGTTAGGCAAGGATTCTACCAATTGGGATACATTAATAGGCCATTATCTAAGTTTGGTTTAATTTTTTTTACACACTAACACACTTGCATACACACACACAGACACACACAATCTTCTGTTTTATAGATGATAGTGAGTAGAGATTGAGCTTAAACTACTTTTCTAAATGTATTCACTAACCAGGTCAGAATTAATTTAGGATAATTACTTGGGTCACATTGGATGCTAGAATGTACTGTTTGAATGTCTGTCACCAATGAGGCTACACAACCAAATATGAGAAAATCATTCATTCATTCTTTCTAGACATATGAGTTAAGTATTTATTGTATTCTAGAAACCTCTTGAGCACTGTAGATAGGATAAGGAAAGTTTATCTTTTAGGAAATTCAGAGTTCATTGAATAAACCATAGAAAAAATAGAATTATTATATACACTGGCACCTTAACCAGGAGCCCCACATACTGTGGCATCCCAGCACTGAGACTGACTCTACAATCATGTTATTAAAATCAAGGTCATGCATGTTTATTCTCAATAATCACAATCCCTTTGATTTGAGAAAACGTAAACTAAAGAAGCAAGTGCAGAAATATGTAAATATAACCTGCTGAGTTCTCTTAATGCTGCTTCCATGAATATGATATGAATGCTGACTACTTTGTATTGGAAAACAAATTAGAGGGTACATCTTTAGAAGAAACTAACTCTTCCTCATTACACATGAGCAGCCTAATCAATGGGAAGTAAATCATACCTAGTATTAGAAACTTAACCAGGTATCCAGGGCTAGTGAGTTTATGTATCTTAAAGAAACCCTACTACTTCCACTTTACTACATCAGCTCCTAATTACATTCTAAATCTTATCCTTGCTCCAAGAGATAAGTGAAGTTCTCTTTCCACATCAAAGAAACATCTCATCAGCAAATGGAGATGATTACAGAAAAACTATAACTAGTTTTAATACAGAGATCATGAGGAGCCCAGTCCAATGGTTAATTTTGTAATATAAGTCCTGCATCCAAGGCTCAGGAACATCTTGAAATAGGGGAGAAAAAGAGGAAAAAGGAAGAGGACTAATAATTAAGTTGAGATGTCTCCTAGAACTAACAAGTAAACATCATGACAAAAAGCAACATAGTGAGAAGAGGCTTATTTGGTTTACCTACCACTGGTCACAGTCCACTGAGGGAAGCTGAGGAAGCTGAGGGAAGCAGGAACTCAAGGCAGGAACCTGGAGGCAGGAAACGAAGCAGAAGACATAAAAGATTACCACTTACTAGCTTGTTCAGTCATCTTTCTTATGTAACCGAGGGCCACCTACCCAGGGGTAGCACCACGCTCAATGAGTTGCACCCATACACATCAATTGTGAATCAAGAAAATAAAGTGCCCTTCAGACTTGCCTACAGGCAATCTGATGGTGGTGGTGGTGAGGTCCATTTTGTTTTGTTTTTCTCTTCAGTTGAGGTTCCTGTTTCCAGAGAACTCTAACTTGTCTCAAGTTGTCATGAAACTAACTAGGACAGGCCCACATCTGGAGACCACGTGGACTCAAGCAGTAACACGACTTCACTGAAGGAAAACTGCAGGAAGGTGAGGCCCCACCCCCAACTCTGGAGACAATCAACCTATCCTTTCCTGTTGTGCTTTCAGTCAGTGCCATCACATGGATTTGGACAAGCTAAAGGGTCAACTGAAGTCTTCTGGCCAGAGCTACTCTCTGATGATGGCTGAAAGTCCCTCTGACCTCTGTCTAAATCTGGCAATAGGCATTGGCAAAGACTATCTAACTGCTCCTTAGAACAAAAAGAAAACCTGGTAATGCAGCAGCTCCTTAAAACCACAGGATGGCTTTCACTTCTTAAATCTGTGGGAAGGCTCAGCATTTTGGACCTCTGTGAATCCCCGAAAGCCAAATAGGCCAAGGGAATGTTCCCATTGGACAAAGCATTTCTCTTTTCTGTCATGGGCAACTCACTATCACATAAAAAAATTGCCCCAGGCCAGGGAAATAGGTACCCTACTAAAATCCAGCAGAATAAAAATAGCCAAAACAACAAGCCTCGTTGTTTTGGGAGGAAGTCCTTCAAATAGCACAATGCATGGCCAATGATATTTATAGCCCCAGACTCATGCACCCTAGTAGCTTCTCTCATCAAAAATAGAGATACCCAAGAAGGAAAAACACTGTCCCATGATTTTATGCTGATGTTAGCTGTAATTCAGCAGTGCATATAGCACCATCTAAAATAAGTCAGGCTGATAGTAACACAGCTCCTGAGCCCTCTCAGTCAAATAAACCCAAGGATCAAGGACCTAAAAATCACTCTATTTCAATCTCACAGCCCTTACCCAACTAATAAGGGAAATAAAAATCTAGCTACAAACCCCTGCCTCCTTGTGCCTCAGAGGAAACACTAAATAAACCATCCTGTTCCTCCCTCTCCCACACAAGGGCAAGGCTCCATTAAAAAAATCAAAGGAGCTTCTACCTGCCTCTCCCCTTACTCCACATTCACCCATCCAAGCAGAGATAGGTCTCTACTCCCCCTTATCCAAGCCATAAAAGCAAAATGCCTTCAAAACTCATAGACAAAACCCCACAAAACTCCAGAATCCCAATTCCCAACCATCTACCTCCCAACAACTTTTTAATTTTCAAGACTCATGCACAAACTATCCCCAACTCCATGATCCTCTGGAGTCTGATATGGAACTAGAAACTCAAACACTCAAGTATTCCCGGTTAATATCAACCCCACTCGAACTAAACCACAATTGGTATCCACTCCAAGCCTCAGACTTAAAAGAACTCAGGCAGGCAGTAAAGGAAGATGGCATCTACAAACCCTGGACAAAATCTCTCCTACAGAGCCATATCGCCAATTTAAATATTCCCCAAGATTGGAGAGATATTTTTCATTTTTCCCTTCCAGGCCCAATGATTTTGGAATGGGAAGCCTTATTTCAAGGTAAATACCATCAACAAGTGAGGCAAAACCAGGACAGAGGCAACAACCCATGGGGTTTT
This sequence comes from Tokudaia tokunoshimensis, assembly GCA_036184795.1. Lineage (NCBI taxonomy): Eukaryota > Metazoa > Chordata > Mammalia > Rodentia > Muridae > Tokudaia > Tokudaia tokunoshimensis. Next base: position 83,886,594 of record BTHU01000001.1, on the reverse strand, counting down.
AACTAACTCTTTGGCCAGGAAGACTTTTCTACTGGAGCACAACAGGCAACTCAGCCAGCAGGGTACTATGACAGGTCTGCCTCTGTGCAACCCAAACTTGGGATAAGTTCACTCCACGCTCAGGGTCACAAAACCTCGCCTCCTCCCTGCATTCTCTCCATCAAAATCCCGGAGAAACACTATCTGATTTTATTTTAAGAACTAAAATGAGACTAGAAAGAATAATCCCTAACCCCATAGCCAGAGACCTCCTTCTTAAAACCACTGTATGGGAAGGAATGATGTCTGAATCCAGGTTAGCTTGCCAAGGTCTCTGGGAGTAGCATCACAATAGGTGAATTGTGGCAACCTGGGCATAGGATCCGAGTCACATCAGATTACATCAGTTTCTCAGGCATTTGTAGCAGCAGTAAAAACTGAAGGAATTTGCTTTAAATGTGGAGGGGCTGCACATTGGTGGAATGAATGCCCCCAAAAACTATCTCCACATAACAGATTCTAATCCCCCTAAGAAAATCTGTCCCCACTACAGAAAAGGTTTCCACTGGAATAGATACTGTACCACTGTATATGATAAGGATGGTAAGCCACTGGAGCCTCTAAACTTCAGATGGGGCAGCCCTCAGCCCCTACAGTAAGAAGGACAATTACTCCCATAGAAGCCTTATGGATGTGCAGAATCTCAGAAGACTTCCATCCAAAATTAACCATTAAAATAGAAATAAGCCATACAAGTGCCTTATTGATACTGGAGCAGACAGGACAATTTTAAGACAGCAAGAGATCCCATGTGACTGGCAACTGATCCCTGGGCCACAGTTCCTAGATATAGGGGGTACCTCTCATGCATTCGTCACCAAACATGCCTACAGGTGGGAGCACCCAGATGGAGCTACCAGTCTCATACAACCCCTTGTGGCTCAAGTAGCAATCAATCTACTAGAGAGATATATCTTACAAGCCTTAGAGGTTATTCTTACCATCCAACCAGAAAGAGACCAAATTACAAATAGAGGACATTACCTATAAAGAAAACAATACCCAAGGGATCCCTAAAAACCCTCCTCCAAATCACCCCAATTCTAGGGGCCACTGTTAGATTTAGTATTTCTTGCCTTGATTGGCTCTCTGATGAAGCCATCAGGATCCCACAGTGGCTTCTATCAAATGAGAAGCTTAGAGCCCTCAAACACCTGGTAGAAGAACAACCATTGCTACAACACCTCTGTGCCTCCCACATTCCATGGAATATCACTGTGTTTGCTATAAAAAAGAGCTCAGGGGGATGGAGATTATTACAAGACTTGACAACAATTAACAAAACCATGTAAGTCTGGGCTTCCCCACAAAGAGGGCTACCCCACATCTCAGCCAATGTTCCCTTATTAGCAATAGACATAAAAGACTGCTTTCTTTCTGTCCCTTTCCACCCCTAAGACTGCAAGCTATGTGCATTCTCAATACCCCCTCATTAATAACTCTTGCCCAGCCTCAAGATATGAGTGAACTGTTCTCCTGCAGAGAATGGCTAACAGCCCAACCATTTTCAGGAGGCTGTAGCCACTGCATTAAGGTCCTATTTAGACAAACGACTCAATATGTACCATTATATGGATGATATATTAGTATGGGGAGACTTTTCCAACTTCCCCTCCCAACTTAAGGACCAACTAATACCTTCCCTAATTGCCCTAGGATTAAAAGTGGTCCCTTACAAATTTCAACTTATTCTTCTCATTGAATTTTTAGGAACAGAATCCCCCTTACCTCAATATGCCCCCTCAAGCCCATACTTTCCTTCCTTCAAAAATTAACTCTAACCTCCCTCCAGAGCTTTCTGGCAACCTCACTTGTCTTCATCCCTGGCTCCTCCTTCCTACAGGCACCCTACAACCTCTCTTCAACCTCCCAAAAGGAGACAAAAGTCCCTCCTCCCCAAGAACACTGTCCCTGCAAGCAGTTCATGAAAGGTATGGCTCTTGCTAGGTATGACCAAACAATACCAATACAGCTCTTTATCTATAACCCCTCCCCTACACTGGTGGGAGCCCTTTACCAACTTCAGGGGCTGTTGGAATGGCTCCATACCCAAATGTTCCACAAATTTAAAATGAGATGGATGCACTGTCTAGCATGATTAAATATGGCAGGGATAGAGCCCTGCAAACCCTAGGGAAAGAACATGATATTCCTGTCACCCTCTTCTCCCTCTCTGATATTCAGAAGCTAATCGAAAGTCACTCCTTCGTTGTTATCAGCTTAATAGGAATCCCAGAACTAATTGACAACATTATCCTGATGAAAAATGAGCCTCTGCCCTCTCTATGTTGCTATGGCTGCCCTCAAACTATTCTCAAAAGGGCCCATAGCAGGAACCCCCTCAATATTTACAGATGGGGAAAAGAGGGGAGTGGCAGCAGTAATACACTCCTTTTCTTAGGATGAAACCCCTATACTCTGATTCAAAGAGCTCTCCCATCACTCCCCCCAATATAAAGAATTATATGTCATCTATCTAGCTCTAAAAGAAGTCAGGGCCCCCTTAACCTCTTCTCAGACAGTGCATATGCTCTCAATTTGCTCCTCTGTTTGTCAAGATCCTTGATCAAACTAGAGGCCAACCCACTTTCCCCTCTACACATACAGCTCTCCACCCTCCTATAGAAAAGAGCCTTGCTCATCTACATCTAGCATGTCTAATCTCATAGTCCCTTGCTAGGTCCTATATCTAAGGGAAATGCACTCCCTGAACAAACCATTCAACAGGGACATTCATGGCCTCAAATTAACAAGCAGACCAATTTCATTCACACACACATAAAAATATAAAGGGGCTTCATGCCTGGTTCCCCCACATCCCTCTTGCTCAACTCCAAAGGATAATAAAAACACACTCCTCTTGTGCATCCCTCATTACCACCATTGCTTTCTGAAGATGGGCACCAGTCCCTGAGGCCTGAAGTTCAATGCCTTATGGCAAATTGATGTCATCCATATTCACCAATTCAGTTGACAGAAATAAGTTTTTGTCCCTGTAGATGCATACACACATTTTATATAGGTTATAGCCCAAATAGGTGAAAACTCACAAAGGTTAATTAAGTATATGCTCTCCACCTTTGCCATCATGGGCATTCCTTGAAAGATAAAAACTGATAATGACTCTGCCTTCTCTAGCTCTCAATTCAAAACCTTCTGCACACACTGAAAATTTGCCCATCATACAGGCATTCCCCACAGCCCTCAGGGCCAAAGAATAATAGAAAGTACATATCAAACCCTAAAAGCACAACTCCTAAAACAGAAGACAACCACCTATCTACCTAATGTACCATTTATGATGGCTCTGACTACCCTAAAAAAATTAACATCTACAAAAATTATGGACATCCTCCTATCTCCCTCCATTGGCACACACCAAAATTAAATGCTCCCCATTCTAGTACAATTTCGAGATCCTCTGTATGGAATTTGGAAGGAACCAGAACCCCTCCTTACAACCAGAACGGGTTTCACCTGTGTTTTTCCACAGGACCAGCCTAAGCCTATCTGGGTTCCTGCCAGAAATGTCCTACACCATCCTACCAACCAAGAAGATGGCCTGCCTCTTGCTGGAATATCAAGGTCCACATAGGAGGAGGTAGAGTAAACACCACAACCAGAAGGACAACAAGATCACCTGGAAGGACATCCATGACCTGATGAATTCTGCCCAGGCTGTGTGCCCTCCATAAGCCCTCATCTCTTCTATTCTTACATGTTTTTGTCATTCTTCACGCTAACCCTGCTACTGCCCAGCCTCTCTCTAGCCTTCCCTACACCTACCACTGGAGATTCTACACTAGGGAAATCTACGAAGGACACAACAAAGTTATAGAAACTTAATACTGTCCACTCAAAGGATGTCGAACCAGGATTGGAACCAGATTCCATCTCCACTCTGTCCTACACTTTTCTCTGATTTCCTTACCATTCTCTGGTGAATGTCTCCAGGAGGTCTGTGCACATGGACGTTGCAGATATTGGAGCTCCAGAATGAAATCCACCAGTCATGACAGCACCATGCTAACCAACCTTAAAACACATTTTCATCTTCCCATCAGTGATCCACAAAATGAAGAATGTCAGACCAGAGTCATGGGTAAACTTTACCCCATTGTCTATGACAAATACCCAGTACCTTACCTGCACATTTCCCATGACCTTGTTCCTGCCTCCAAATCAGACTTTACCCATGTTAATATTATCCCACAGGAAAACTAGTCTCAGAAGGAACTATGAGCTATACTCTCCTGTCTACAATACATCCAATATACAGCTGACCTCTTTCCTTTTACAACCCACCCCATATCCTCCCAATGTTTTTTCTGTGCTTCTCTCTCCAGATCATTATTAACAACTGTTCCTGGTAACATTTCCTTTTATGACCTCCATGGACCCTACCCATGAGGAAAACCCAGAACATTACTTTCTTTGACCTACCCACAACCCCCGCCTTTGCCTCATAAGGCTCTCCTCAAAACTCCATCTTACATGTGTCTGTGATATCACCATCACCAAATCAGTATGTGTTAAACCTCCTGCCCTCCTCTACTGCAAAGGCACTACAGGTGCCTGGATTAATTCCCCTTTTCAAGGCTTTTTCCCCCATTATGATAATTGTCCCCCAGGTTTATCTCTATTAACCTGAAGAACTTACCTTGCAGATGGGAGAAATCTAAAAGAAGAGAGAGATCTTTATCCCTCTGCATATTGGCCTAGGCCTTGTTGTCTCACTGGGTGCGGCAGGAACTGCTGGAGCACACCTTGGTCAAACACATCATCTGGCCAGCGACTTCCAAGACAAGCTTGATTAGGCAGTGGCTTCCACTACAGACAGCCTAGAGTCTCTTTAATGCCAGATGAACTCCGTAGCAGGAGTGATTCTCTAAAATTGGAGAGCCCTGGACTTACTGGCAGTTGAACAGGGAGGAATGTTGATTCTGTGTCAGTGAATCTGGGCTTGTAGAACAAAATGTACAGATGCTCAAAGAGCTCCAGGGGAACCTCTGGGAAGACTATGTCCCCAATATTCCAACACCTTGGTACTCTAATCCTTTGGTAGTTATGCTTCCCCCTATACCCACTTGGCCCCATACTAGCAAAAACTCTACCAGAGAATTCCTACAACTGAAAAACAACATCGACAAAGTGGCCATATATAAAAATTAACTCAAATACATCAGTAGCCTTCCAATACTCAAAGGGTAAAGAGTCTGAGAAAGAAATTAGGAAAATGACACTCTTCACAATAGTCACAAACAATATAAAGCATCTTGGTGTGTCTATAACCAAACAAGTGAAAGATCTGTATGACAAAACTTCAAGTGTCTGATGAGAGAAATCGAAAAAGGTCTTAGAAGGTGGAAAGATCTCCCATGCTTGTAGATTGGCAGGATTAATATAGTAAATAAGGCCATCATGCCACAAGCAATCTGCAGATTCAATGCAATCCCCATCAAAATTCCAAATCAATTCTTCATAGATCTAGAAAGAGCAATTCTCAAATTAATCTGTAATAACATAAAACCCAGGATAGCAAAAACTATTCTCCACAACAAAAATCTCCTTGGGGAATCACCATCCCTGACCTCAAGTTCTATTTCAGAGCAATAGTGATAAAAACTGTTTGATATCGGTATGGAGACAGGCAGGTAGATCAAGGGAATAGAATTGAAGACCCAGAAAAGTATCCACACACCTATGGTAACTGGGTATTTGACAAAGGAGCTAAAAACATCCAGTTGGTATGCGCCAGCTCTGCTGTGGGACATCTGCCCTGCAGAGAGACCCCCCGGTTCTGGGAGAGAGCACACCTGCAAGGGCAGGAGCGTACCAGCCTCCCCTTGGCGACCTCTGCACCAGGGATTGACTGCACTGAGCATACAGGTACCCAGGGACCCCCCCCCCAATATAACATCGCTTGGGACACAACCTGTTGGGCTTCCATAGGCGTCCAAGAGCAGGGTAGCTCTGCGGACCACTGGGCCCCAGCTCTGCTGTGGGTCATCTGCCCTGCAGAGTGATCTGCACCGAGAGAGTGCAGAGTGAACTCCGCTATCTTTGGTCCAGCAACAGGGCAACTAGGACCTTCAGACACAGGGACAATTAAGCATAATGTCACTTGGGTCTCAGCGAGCTTGTGTGCTCCCTGCTCCCAAGACCTGGGCAGGTCTGCGGTAACCTACACGCCAGCTCGGCTGTGGGACATCTGCCCTGCAGAGGGACCCCACCCCCAAGAACACTGGGAGAGAGCGCACCCATACAGGGCGGGAGAACACCAGGTTCCCCTTGGCGAACTCTGTTCCAGGAATCCACTATGCTGAACCTTTGGATGTGCAGGGCTTCCCCAATATAACATCACTTGGGGCAAGGCACATCAGGACTCCAAAAACACTAAGGAGCAGGGCAGGCCCCAGAAATCAGTGCCAGGGGAATCCTGGTAATCGGGGGGGGGGGAGGGGGGCGGGGCGGGCAAAAATAGCTTTGCAGGCTCACAGGAGGTCCAACCAACAGCCAGTGACAGCAGGACCAACTAACACCAGAGGTAACTAGATGTCAAAAGGCAAAAGTAGGAACGTTACTAACAGAAATCAAAGCAATATGGCACCATCCGAACCCAACTCTCCAACAGCAGCAAGTCCTGGATACCCCATCACACCTGAAAGGCAAAATCTGGATTTAAACCACTTCTTATGATGCTATTAGAGGATTTCAAGAAGGACACAATTAAATCTCATAAAGAAATACAGGAGAACATGAATCAACGGTTAGAAGCCCTTACAAAGGAAACACAAAAATCACATAGAGAAATGCAGGAGAACATGGGTCAAATGATGGAGGCCCATAAGGAGGCAATACAAAAATCGCTTAAAGAAATGAATCAACAGGTAGATGCCCTTTCAAAGGAATCACAAAAATCGCATAAAGAAATGCAGAAGAATATGAGTCAACAGATGGAGGCCCATAGGGAAGCAACACAAAAATTGCTTAAAGAAATGAATCAACAGGTAGATGCACTTACAAAGGAAACACGAGAATTGCTTAAAGAATTGCAGGAGACTGTGGATCAACAGATGGAAGCCCATGAGGAGGAAACCCAAAAATCACTTAGAGAAATACAGGAGAACTTGGTTCAACAGGCAAAAATCCTAAAAGAGGAAATGCAAAAATATCTTAAAGAAATACAGGAAAATGCAAACAAACAAGTGAAGGATCTCAGCAAATCCATCCAGGATCTAAAAAAGGAAGTAGAAACACCTAAAAAAATCACAAAGGGAGACAACTTTGGAGATAGAAAACCTTGGGAGAAAATCAGGAGTCATAGATGCAAACATCAACAATAGAATACAAGAGATGGAAGAAAGAATCTCAGGTGCTGAAGATACCATAGAGAGCATCGACTCAACAGTCAAAGAAAATGCAAAATGAAAAAAAACATGTAACCCAAAACATCCAGGAAATCCAGGACACAATGAGAAGACCAAACCTAAGGATTATAGGTATAGATGAGAGTGAAGATTTGCAATTTAAAGGGCCAGTAAATATCTTCAACAAAATTATGGAGGAAAACTTCCCTAACCTAAAGAGAGAGATGACGATGAACATACAAGAAGCCTACAGAACTCCAAACAGATTGGACCAGAACAGAAATACCTCCCATCACATAATAATCAAAACATCAAATGTACTAAACAAAGAAAGAATATTAAAAGCAGTAAGAGAAAAAGGCCAAGTAACATATAAAGGAAGACCTATCCGAATCACATCAGACTTCTCACCAGAGACTAAGAAAGCCAGAAAATCCTGGGCAGATCTCATGCAGACACTAAGAGAACACAAATGCCAGCCTAGACTACTATACCCAGCAAAACTCTCAATCACCATAGATGGAGAGACCAAGATATTCCATGATAAAATTAAATTTTCACAATTATCTTTCCACTAACCCAGCCCTGCAAAGGATAATAGGTGGAAACCGCCAATACAAGGAGAGAAGCAACACCCTGGAAAATACGAGATAGTAACATTCTTTCATCAAACCCAAAAGTAGATAACCACTCAAACATAAAGACAGTGTCAAGAATAGCAGGTGGCAATAATCACTATTCCTTAATCTCTATTAATATCAATGGTCTCAATTCCCCAATAAAAAGACATAGACTAACAGACTGGAAACTTAAACAGGACCGAGCATTTTGCTGCATGCAGGAAATGCATGTCAGTGTCAAGGACAAACACTACCTCAGAGTAAAAGGCTAGAAAACAATTTTACAAGCAAATGGTCCCAGGAAACAAGCCGGAGTATCCAACCTAATGTCAGATAAAATTGGCTTTCAACCTAAAGTCATCAAAAAAGTCACACAAGGAAACTACATACTGATCAAAGGAAAAATCCACCAAGAAGAACTCTCAATTCTGAATATCTATGCTCCAAATGCAAGGGGACCATCATTCGTAAAAGAAACTTTACTAAAGTTCAAAGCACACATCGCACCTCACAAAATAATAGTGGGTGGCTTCAAAACCCCACTCTCTGAAATGGATTGTTCAGGAAAGCAGAAACTAAACAGGGACACAGTGTATCTAATTGAAGCCTTGGACCAAAGGAATATATATATATATATATATATATATATATATATATATATATATATATATATATACATGAAACATTTCAATCTAAAGCCAAAGTGTACACCTTCTTCTCAGCACCTTATGGTACCTACTAGCATACACTAGCAGCTTAATGGCACACTTGAAAGCCCTGGAACAGAAGGAAGCAAATACACCCAAGAGCAGTAGAAGGCAGGAAATCATCAAACTCAGGGCTGAAATCAACCAAGTAGAAATATACAAAACCATACAAAGAATCAACAAAACTAGGAGTTGGTTCTTTGAGAAAATCAACAAGATAGATAAACCTTTAGCCACACTAGGTTGAGGGCACAGAGACAGTATCCAAATTAACAAAATCAGAAAGGAAAAGGGAGAGATAACAACAGAAACTGAGGAAATTAAAAAAACATCAGATCCTACTTCAAAAGCCTGTATTCAACACAACTAGAAAATCTGGAGGAAATGGACAATTTCCTAGACAAATACAAAATACCAAAATTAAATCAGGATCAAATAGACCATCTAAACCATCCTATAACCTCTGAAGAATTAGAAGTGGTCATTGGAAGTCTTACAACCAAAAAAAGCACAGGTCCAGATGGTTTTAGTGCAGAATTCTATTAGACCTTCAACGAAAACCTAACACCAATACTCCTAAAACTATTCCACGAAACAGAAGAAACACTACCCAACTCATTCTATGAAGCCATAATTATGCTAATACCAAAATCACACAAAGATTCGACAAAGAAAGAGAATCTCAGGCCAATCCCTCTTATGAATATCGATGCAAAAATACTCAATAAAATTCTTGCTAACCAAATCCAAGAACACATCAAAACGATCATTCCCCATGATCAAGTAGGCATCATCCCAGGGATGCAGGGATCGTTCAATATAAGGAAATCCATAAATGTAATCCACTACATAAACAATGTCAAAGAAAAAACCAACATGGTCATTTCATTAGATGCTGAGAAAGCATTTGACAAAATTCAGCATCCTTTCATGTTAAAGTTCTTGGAAAGACCAGGAATTCAAGGACCATATCTCAACATAGTAAAAGCAATTTACAGCAAACCAGTAGCCAAAATCACACTTGAAGCAATCCCACTAAAATCAGGGACTAAACAAGGCTGCCCTCTCTCTCTCTCTCCATGTCTTTTCAATATAGTACTTGAGGTTCTAGCTAGAGCAATTAGACAACAAAAGGAGGTCAAAGGATACAAATTTGAAAGTAAGAAGTCAAACTATCACTATTTGCAGATGATATGATAGTATAATTAAGCGACCCAAAGAACTCTACCAGAGAACTCCTACAGCTGATAAACAACTTCAGCAAAGTGGCCGGATATAAAATTAAATCAAGCAAGTCAGTAGCCTTCCTATACTCAAAGTATAAGTAAGCTGAGAAAGAAGTAAGAGAAATGATACCCTTCATGATAGCCACAAACCATATAAAGGATCTTGGTGTGACTCTAACCAAACAATAGAAAGATTTGTATGACAAGAACTTCAAGTCTCTGAAGAAAGAAATTGAAGAAGACCTCAGAAGATGGAAAAATCTGCCATGTTCATGGATTGGCAGGATTAATATAGTAAAAATGACCATCTTCCCAAAAGCAATATACAGATTTAATGCAATCCCCATCAACATCCCAACTCAATTCTTCATAGAGTTAGAAAGAACAATTCAAAAATTCATCTGGAATAACAGAAAACCCAGGATAGCTAAAACTATTCTCAAGAGTAAAAGAACTTCTGGGGGGAATCAATATCCCGGACCGCAAGGTGTACTACAGAGCAATAGTGTTAAAAACTGCATGGTATTGGTACAATGACAGGCATGTAGATCAATGGAACAGAATTGAAATCCCAGAAATGAATCCACACTCCTATAGTCACTTGATTTTTGACTAAGGAGCCAAAACCATCCAGTGGAAAAAAGAGAGCCTTTTCAACGAATGGTGCTGTCTCAACTGGAGGTCAACATGCAGAAGAATGCAAATTGACCCATTTTTATCTCCTTGCACTAAGCTCAATTCCAAGTGGATCAAGGATCTCCACATAAAACCAGACACACTGAAACTAATAGAAAGGAAAGTAGGGAAGAACCTGAACATGTGGGCACAGGGGAGAATTTCCTGAATAGAACTCCAATAGCTTATGCTCTAAGATCAAGAATTGACAAGTGGGACCTCATAAAATTACAAAGTTTCTGTAAGGCAAAAGACACTGTCAAAAAGACAAAGTGGCAACCAACTAACTTGAAAATGATCTTTACCAACCCTACATCTGACAGAGGGCTAATATCCAATATATACAAAGAACTCAAGAAGTTAAACTCCAGAGAGCCAAGTAACACTATTAAAAATGGGGTACAGAGCTAAACAAATAGTTCTCACCTGAAGAATATCTAATGGCTGAAAAGCACCTAAAGAGATGTTCAACCTCCTTAGTCATTAGGGAAATGCAAATCAAAACAACCCTGAGATTCCATCTCACACCAGTCAGAATGGCTAAAATCAAAACCACAGGAGACAGCAGTTGTTGGAGAGGATGTGGAGAAAGAGGAACACTCCTCCACTGCTGGTGGGATTGCAAACTGATACAAACACCCTGGAAAGCAGTCTGGCAGTTCCTCTAAACCTGGGCATGACACTCCCGGAGGATCCGGCTATACCACTCCTGGGCATATACCCAGAGGCTTTACCTGCATGCAATAAGGACACATGCTCCGCTATGTTCATAGCAGCCTTATTTATAATAGCCAGAAACTGGAAAGAACCCAGATGTCCCTCAACGGAAGAATGGATTCAGAAGATGTGGTATATTTATACAATGGAGTACTACTCTGCAATTAAAAACAATGAACTCATGAAATTCTTAGGCAAATGGTCAGAACTTGAAAATATCATCCTTAGTGAGGTAACAAATCACAAAAGAACACACATGGTATGCAGTCACTGATAAGGGGATATTAACCCAGAATCTCAGAATGACCTAGACACTATTTGCATATCAATAGATTTCCAAGAAGATGGAAGGAGAGACCCCTGGTCCTCGAAAGACTAGATGTAGGGGAGTGCCAGGACAGAGAATCAAGATGGGGTTGAATGAGGAAAAGAGGGAGGGAAGGGGGCTTATGGGACTTTCGGGGAGGGAGCAAACGGGAAAGGGGATATGATTTGGAATGTATAGAAAAAAACTTAGAAAAAAAATTGGGTATAAATCTAAGCAGAAAATTCTAAATAGAGGAAACTCAAATGGCCAAGAAACACTTAAAGAAATGTTCATCATCCATAGCCATCAGGGAAACATAAATCGAAACTATTTTGAAATTCCATATTAAACCTGTCAGAATTGTTAAGTTTAATTACACAAGTGAAAGCTCATGCTTGTGAGGTGTGGAGCAAGGGGAACACTCCTATAAATTTGCTGATGAAAGTGCAAACTTGTAAAGCAACTATGGAAATTAATATTGCTGTCCTTAGAAAGATGAGAATTGACTCAAGACTCAACTATTCATCTCTTGGTCATAAACCCAAAGGGTGTTTCATCCTACAAGAAGGTCATTTGCTCAACTCTCTTCATTACCACTCTATTCATAGTAACTTAAAACTATAAACAGCCTAGATGTCCATCAACCAACAAATAGATGATGAAAGTAGTATATTTACACAACAGATTATTAGTCAGCTGTTAAATGTTATCATAAAATTTTCAGGCATATTGATGAATCAAGAAAAAAATCATCATAAATGAGGTAACACAGTCTCCGAAAGATCAAAAGGGCACTTATGGGAGGGCATTACTGATTAAATAAATGTTAACCTGTTGGGAGCATAGCATGAAAATCCTTAAGGCTATAGATCTTCAGAGAAACTAGGAATATTAAACGCACAGAATTGTCTTTCTAATGGGAAAGATTAGAAACATGTTTTTTTCCAGTCAGAAAGTTGGTAATTGAAAATGATTAACTGATTAGCTGCTTGATGATCTGTGTTATCTGTTGGGCTAAGCTACATCAAGGTCCCACAACCAGGACTGGAGGCACCTAATAGCCTAAATGACCTCTACACTACCTGTATAACCGAGAACAGGCAAGACTCTTAGGTCCTTTAGATAGCACATGTAGCATATCTCTAGAACTCATCTTCTTGGAAGTAATGAAAGTACCCTGATTTGGGTTTCAATGTAATTATGCTTTCTTGTCCATCAAGTACTGTATTACACCAGTACGTTTTTCTTAATTACACTGGGCTTAAATACATTATGAATAAACTGCCTATTATTAGACTCCCTGAAGTCCACACTGGGTTTTCATTATTTCTTTTCAGGGACCCTCTCAGTAACCAAACTATAGTATCTAGACCCAGAGAGGTTAGAAACAAAGGAATGAACAAGAATAAACACATGGATCTTCCTGGGATGGTGAAATGGAACATAATTTACAAGTCACAATGCACAGACAACAGGAAGCTCAAGAAGAAGGAAGATTAAAGTGGGGGTACTTTGTTTCCTCTGACAAAGGGAACAAAATGCTCACAAGAGTCATTATGGAGGCAAAATGTGGAGCAGAGACTGAAGTAAAGGCCACCCAGAGACTCCCCTACCTAGGGATTCATCCTATAAACAGTCACCAAACCCTGACACTATTATGGACAACAAGAAGTGCATACCGACAGGAGCCTGTTATGGTTGTCTCTGGAGGGTCCCTGCCGGAGCCTTACAAATACAGAGGCAGATGTTAGCAGCAAACTATTGGACTGAGTGTGGGGTCACCAATGGAGGAGATGGAGGGTGAATTGGAGGAGCCAAAGGGGTTTGCAGTCCCATGGGAAGAACAATGATGTGGGCCACCCAGACTCTCCAGGACTCCCAGGGACTAAACCATCAACCAAGGGGTACACATGATTCCAGCCAAAAGTGTGGCAGAGGAATACCTTGTCCAGCAGTAGTGGGAGGAGAGGTCCTTGATCCTGTGAAGGCTCAATTGATGCCCCATCATAGGAAAATCGAGGAGGGGTAGATGGGAGTGGGTCAGGTGGAGGGGCATATACTTGGAGGCAGGGGGTGGGAGGAGTGATTGGGGGTTTTCAGAGAGGGGGGAAACTGGGAAAGGTTTTAGCATTTGAAAAGTAAATGAAGAATATATTCAATAAAATATATTTAAAAAAAGAAAAGAAGGATATAGTCGTTCATTAATGGAAGTACTACATAGGGTGTGTGGCAGATAGAAGGTGGAGGGAATGTGCAGCGATATTTAGAATTAAGAGGGATTTGAGGGATGATGTGGAAATACAGTGCAGTAAAATCTTCCTGAAATTTATAAAGGTGAGTCTAAAGTGGTCTCCAAATAGTAGAGGATAGAGTCTCAACTGGCCATCTCTTTTTATTAAAGAAGGCTTTCACTATCCTGACTGGATTGCATTCAGTTTTGTTGTCGCCAAAGAAGTCCCATGAAAATCCCCAAACAACTCAGGCTCTTACTAAAACAATAGTGTGCTCTCTGTGAATGTACAGTTAGACTCCATTCTGAGAAGAACACCATACAAATTATTGAACATGGAGAATTAGAGTTGGTACCTAAATAAAGCCTTTTCTCCTACTTTCTGCTGGCTTTGTTTTGTGAAGAACTATGAATGCTACCAAAAGTGAAACATAAATACTTATGCTGCCACCAAAGCTTTGATCTACAATCTGTCCTGCCTGTACAATATTCCAGGACAATAGTGGCACAGAATTTGTTCAAAGAGCTAATCAATATCTGATTTGATTTAATGTATACTCAAGGAGACTGAACGCATACCTGACACTACTTTGGTGATCATGATCCAGAAATTAGATATTCCAGAGACATACCATTAAACCACATATTACTGGTCAAAGAAAAAAAATAGTACCAAGAAAATGACTCCTAATGATATACTGGTATACTCAAGGATCTGTGCCTTATTCTGACATTGTTAGAAAAGCTTCCTTCTGCAGCAGATGTAAACAGAGGCAACAAACCAAAACCATATATATTTTAACTTTCAGTTTAGTATTTTGAAGATTTTTTTTACTTTAATGTTCCCTATTATTAAAAATAGATTTTCTCCTAAAACATATGATGATTATAGTTTCCTTTCCCTCTATTCTTCCCAGTTTTACCCCCTCACCTCTCCTCTGGATCCATTCCTTTTTTGTCTCTCATTAGAAAAGAAGAGGCTTCTAAGTGATAACAAATTAACATATAATAAGATGAAACTGAGCCTGGAGAATGCAATTTAAAGAAGAAAAATAGATCCAAGAGCAGGCACAAGAGCCAGAGTACACTCATCCGTTCACTCAGGAGTACCATAAAATATGAAACTAAACTGAAGGCTATAATAAATTCAGATTAGGTGTACACCTAAGCTGGCCCTGTGATTGCTGCTTCTATCTCTGTACATTTATATGAACTTTACCCAGTTGATTTAGAGGTTCTTTTTTCTTGGTGCTCTCCACTGCCTCTGGCTCTTACATTCTTTTCACCTCCTCTTCTGGGGGCTTCCTGATATCTGATGGGGAGCAGGGATTTGATGGAGACATCCTATTTAGCACAGTGTATTCCAAGCTCTCTATCTATTTCTGTCTCTTTGTCTATATCTCCCTGTCTGACTCTGTCTTTCTGTTCTTCATCTCTCTTTCTCTTGTATCACTGTTTCTGTCCCTCAGTGTCTCTGTCTTTTTGTACTCTTTGTATCTATCTGTCTGTCTGTCTGTCTATCATCTATCTATCTATCTATTATCTGTCCATCTGTCTGTCTGTCCGTCTGTCCACCCATACTCCCACCCATACATACATACATACATCTACCATACATCTACCCACCCATCCATCCATCCATCCATCCATTCATCTAACCATCCATCATCCACCTACCTACCTACCTACCTTCCTACCTACCTACCCTACCCTACCTTCCTACTTACCTACCTACCTACTTACCTATCTACCTACCTACAGACATACCTACCTATCCAACCATCCATCCATCCAACCACCACCTCACCCAACCACCCACCCACACACCCACCTACCCTCCCACCTACCCACACATTGATCCATCCATCCATCGATCGATCGATCGATCGATCGATCGATCTATCTATCTATCTATCTATCTATCTATCTATCTATCTATCCATCTATCTATCTATCATCTACTCCCTCTACATATCTCCCTCTACAGCATCTAGTTGTGGGTCTCTATTTGATCCCATTTGCTGCAGGAAGAAGCTTTTCTGACACTGGCTGAATTAGACACTGCTTTATGAGTATGGCAGAATACCACTAGGCATTAGAATTCATTTAATCACTACTTTAGTTTTTTTAAGACCAGTACTATTTGGTTTTACTGTAGATATCTGGGTTATCTAGTCTCTGTTTCTTGCTCACTCCATCAGTGTTTAGTAGGTGTTTCATCTTGTGAAGTAGACCTTAAATCAAATCAGACATTAAGAGGTTAGTCCCACAAACTTTGTTCTCATAAATATCATTTAAACCTAGTTAATCATTACATCTTTATATCTTTATATTTTAAAAACAAGCTCAAATGTACAAAGTTAATGTTACTTAAATGAAATAGAGTCTTTTGGAGACACAATTATGTCAAAATATGAATGTTTTATGGCTAGATAGATACCCCTACCTAATGACAGGCCTTTGTTTTTGATGTATGAGGAAGAAACAAACCATGGCTTCAAGGATATTTAACCATAATGTTGCATTTTTGTTGCCATGAGATAGAGTAAAAGTGTCCTTGACTACCCCATGTCTAACTCTTTTGCTGATCAAACACATTCACATCACTTTCACCTCTGATAGTCTGCATTAGTCAATATTTCTTATTTCTTGAGATTTCATTAGTTTTACTCTAGTAAATTATTATTATTTTTAAAAAATAATTTCTATTCTGCCAATTTATTTTTAAGAACAAAATGGAAAAATCTTAGGTTCTCATTCATAGAGGAAAGGTCATATGTCCTGGTATAGTCATACAAAAAAATACAATTTAGCAACATAGTGTATATAGTTTCTCACATAGGGTAATTTATGGATAAATTTGGCAAACATACTAACTAAAAGCTCTTTTACAAAGAAAAGGATGTAATGCATAGTTCTATTTGCTATTTTCATTAAAGGGATAATCAACACTGATAGTCTATAACCTCAAATTCTAAGAGACCAAGAACAATTATTATGGAGGGCATGTATAGGATGTGGACATCATGAAACACTTAATTTAGGAAACTTCTAAAAACTGAAATTCACAGTTGTAGTGACCATACTTTATTTGTTTATTTTATTAGATATATTCTTTATTTACATTTCAAATGTTGTCCCCTTTCCTGGTTTCACCCCTGAAAATCCTATAGCCAATCTCTCCTCTCCCTGTTCCCCAATCAACCCTTTCCCACTCTCCTGTCCTGGTATTCCACTACACTGCAACATATGGCCTTCCAAGGACCAAGGGCCTCTCCTCCCTTTGATGTCCAACAAGGCTATCCTCTGATGCCTATGTTTCTGGAGCCCTGGGTAACTCCATGTGTACTCTTTGGTTGATGGTTCAGCCCCTGTGAACTCTGGGGGTACCAGGTGGCTCATCTTCTTGTTGATCCTATGGTGCTGCAAACCCCTTCAGCTCCTTGGGTCCTTTCTCTAGCTCCTCCATTGGAGACCCTCTGTTCAGTTCAATGGTGGGCTGAGAGTGTATACTAGCAGAACCTCCCGGTGACAGCTATATCACGCTCCAGTCAGGAAGCACTTGTGGGCATCCACAATAGTGTCTGGGTTTTGAAACTGTATGTGGGATGGATCCCTAATTGGGGCAGTCTCTGGGTGGTCTTTCCCTCAGACTCTGCTCTACACTTTGTCCGTGTATCTCCTTCTGCAGCTATTTTGTTCCCCCTTCTAAGAAGGATCAGAGTATCCGTACTTTGTTCTTCCTTCTTCTTGAGCTTCATTTGTTCTGTGAACTGTGTCTTGGGTATTCCAAACTTCGGGGATAATATCCACTTGTCAGTGAGTGCATACCATGTGTATTCTTTTTTGATTGGGTTACCTCACTCAGGATATTTTCCAATTCCACCCATTTGATTAAGAATTTCATGAATTCATTGTTTTTAATAGCTGAGTACTATTTATTCCATTGTGAAAATATACCAAATTTTCTGTATCCATTCCTCCATTAAGGGACATCTTGGTTCTTTCCAGCTTCTGGCTACTATAAAGAAGGTTGCTATGAACATAGTGGAGCATGTATCCTTATTGCATGCTAGAGAATCCTCTGGGTATATACCCAGGAGTGGTATAGCAGGGTTCTCTGGTAGTATTATGCCCAGTTTTCTGAAGAACCAACAAACTGATTTCCAGAGTGGTTTTACTAGCTTGCAATTCACCCAGCAGTGGAGGAGTGTTCCTCTTTCTCCACATCCTCACCAGCCCCTACGGCTCTGAGTTTTGATCTTAGCCATTCTAACTGGTGTGAGGTGAAATCTCAGGGTTGTTTTGATTTGCATTTCCCTGATGACTAAGGATGTTTTGTTTCTTTTTGTCCTTCTCTACCATTTGATATTCCTCAGTTGAAAATTGTTTGTTTAGCTCTGTACACCATTTTTAATAGGGTTATTTGGTTCTCTGGAGTCTAACTTATTGAGTTCTTTTTTATATATTGGATATTAGCCCTCTGTAAAATGTAGGGTTGGTAAACATCTTTTCCTTATTTGCTGGTTGCCATTTTGTCCTATTGATAGTGGCACAGAAACTTTGTAATTTTATGAGGTTCCATTTGTCAATTCTTGATCTTAGAGCATATGCTATTGGTGTTCTATTCCGGAAATTTCCCCCTATGCTCCAGGTTATTCTCTATTTCCTTTTCGATTAGTTTCAGTGTTTCTGATTTTATGTGGAGTTCCTTATCCACTTGGACTTGAGCTTTGTACAAGGAGATAAGAATAGATCAATTTGCATTTTTCTGCATGCTAACTGACAGTTGAACCAGCAACATTTGTTAAAAATTCTAAGTCAAACAAATCAGTACCCTTTCTATACTCAAAGGATAAATAGTCTGAGAAGGAAATTAGGGAAAGAACACCCTTCACAATAGTCACAAACAATATAAAGTATCTTGGTGTAACTCTAACCAAACAAGTGAATGATCTGTATGACAAGAACTTCAAGTTTCTGAAGAAAGAAATCAAAGAAGACCTTAGAAGATGAAAAGATCTCCCATGTTCATGGATTGGCAGGACTAATATAGTAAAAATGACCATCTTTCCAAAAGCAATCTACAGATTCAATGCAATCCCCATCAAAATTCCAACTCAATCCTTCATAGAAATAGAAGGAACAATTCTCATATTCATCCGGGATAACAAAAAACCCAGGATAGCTAAAACTCTTCTAAATAGTAAAAGAAATTCTGAGGAAATCAGTATTCCAGACCTCAAGCAGTATTACAGATCAATAGTTTTAAAAACTGCATGGTATTGGCACAGTGACAGGCATGTAGATCAACACAATAGAATTGAAGACCCAGAAATGAACCCACACACCTCTGGTCACTTGATCTTTGACAAAGGAGTAAAAACCATCCAGTGACCATACTTTAAAAAAGTCTTAATCACATTGGGAAATCGTTTTTTGAGCAATTCTAGTTATAAATTTATTGTAGAAATTTACCAAGACTATGCTTTTAAATTGTTGTATGGTACAGAAAAGCATTCTACTAATCTTTTCTGACGAAATTTTGCACGGCTGAGTTTATTAAAGTCAAACCTATTCCCTATTGATATCATTTGTTTGTGACTGTGATAGACTAAAGTATATATAAAATTCCTATTTATTATTAGCAAAATAATTTATTATTTAATAATAATAATAATAATATTTATTATTAGCTTCATCTTTAAACACTTAAAGAATATTTACAGAAAAGGTGATTAACTTTATTCAGTCTACTTAAAGACAGATTTGATAAACAGCAAGTAAATGTCTAAGCATCTGCCCATCTACTTAGGTAAGAAGCTGTCACTAGGAAGATGCAGACTATGGAGGATATCTACATAGAGTAGTAGATCAGAGGTGAACAGATTACTAATCCATTCCTGGACATAGAAGCCATCATGAAGCTCTTAGATGAACTAAATGTCACTACAGAACACAGTTGAGATACTCAGCCAGACACAAAGATAAATGTAAGAATGACCTTCAGCATGATGGGTGTGGCTGATGAGGAGTACCCAATGTTTACAAATACCAAATGGCTGAGGAAATGGCCCATGAAGTCGTGAAGATGAGGACTGCTTCTGATTAGCATGATTATGCTCACATCGCTGATTAAAGTGTCTGAATAGATTCCTAGAACCATGACAAATAAAATATAGCAGCCTCTGATAACACCAAAAGAATCGATTGTTACAGTTGTGTGGTTTCTTGGTCTCATCTATGACAGGAATACTGCCACTGGTGGAGGGGGGTGGAGGGAGGAATCTAGTCAGCTATTAGACATGAATACAGTATTGTCACCTACTGTTTTCACAGATGCTATATAATGCAAATTACAGAAATAAGGACACTGTATATAAATTTCAGGAGGAATGTTTTCATGTACTACCTCTCTTAAATGCTAAAGTGATAAGTATCAATTGATGCATGGACAATAATACTTAGTGCTCTTTTTATAAATTTTGTAACATATGATTTGTGCTTCAAGATTCTAGTTTGCACTCCAGTGAGCAATAATAAATGTGAAACAGAATTGATTATGTATTTTTATTTCACAAACTCATTGTCTGAAACCATACATACAGACACTGACAGTCAGAGAGACAGACAGGCACAGACACATACATACAAATACACATCCCACACATGTCTTCAAACCATGTGCTCCATCATCTACAGCATTATATTTTTTATTTTGTTTAAAAATAATTAGTTTATATTCACTGATCAAAGCCATCAGTTTCATGGTCGTTTTATTCAAGTATTTTATCCACTTTGACCATATTCCCCTTCATTTTCTTCCCCACATTGTTATTCTTTTACAGATTAGCACCCTTTCTCTTCCTAAATATTCTATCATCTAAATCTATGCCATATACATACATGTGTATAAATCTTATTATCTCTAATAATATCATATGTGTGTTTCATGAGCAATAGCTAGCCATGTTATGAACAGTATGCATTTATATCTCTAAAATTCATTGTATTCCTTAGGTGATACATGATACAGATATGAAATATATTAGTGAACCTTAACCTTTTAAAGAAAATATATGTATATACCAGTATCAAAACTAAAATGAGCATTGTATAGCATAGATGCAAGAGGTTAGACAGCGTTACCATGACTGGTTTAGCAACAGAGGCCTGAGATCACAATCTGTCTTTGTTACTGAAAATTGATGAACCCCCTAGAAGAGTGAAATATACTAAATGGTACTCACCTTTCTTTATTAAAAAACATAACATCTCATAATACTCTTAATTTTAGTATGTTTAATGGATGCATTAGTCATAGAAACAAACAAATATAGAATTATTAATGTCTTTAAGAAGATTACCACTAACATCTGATATATTAATGAGAAATAAATATTCCTGTATCAACAGGAAAGAAAAATTATTACCTATTAGTATCTATGCCACATGGAAAAATAGCAAAGAATTGTCACTATAAAGCAAGGCTGTGTTTTAAAAGAGGTCAAACGGATACAAATTGGAAAGGAAGAAGTCAAACTATCACTATTTGCAGACGATATGATAGTATACATAAGCGACCCAAAGAACTCCACCAGAGAACTCCTACAGCTGATAAACAACTTCAGCAAAGTGGGCGGATATAAAATCAACTCAAGCAAGTCAGTAGCCTTCTTATACTCAAAGGATAAGCAGGCTGAGAAAGAAGTAAGAGAAATGATACCCTTCACGATAGCCACAAACCATATAAAGTATCTTGGCGTGACTCTAACTAAACAAGTGAAAGATCTGTATGACAAGAACTTCAAGTCTCTGAAGAAAGAAATTGAAGAAGACCTCAGAAGATGGAAAAATCTGCCATGCTCATGGATTGGCAGGATTAATATAGTAAAAATGACAATCTTGTCAAAAGCAATATACAGATTCAATGCAATCCCCATCAAAATCCCAACTCAATTCTTCATAGAGTTAGAAAGAGCAATTCAAAAATTCTTCTGGAAGAACAAAAAACCCAGGATAGCTCAAACTATTCTCAACATTAAATGTACTTTTGGGGGAATCAGTATCCCAGATCTCAAACTGTATTGCAGAGCAATAGTTTTAAAAACTGCATGGTATTGGTACAGTGACAGGCATGTAGATCAATGGAACAGAATTGAAGACCCAGAAATGAATCCACACTCCTATGGTCACTTGATCTTTGAGAAAGGAGCTAAAACTATCCCGTGGAAAAAAGATAGCCTTTTCAACAAATGGTGCTGGCTCAGCTGGAGGTCAACATGCAGAAGAATGCAAATTGACCCACTCTTATCTCCTTGCACTAAGCTCAATTCCAAGTGGATCAAGGACCTCCACATAAAACCAGACACACTGAAACTAATAGAAAGGAAACTAGGGAAGAACCTTGAACATATGGGCACAGGGGAGAATTTCCTGAATAGAACTCCAATAGCTTATGCTCTAAGATCAAGAATTGACAAGTGGGACCTCATTAAATTACAAAGTTTTTGCAAGGCAAAAGACACTGTCAAAAAGACAAAGCGGCAACCAACTAACTGGGAAATGATCTTTACCAACCCTACATCCAACAGAGGGCTATTATCCAATATATACAAAGAACTCAAGAAGTTAAACTTCAGAGAGGCAAGTAACCCTATTAAAAAATGCGGTACAGAGCTAAACAAAGAGTTCTCACCTGAAGAATATCTAGTGGCTGAAAAGTACCTAAAGAGATGTTCATCATCCTTAGTCATTAAGGAAATGCAAATCAAAACAATCCTGAGATTCCATCTCACACCAGTCAGAATGGCTAAGATCAAAAACACAGGAGACAGCAGTTGTTGGCGAGGATGTGGAGAAAGAGGAACACTCCTCCACTGCTGGTGGAATTGCAAGCTGGTACAACCACTCTGGAAAGCACTCTGGCGGTTCCTCAGAAAACTGGGCATGACACTCCCGGAGGATCCAGCTATACCACTCCTGGGCATATACCCAGAGGCTTTACCTGCATGCAATAAGGACATATGCTCCACTATGTTCATAGCAGCCTTATTTATAATTGCCAGAAGCTGGAAAGAACCCAGATGTCACTCAACGGAAGAATGGATTCAGAAGATGTGGTATATTTACACAATGGAATACTACTCTGCAATTAAAAACAATGAACTCAACGAAATTCTTAGGCAAATGGTTAGAACTTGAAAATATCATCCTTAGTGAGTTAACCCAATCACAAAAGAACACACATGGTATGCAGTCACTGATAAGGGGATATTATCCCAGAATCTCGGAATACCCTAGACACAATTCGCATATCAATAGATTTCTAAGAAGATGGAAGGAGAGACCCCTTGTCCTGGAAAGACTGGATGTAGGGGAACACCAGGACAGAGAAGCGAGAGGGGGTTGAATGGGGAAAAGAGGGAGGGAAGGGGTCTTATGGGACTTTCGGGGAGGGAGGAAACGTGAAACGGGAAATGATTTTGAATGTAAATAAAAAAAAACTTAGAAAATAAAATTAAAAAAAAAAGAAAACGTCTCATGGAAAATGACTCTTTGAGTTGCTTGTTATAAATTCACTGAAAATCAATTGGGACTACAAATTGAATGTACTCATGTTCATATAAATACATGCTATTTGGTAGCACCTATTCACATATCTTTATATGCATTAACATTTTAGGTGAAAATATCATGGATTGCCAAACATTTCTCTGTTTCCCTTGGAATATCAGGAGTGAACAAGGGTATAGTGCCGTAGAAATAATTTTAGCACACAATTGAAAGCTTTCTGGAAACAAAGTACTTTTACACAACTCTAAATGGCACTATCTTTATTTTTAAATTTTGTTCTACATTTTTAACTAGTGAGAAATTCACATACAATTGGAGAAGATAATATCACAGAGATCCTATGTGTACTCCAAATCTTAAAATGATGTCACAACTACTATAATGGCACAGAATATAAACACAGTCATGTCACAGGCCATGTCCACCAAAATGAGGATTTCTCATGAACACATACACACACACACACACACACACACACACATATATATCTATATATCTATATCTATATCTATATATATATATATATATGATCTTTTTCTTCATCTCTGATAACATGTAATGTTTTCTTCATATCTTAGATTTGTCCCTTCAAAAGGTTTATCATTATAACGCACTTATGTGTATATACTTAGTAATCTCCTCTGTTCTGATCTATACTCTGTCAAATATACATGTGGCAAATCTTTATTTTCCTAAATAAATATCTATCATGACATCATTTCCTTTTCTACTTCTAAAATTTGCCATTATATTTGTACATTGGATGTATCATTAAACAGTATATGGCTAAGCTTTTTTATTTTCAAATATACTAATATCAACAATAAATAAATGGCACCTCATGAAACTGAAGTTTTTTTTAGGGCAAAGGACACCATTAATAGGACAACATCAATCTAGATTAGTTGCCATTAGAATAGTCATTGTTTGGCCACTCCCATAAGCTCTGAGCCACCATTACTAAAGAAATTCTTGCAGACAGCAGAGGTTGTAGGTTTAAGGTTTTGTGGCTAGGTACAAACTCCCTCCTGCTGAGGCTTCTGGAAGAGAGAATTAGTTCCTCCCAGGATGAGACTCTTAATTTGCTATCTAATACAATCACACCACTGGAAACCTTGCCTGGTTATAGGAGATGACCAATTTAGGCTCTGTATTCTTCATAACTAGGAGGATTTCTGACTAGGGTCATCCTCATAGACTCCCCCAACCTCACATAAATGGCTTGTCATAATGTTCATTTTTATTCCTGTCAGTACGTGATCTGTGCAGAGGCAGCCTGGTTTCAGGTAGAGCAAGAACTTTGGACCCCTGAGACCCGGTAGGGGGTGGCTTCCACCTATGACCTTGTGGGCAGAGCTTCCACCTGCTTGGGACAGGAGGAATTCAGTCATCACCCCCTGGACCAGGGCCCCTGCTGCAATTGGCCCCCTCCCGCCACAGGAGAGATGTGTGGCTGTCAGTCACATCACTGTAGTTGCAGCTCCAAGCTTTCCCCACATGTAAATAAAGTTCCCCCATGTTCTCAATCCAAGTCAATGAGAAGTACCTGCTGCCACACCATGGAGTACCCCAAAATTGTATATAAATCCTATCCTGAATCCTATAGTTTAATAAAGGGTGTTTGAGGATTACTCTGTTGTCTGGGAGATTCTGTCACAAAGAGCTGTAATACAAGGGAAGAAGTCTTCTCTCCTGGAACACCACCAGCCACTCTGCCACAATCTTCCCAGGCTAGACAGCCATTGTCAGCCTCAGACTGGACTCCATGCAGAGCAGCACGGGCAACCAAGACTGTAGCAGTGACAGTGGTGGCTGTGGCAACAGTTGAGGTGCCCAGCTTCCCTGTCCTCCCTCTCTGCCAGAACCCTCGCACACACACACCTGGCAGGGCCTCCGCACGCAGGCCCACAGCTGGCACCTAATGTGGGGCTTGAGCAAACAGGACTACACCTGAAGGGATACTACAGGAAGTTGAGTCCCTTCCCCCACCTCTGGAAACAACCAAACTGTTTTTCTTACTATGCTTTCAGTCAGCGCCATCATGTGGATTTAGGCAAACCAAAGGGGCAACTGAAGTCTTCTGGGCAGAGCTACTCTCTGGTTTTGGCTGAAGGCCCTTCTGGCCTCTGTCTAAATTCCGACAGCCCCAATGCCTATGGCAGATTGATGTCACCCATATTCCCCAATTTGGCAGACAAATATGTTTGTGTCAAAATAGATACATATTCACATTTCATATGGGTTACAGCCCAAACATGTGAAAACTTAAAAAGGTTGATTCACCATATGCTCTCTACATTTGCCATCATGGGCATTCCTCAAAAGATAAAAACTGCCTTTACTATCGCTCAACTTAAAACCTTTTGTGCACACTGGGAAATTGCCCATCATACGGGAATTCCCCACAATCCCCAGGGCCAAGGAATAGTAGAAAGAACACATCAAACCCTGAAGACCCAGCTCCTAAAACAAAAGGCAACCACCTATCCCCCTAATGTGCAATTAATGATGGCTCTGACTACCCTAAACATATTTAATGGTTAGAAAGACTCCAAACATCCTCCTATAACTCTCCATTGGCACACACCAAAATTAAATGCCCCCTATCCTAGTATGATGGCAAGATCCTTTGGATGGTATTTGGAAGGGACCAGACTCCCTCCTTACAACTGGAAGGGATTTTGCTTGTGTCTTTGCAAAGGATCAGCTTAAGACTATCTGGGTTCCTGCCAGAAATGTCCGACACCACCCCACCGACCAAGAAGATGGCCTGCCTCTCATTGACAGATCAGGAACAGAAGCAGAGGAGGAGACAGAGGAAATGCCACACCCAGAGGAACAGCAAGATCTCCTGGAAGGACATCCATGACCTGGTGACTGAGGCCCAGGCCATGTGCCCTCCACAAGCTCCCCCCTCCTCTAGTCTTTTGGCTTTTTTTGTTATTCTTAATACTAACTCTGCTACTGCTCAGCCCCTCCTTAGCATCCCTAACACTTACCAACGGAGATTCTATGCTAAAGAAACTTACAGTGGATACAATAAGGTTATTGGGACCCAGGATTGCCCACTTGAAGGATGTCAAACCAGAATTAAGATCCCTCTATACCCAGATTCCATCTACACTATCCCAAGCCCTTTTCTCTGCTTTCCTTACTGAAACACAGGTGAATGTCTCCAGGAGGTCTCTACATAAGGAGGTTGCAGATACTGGAGCTGCAGAACGGAATCCACAAGTCATGGTGGCATCATGTTCACCAACCTTATTACTCATTTTCAGCTTTCCATCAACGACCCATGGAATGAACGCTGGTGGACCTGAGTCATTGGTAAACTTTATCCCAGTGGCTATGCCAGATACCCAGTTCTGACCTGCACATCTCCTGTGGGCTTGTTGCTGCACCCAAAACAGCCTTTACCCATGCTAATATTATTCAACAGGAAAATCAGTCTTGAAAGGAGCTATGAGCTACCAACTCCTGGCTGCAATACATCCAATATGCAGCTGACCTTCTTCCCTTAACAACCCACCCCAACTCCTCCCAATGCTTTTTCTGTGCTTCTCTCTCCTGACCTTTATTAGCAGCTGTTCCCATTAATATTTCCCTTCACGATCTCCATGGAACCCTACCCATGAAGAAAGCACAAGACATCCCTCTCTTTGACCTACCCTCCCCTCTTTGCCTTGTAGGGCCCTCCTCAAAACCCCATCTTACATGCTACCTCCTTGGTCCCATACTAGCCACTGGAGCCTTGCTTCTCTTGGCACCCTGTCTCATTCAGATTTTAAAGCAGCAGATGAGTAGCATTGCAAAAATCACTACCAATCAGGTCATGGTTCAGAATCAAACTGTGCCCAGCATAGGAGACAGTCATCCTGATGACACCTCACCCTTATAAAAAAGAAAAAGGGGGAGTTGTCAGGAGATGATCTGTACAGAGGCAGCCTGGTTTCAGGTAGAGCAAGGACTTTGAACCCTTGAGATCCAGCCACTCTGTTGCAATCTTCCCAGGTTAGGCGGGCTTCATCAGCCACAGACTGGACTTGGTGCGGAGCAGTGTGGGCAAGGTGGTGGTGCCCAGCTGGTGGAAGTGGCTTCCTTGTCCTCCCCTCTCTGCCAGAACTCTCACACCCACACCTGGCTGGGCCTCCACATGTAGGTCCACATATTCCTAGTGCTTCTATGGCAATATGAGAGAAAAGGCAAGAGAATCTTCTGGAAGCTTGATGACAGCTTATCTGAAATATACAATGGAACAGAAAGAAATGAAATTGTGTTTTAAAACAAATTGGAAGGATAACAGACTCCTGGAATATTGTGCTCTAACTTCTACATGTGCTCTACACCATACAGACACACCACACCACACCACACACACACACACAGACACACACACACACACACACACACACTTGTGCCAAACCAAAGAACAAACAACATCAGAGTAACAAAGAAAAGGAAATGATAGACCCCCCATTTTGACTTCATGGTTATCAGATTAGAAATGATCTTATAGATCAATTTACTCTCTGAATGTTGAGACCTTTGTGTTTGTCTACTCAATATATTACTGCCCTTAATATCAAAAGCTTAATTTGGATATGGCTTGTTCTGTTTTTTTGTTTTTTTTTTATTTTTTTTTTAATTTTATTTTATTTTATTTTTTTAATTTACATTCCAAATCACTTCCCCTTTCCCGTTTCCTCCCTCCCCGAAAGTCCCATAAGCCCCCTTCCCTCCCTCTTTTCTCCGTTCAACCCCCTCTCATTACTCTGTCCTGGCGTTCCCCTACATCCAGTCTTTCCAGGACCAGGGGTCTCTCCTTCCATCTTTTTAGAAATCTATTGATATGCTGATTGTGTCTAGGGTATTCTGAGATTCTGGGTCAATATCCCCTTATCAGTGACTTCATACCATGTGTGATCTTTTGTGATTGGGTTACCTCACTAAGGATGATATTTTCAAGTTCTGACCATTTGCCTAGGAATTTCGTGAATTCATTGTTTTTAATTGCAGAGTAGTATTCCATTGTGTAAATATACCACATCTTCTGAATCCATTCCTCCGTTGAGGGACATCTGGGTTCTTTCCAGCTTCTGGCTATTATAAATAAGGCTGCTATGAATATAGTGGAGCATGTGTCCTTATTGCATGCAGGTAAAGTCTCTGGGTATATGCCCAGGAGTGGTATAGCCGGATCCTCCGGAAGTGTCATGCCCAGTTTTCTGAGGAGCCGCCAGACTGCTTTCCAGAGTGGTTGTACCAGCCTGCAATTCCACCAGCAGTGGAGGAGTGTTCCTCTTTCTCCACATCCTCGCCAACAACTGCTGTCTCCTGTGTTTTTGATCTTAGCCATCCTGACTGGTGTGAGATGGAATCTCAGGGTTGTTTTGATTTGCATTTCCCTAATGACTAAGGATGATGAACATCTCTTTAGGTGCTTCTCAGCCATTAGATATTCTTCAGGTGAGAACTCTTTGTGTAGCTCTGTACCCCATTTTTTAATAGGGTTACTTGCCTCTCTGGAGTTTAACTTCTTGAGTTCTTTGTATATCTTGGATATTAGCCCTCTGTCGGATGTAAGGTTGGTAAAGATCATTTCCCAGTTAGTTGGTTGCCGCTTTGTTTTTTTGACGGTGTCTTTTGCCTTGCAAAAACTTTGTAATTTAATGCGGTCCCATTTGTCTATTCTTGATCTTAGAGTATAAGCTATTGGAGTTCTGTTCAGGAAATTCTCCCCTGTGCCCATATGTTCAAGGTTCTTCCCTAGTTTCCCTTCTATTAGTTTCAGTGTGTCTGGTTTTATGTGGAGATCTTTGATCCACTTAGAATTGAGCTTAGTGCAAGGAGATAAGGATGGGTCAATTTGCATTCTTCTGCATGTTGACCTCCAGCTGAGCCAGCACCATTTTTTTATGAGGCTTATTTTATTTTCCTGTTAAAACTCACAGCACCTCACCACTGACTGGTACAAAAGTGGTTTATTTTCCAAATAAAAAAAATTTGAGCAATATTTTACATACATTTATATTACTGGAAAATGCACAATAAACAATAATTGCATGTTCTGCTGATCTCAACAGTCATCTGATTTGAGGAAGTCAGATGAACTCCTTGTTAATTCACATTCCTGTGGTGGTGTGAATTGGCTGCACTTTATACACAAGCACTTCAAAAATAAATGTCCACTTCATCTTGGACTCATTTTTCTCTCTCTGTATCAGCAGATGGCTTCACTTGAGCTATCCTGTCTGTAAATAATAGGCTAAGAACATGGAATATCAGTAAATCACCATGTGTCTACTGATTTGTGAGCCAGAGACTTCTTGTGCTCTGTGTTTCTTTAATCAAAGACTCTACACAGTTTCCTGAATCTGTAATCAAAAGAACCTGGAGGTTCATCTCCATCTTGGACTCTGTTTTAGTTTGTTATATAATGTTATTAACTTTACTATGCCTGTTGTCCACTGTGTTACTGGACTTTGAGCAGGGTCTTCTCACACCAATCATTAAGCAAGAAAACACCTCTGATATTGATTTTCTCAACTGATATTCCTTCTTTGTAGACATCATCTAGTTTCATGTTTTTTGTTTGTTTGTTTTTTGTTTCTTTGTTTTGTTTTTTTAAATCTAACCAATACTTCTCACTAGGCTGTGGATGAAGAGGGATCATTTGACTAGTATAATTCCTGATCCAGGCAAAGAGAACAGAAAGGAAGATAGAGTGAATTCCTTTCCCATTAAACTACTAAAATTGAGTGAAATTGGTGAGTAGGGGGTATTGCTTCTATATTTGTTTCTTTGTTTTATGATTTATGCGGGTTGATTTTCAAGGAGCTTCTGTTTCTCTGTTTCTTAATTCTGATACTAAAGCTTACAACTTTGTTGCCTGTGTCTGTTTGGGGTTCTGGTTTGTAGCTCCACATAAAACTCACATGACTCATTGTTGTGTCTCTCATATTGAGATACTCAAGCAATTCATCTCCTTTACCTTTGTAGGAATCCCACTACCTTTTAAAAATAATGAGCATCAAAAATATTTATCCTAACATTCATACATTTTTAAAGGCTAGTCTAATAGAGTCTACCATGGCATTTTAGAGGTGGAGGCCTCTATATTTATAATGGAAAGAGCTTATTAAGAGCAATGTGTCAAAAAGTGTTTCCTTGTGGTAGAGAGATTTACAAAGATGATAACTCCCCTCCTCACAAAGCAGGCTTTAAAGGATGGCAAACATGAACGGCTGTGACCTTTTGTTAGTATGTGAAGACTATTTGCATACACTGTAAGATAGCCACAGCCATCAGAATCAGTTGTTTCAGACAGAGAACCTATTGTTTTATTTATTAATTTACACTTTTTTCATTAATGTTGGCTTATTATTTATTTAAGTTTACTGTGTTTCTAGAAGTATATGACAATTAGAGCCCAAAGAAAGAAAATGAAATTTTAATCACCTAAATGAACAACTATTGTTATAGAAAACAAACCATGCATATGCAACAAGCAGTAGAGTATGTAAAAATATTCAATAAGTTACTACGATCAACTTACTCTGGGCATATTGAGTCCTATACATTTAGATTGGGTTGTCCTATATCAACTAACTCATTCTAGGGACCACTTCATAGACATGTTCAGAAGTTTACCTCTTAAGTGATTCTAGACTACCTATGGATTTTCCAAGATCATATACAGCTTCCCAAATCTGTATCTAGCAGTACCTGGAGGTTCTCATTGATGATTAGTGTGAATCACCATGGTGACTATTTCAGCAATTTCTAAGACATGAAGTAATCTAGATCTTTGGAGGCTTTGAAGAAGAAATTAATTCCTTGGATTTATGGCTATGGCTGATATGTGGAAAATAAATTAGAAGAAAGTAAGAACATAAAATAAAAGAATTTTAGAGTTGTAGTATGTTTGTCCAGATAAGCAGAATGCACAGCACACAGATACAAACACATATAAGCATATTCATATATGCATGAATTTACAAACATGTCTCCAGAGAGATTTGAAGGAATCGTGCACTAAAATTTATATACAGAGTAATAGAGAGACAGAGAGAGGGAGAGAGAGAGAGAGGGAGAGAGAGAGAGAGAGAGAGAGAGAGAGAGAGAGAGAGAGACAGAGACAGAGAGAGACAGAGACAGAGGGAGAGACAGAGAGAGACAGACAGAGAGACACACACACACAGAGGGACGGAGAGAGAGAGAGAGAGAGAGAGAGAGAGAGAGAGAGAGAGAGAGAGAGAGAGCTTATATTAGAGGGTAAAGTCAAATTAGAGTAAAAAGTCCTTCCTCTTTTCTGAAGATGTCAGTCATAAAACCATTTAGATAATTTGAAAATGACCTGGGAGATTACTAAGAATTATCTGTTTTAGCCAAAGACTTAAAAATGCTAACCACATCTAAAATTATCATCAGAGGCCCATGATGAACTAATTATATGGTCATCGAAATCTACTTAGGTTAACAGACAATATTAACCTTCTTTAGGGTGAACATTTATTATAAACTAAATGTGGAAGGAGATAGCTTAAATATTCGCTGTCAGTGAAGAGAAGAAAAATAGTAGATTCATGCTGACCAGAATGCCCAAAGACTTTGTTCTACTATAGGAACACAGAAAGAAGAGAGAGGTAAATTACTTCCATGAATCTGAATAAATAATGGTGTGTTTTATTACTTGAGAGAATTATGCTGGAAAAAAAAGAGAGTGCAGAGAAGTATAAATAAGTGTAAATTTTTAGCATGTATTGTTAAATTAACAGTCCGTGGCAAGATGGAGAACACTGGCACAAAGAAAATACTAGGTTCAATCTGAATTATTCAAAATAAATATTTTCTAGCCATCACAGAGCTCAGGAGTATGTCATTGTGGAGAACCCTAAACAAATATCCAATATTAGAGTGAGAGGACAGGGAACTAATCCAACTATTATCGACATACAAATGTTCTTCTTTTTTTTTTTTTTGAACATCACTGTTTTAATAACATGAAATACAAGTACAAAACATTGTACAAGTATACTTTTTACTACACAGAGATAGAATAACATGCTTGTGTTTTTACCAGAATCTATATAACCAAGTACTTTTACCACAGTCAGTACCAATAGCTTTCCAGAGATTATATCCGTCCTATGTAAATTTTATCATGAATAAAAAAGCTTACAATTCTTTTCAAATAATGCAGATTTATATTTATGTTACTTTTCCTGTTCCAGGTACTTTGGAAAACTGTTATATAGTATAAAATTACCTTAGCTTAAAGTTTTGAATGGGTAGTACTCTCTCACATTGATCAAGTCTCCCTTATACTGGCATTGTAGACACAGTTTATGTACTTGGTTAGATTTTTTTTTTTGAGACAGGGTTTCTCTGTGTAGCCCTGGAACTCACTTTGTAGACCAGGCTGACCTCGAACTCAGAAATCCGCCTGCCTCTGCCTCCCAAGTGCTGGGATTAAAGGCATGCGCCACCACTGCCCGGCATGTACTTGGGATCAAAGTGTTATGTATGTCAATAGCCCTCATACTGTGTCGGAAAGCAAATAAAAATTTTCTGAAAAGTTCAGAGTATTATAAAAGTTACTGGTTAGGCAGAAATTCATGAAACCCCATTTACAGACCAAAACAGCAACAAAAGATGATAATGTCCTTTAAAGTTTAGAAATAGTTCGTCTGTCTTTCCTGCCTCTAAAAGGTTTACCACATCAAGTGAAAGCAATATCAATCAGTAAAGAAAAAGAAAACTGCTCTGGTGCTCAGCATTCAGCAGCTTCCATAGCATTCCTCACAGTTTTCGGCATTTCAGTTAGAAGTTGTCTTATAACAGATAAAATTAAAAAAAAAGCAGCATTACATTTTAGGGAAATATGAAAAAATACTGTTAATTTCATAAAATATTTGAAAGTAATTTTGTTTTCATAAATAAATAAAAACAGTGCTTTTAAGTTTTAATCTTTGCTGTGAAAAAAAATCAGTGAAAGTTAGATCAATCTTTAAACATCAGCTTATTTAACATATTTGGAAACCTGAATCACATTTTCAGTTGCCAGTGTTATGCTTTATTCTTGGTAGAATCATCTTTGTTTCTTCGTTTTACATCCCAATTATAAACCCTGGCCATATTGACTTCTGTAGTAGTAAACTGATCTCAAAGAAAGTCAAGGTCTTCTTCAAGAGAATCAAGATTCTTTGTGGCAGTTGATAAATTCTTTTCCAACAATGCATGAGCTTCATCAATATCATATTCAAGCATTACATTAGCACCCAACCATAGGCATACTTTATCAGTAGGAGGAACTGAAGCTTTGCAGTACAGGTTATCTGCTAGTAAGAATCTTGTCTCCATTGAATTCATGGACTCCTTTTTCTTCTGCATGTATTTCAGAATTTACAACGTCTGTTTAATTTCAGGAATCTGACCTTTCAGCCTACTTTTTTATGAGCAAGATTGAGTTCCATAAACTTATACTTCTGATATTGTCCATCCAGTTTCTTTACCACTGTACCTGCAGTCTCATTCCCAGTATGCTTCATGAAAGAATCTACATCTTCCACAAATACTGCTTCAGGAGTCCCTAAGTGGAGCCACTGTCCATTTCCAGCAGCAGTTTCTAAGCCACATCAGTCCTTAGTGGCCGCCATCTTAAGAAAAACCTACAAATGTCCTTCTAATAGGTGATCTTATTCAACAGAAGCTTCTTTATGATATATTTTTATATGTAATAAAAAATCCAAATCCTGTCTTCTCTTTTCTTTTGTTTCATGTTAGTCTAATACAAACCAGCATGTTGTACGTAGTCGTAATGTCTTCCATTTTACTTGGAATAGAGAGTTATTTCAAAGGTGTATCAAGAAACCAATTGCCCTAATAGAGAAAATCTTTCAACTATTTTGTCCTTTTACTCATCCTCAAATAATGTGCCTTAAGGATGACAGATATTAAGATTTATTTGAGCCTGAACATTTCCTTATACTAAAATGCATCTTTATATCCTCCATAAATTACTCAGAGCTTACTGAATCTATGCTTTAGACAGAGAGAAACTTCTTCTAGTCATTGTTATATGTACTTTGTTTTCATTTATTTAAACTCACTGTGCATTAAAGAATACTAGGACCTTTGAAGTATATGAAAATTGGAGAGGAGGAAAAGAGGACATTTTAACTATCAATGTCATATTTTGAACACTGCAAAAACAAGATATGAGTTTGTAACAACAAGCACACTGAGAATTAGAATGACTGTAGATCAGACATGGAATCCATGGTTTAGTGGAATTTTAAAAAGTCTTCCTGAAATGCCCAACAATGTACAGGTTGATAGCTACAGACTAACCAGTGCCATCCATATAAAAGGAACAGTGTGTTTTCGTTAGTGTCACTGAATGTGACAGGGTCTTGATGTAACAAAGAATGTAGACAACTTTACGGTTTTGAAATAATAGCAAATAATTGATTATTGAAGTTAATGTGCTTGCATGCTAAGAAAAAATATGATGAGAGATGAGAAGCAACCTGAAAGACATAATAAATGTGTTTCTTGGAGAAAACTGTCAAAACAAACTCTGGGGAGAAAAGACAGCATCTTTAACAAATGGTTTTGGGAAAATGGGATGTCCACATGCAGAAGAATGAAACTAGCCACACACACACACACACACACACACACACACACACACACACACACACACACACACACGTGTGTGTATGTGTGTCTTTGTATTTACTTGTTTATTTATATATAATCATCTGTGATAAATAAATAAGTACAAACAAATAAATACACTAATATATAAACTAATTCCAAATGGATCAAAAAACCAAAATGGAATCTTGAAACTCTTGAAAGCGCTAGGAGAAAGTATGAACAGTCTTCTTCAAGATATCAGTACAAGAAAGGACTTTCAAGACAGTACTCTATTTGACTATGATTAATACCAACAATTGAAAATTGGAACTCATAAAATTAAAATGATTCTGCCCAATAAAGCAAACCATCAACCAAGTACAGAAGAAGTCCAGAAAGTAGAAGAAAATCTTTGTTAACTATACAGCTGTTAAAACATTGATAACCAGAATATAAAAAGAATTTAAAACATAACAATCAAGAAAAAAATTATGCACTCCAAAAATTTCGAAGTTTAGAAAAGAAAATAATTTATTTAAATTCATGGCTTTAGATAATATATGTAGACTGACATAAAGTTTGAATCATAGAAATAGAAAGCTTTTTGTCCTTGATATTAAGCTTCCTCTGAGAAACAAGTTTATATATAGATATAAGCACATATTCACACATCATGTCCTCTTGACAATTTTTACACAACTGCCTCATACAGTTAACATATACAGGAAGATATGAGTAGATGGAGAGAGGAATATACATACATACATACATACATACATACATACATACATACATACTGTAGTGGCTATTCCTGGTTGTCAACTTGACTATATCTGGAATGAACAACAATCCAGAATTGGAAAGCTCACCTGTGATTGAGATCTTGCGGCATAGTGGCCATGAAAAGCTTAAGCTCAGGTGAGGTAGTAAATGACTTTAATACCTGGAGACAGAGACAAGGAGATCTCTGAGTTGAAGGTCAGCCTGAGACAAGCAAGTTCCAGATCCAGGAGTGGTGGTACACACCTTTAATTGGTGACATACCTTCTGCTGGGGGCTGGCATAAGGATATTGGAAGAAGGAAGATTTATTCTTCTTTGCCTGCTTGCCTGTGGGACTGAGCAACTGCTAGATCGTTGGACTTCTACTCACAGCTGCTGCTGACCATTGTTGGGGAGTTGGACTACAGAATGAAAGTCATCAACAAATTCCTTCACTATATAGAGATTACCCATATGTTCTGTGACTCTAGAGAATCCTGATGAATACACATACATACATATATGCATGCATGCATGCATACATACATACATACATATGTGCATATGTACATATTCCATATGTGTTACACTTATATATCCCATATGGAATATGTGCATAAATTTGCATGACTGGTCAGCTTAAAATCCATTGGGTAGATGAACAATGTGAATATTCACATTGTTGATGTTCACAGAGTTGATTCTACGGTTTGGAGTCCAAAGGCATACTGGAGGCAGAAGATTCTCTTTTCAGAGGCCCTAATTCTCAAATCCATTAACTGATCCTCAAAAAATGTTCACACTGAGAGATGCTGTGCCATATTCAATGAATAGTAGTTGATAACTACCACTGCGTACTATTCAAAGCTTATTTGCATTGCTATGGGATTAAACACTGCATTGTGTCAAATGGACACATTAAATTAGCCATCTTATTGGAATGATTTATCATGAAGGAATTCAACATAAAATAGAGAAACTGGCAACGAACATCATCATAGAGAGACTAATAAGGACACAGGAGAAATTGAATATGGCTTCTAGGTAGAGCATATAGACTATACCAAGCTATGAATTCCACTCTCATAATTAAAAACAAAATGTTTCCTAGGGCATCACATTGTCCTGCAGCATTTCATTGTCTTCATATGGGACACCCTTCCCACAAGCAGTCAGTGTTGGCATCAGAGGACTAGAAGCTCATCTAGTCAGAGAATTGGATCTAGTACTTATGAGTGTGAAAGACCCATTCAAATAAATGATTCTACCCCAAAAATCTCCAATAATTTTATTGTCTGATCTATTGTAATTTTATCACTTAATGTACTAGTTTCTGCCTATAGTTGCTATAGTATTATATACTTAAGGGTAATTGTTATTGAAAATAGACTGAGGCATTAAAAGACATACAGTCAATGGTTTTTACACACCATAAAACTGCTTTTAAAAGTGAGTACAACTAAAAATGATTTTATCATACAATTTTGTGTAGAAAATTTTTGGTTATACTTGATATTTGTTAAATATTACTTACTGTGAACATATGACTTACTTCACAATGCACAAATACTTACTCTGTATATTATTACAAAACTTCCAATTTTTAAGATATGTGTGAAAACATGTATTTCAATCAAAAATTCCCACTTGCCTTTTAATACTATTCATATTTTATATCACTACTATACAATGTGTGACAAAATAATGGATTGACAGACAGCTTAAGAAAACATTTTCTGGCCGGGTGGTGGTGGTGCATGCCTTTAATCCCAGCACTTGGGAGGCAGAGGCAGGAGGATTTCTGAATTTGAGGCCAGCCTGGTCTACACAGTGAGTTCCAGGACAACCAGGGCTACACAGAGAAACCCTGTCTCAACCCCCTCCCCCCCAAAAAAAAACAAGAAAAGAAAACATTTTCTTACAAAGATATCTCTTCAGAGCATCCTTAATCTCATTACTCCTGAGGCTGTAGATAAGTGGGTTCAACATAGGGATCACCACAATATAGAATACAGACACCACCTTGTTCTGGTCTGTGGAGTATCTGGATTTGGGCATCACATAAATGAATGTGATTGTTCCATAGAACAGAGTAACTGCAGTGAGGTGGGAAGTGCAGGTGGAGAAGGCCTTGTGGCGATCCTCGGTGGAGTGCATCTTCAGGATCGTGATGAGAATGTAGGTATAGGAAATGGCTATGACAGACACTGTCAACATAGTAACTGAGCCAGATAAAAAATGATGTTATAACTTAGGAGACATTGACATCAGAACAAGAGAGCTCCACCAAAGGAGCAAAATCACAGTAAAAGCGATTCATTATATTTTGTCCACAGAAGAGAAAAGACAAGACGAATAAGGTGAAAGAGGAGACACTAAAAAAACCCCCTATATAAGATCCTATGATCAACTGAATACAGACTTGTGTGGACATTTTAGTTGAATAAAGCAGTGGGTTGCACATTGCCATAAACTGATCATAAGCCATGGTAGCTAGAAGGAAGCATTCAACTGTACCAAAAAAAGCAGCTAAGCTGAGCTGGATGGTACACCCAAGATAGGAGATGGTATTTTTCTCTTCCAGGAAGTTGAAAATTATATTGGGTGTGACAGAAGCTGAATAACCTATGCCAACAGAAGCTAAGTGGCTAAGAAAAATGTACATGGATTGATGGAGCTGGGAAGAGACTCTGATGAGGAGGATGGCGCTGAGGTTCCCAGACACAGTCACCAGGTAGATGCACAGGACGATGGTGAAGAGCATGACTCTAAGGACCGGATCATCTGTAAGCCCAATAAAATGAATTCTATCACTGCAGTGTGGTTCCCATCCTCTTGGAAAGCCATGGAACTTTTGTTCCTTGTTGCTGCCAGACCAAGGCTATGATAGAGAAATACAGGAATGGAATTTATGAATATCTTGCTGCCTTTCCATTAACATATAGATAGAAGTTATCACAAACAAAATAGATAATTGAGTTATTACATCATACTCTCAGTGTTTGCATACTTATATGTATGAATTCTTTAATAAATTTCAAATTAAAATGCTAGATATTTCTTTCAAATAATACTATTTAATTTACATTTATGTATATAATAAAGTGTACCTATAAATTCATAAGTATGTTTCCAAAGTATGGGAATTATGAAAAATAAGCAGTTATCATATGTACAAAAATTTACAATCATAAAATTATATAATGAAGTATTCAGTAATTGCTGACTTTTGCTGAATCCATTCCAAGTAACTTATATAGAGTTTAAAATATTTTATGGTTATCAACCGTTATTTTCTGAATATTAGGCTTCTTATTGATTTAATTTAATAATTGATAAACTATGTGATTTGAAAACATTAAATGATTTTACTTTATTTTGATCAAATTTTTAAAAGAGTATAAATATACTTGTCAGAGCTGGAAAGTACAAAAAGTATGCACTAAAATTACATAGGAAATTCCCTGTTGTAAACTCATTAAATATTTTAAATGATTCTAAAAACATCACTGTTCTCTAAAATAATTTGAAATATCAAATTCAATGTAAATTATGAAAAAATATTTAGTGCATTATTATTTTTTATTAAAGCACACCAGATCATTTCCTAGTGTTACAGTGTTTTCTCACTGAAATACGATGGAATAAACTCATACAATCTTCAACCGAGGATACTGCTCAATATATTTTCAAACTAAAAAGTTGACAGGTTTATGAAAGTTCCTCCAGTAAGAAGTAGATTGAATCTGACTCCTCATATTTTATATTTAAATCACCATTTGTTCACAGTAGTGACTGTGATCCTGAAACACACAGTCCATAAGCAAAGCAGGTATTTACACATGATATTCCTTAGCAGAAAGTCACCAAATCAACTCAATTGTACTGCATTTATTAGTCTTTTGCTGACTACTATGTGCATGAACACCATTGAAAGTTGTGTTGGTTTGTCATATTACCAGCAGAAGGATAAATAAGAAATCTTTTACAACTTAGTTTTTTGGCTGATTATTTGGAATAATTTGTCAATGGAAATATAAGTTGATTCCATAAATGTTTAGTTCCCTTCTGCTCCACAATTCCTTGATTCCATCTGACTTAATTCTCTACCGTAGTTTATAAATATAGCATATTTTTAAAGAATAAAGTATATTCATTTAGCAAAAAACTTAAAATCTTACCTATTGAAATAACAATTTATTTCAGTGTAAGAAATTCAAGGTTGTTATGATTTTATAGCTACAAAGCTGTCTCCACTGTCATTTTGGCATTGAGGATAAGTCCCTGCAGAGGCTCAGATTCCAGTGTGAATTCAAGTCACCAGGGATCATTAACTCATTTTCAGTGAGTACTGAGCAGTTTATTTCATACAAACACAATTAATTTTCCTCTTCATGGGAAATTGGTATGGGTTTCACTTGATCATTATGGGTGGTACATGATAAAAACTGAGCTTCTTACATTCTTAGGTAAATGTTCTAGTTGATATTTGATTCAGGTTAGCTCAAATTAGAAGATATTAAACAATTATAAAAAATAGAATCTTTTTGTTCTTTTCATTCATGTATGCCAACTTTCTTTTAGTATTTTAGTTGTTGATTTAAAATACTTTTTTAGGTATTTTGGTGAATATAAAGACAGATAAGATGCAAAGTTGAATAGTTACTAAAGGTAGAAACCATTTTATCAGCAAGAGTCTAAAATGTCATTGTTACTTTAAAAAATAGTGAGTAGAAATAAATATTGATGATTTCCACATAACGACATTTCACAATTCATATTTCACATAATGTGTAACAACTGGTCTCAGCTTATGTTTTATATGGAAGGTAGAAAGCACAGTGATCCTTAAAGACTCAGCTCATCACTCACTTTAATCTTAGTTATATTAAGTTCTCTACTGTATCTTTGATACCACATAGGTAAAAGTGGTTGACAACTGGGCATGAATCCACTCTGATTCAAAGTGTTTCTGGTTCCTGCTGGCAGATGAGAAACAAAGACAGGATCACCACTGGAAGGTCCATGGTCCTAACCTGGAAGACAGAGCAGTGAATGACAAAAAGACCATATATTGAAAATAGAAATGGTAGGCGATCAGGAAAGACAATGACATTGTATTCTGATCTATATGTGCATACCATGGCATGCATCTAGATTCACATGAACACATGCAGAAATCATATGTAAACACATAACACACAAAATATGCACAAATAGCAGTAAATGCTACCTTTGCTAAGATACATATTTAATAGTTGAAGTAAATTATTTCTCTGTTTTTAAGATTGTCTCATGTAATCTAGTTTGAATTTGCTAGACAGCTAAGCAAGACCTTGTACTTCTGATTTTCCTGTCTCTATCTCTAAAATATTTAATTTACAATTATTGAGTACTTAGTTTGTGGTATTTGAGATAGAACTTTATGCTTGCCAGGCAAGAATTGGACTAGGTCATCAGGTCATTATCTCAGCATATTTTTGTGATATAATCACACACACACACACACACACACACACACACACACACAGACACAATTATTCTTTTTGCAGATAAGAGTGAGAAGAGGTTGAATTTAAACTACTTTTCTAATTATATTCCTGAGTCAGATCAGAATTAATTTAAGATTATGACTCAGGCCATATTGGATACTAGAATGTATAGTTTGGATGATTTGACACTAATAAGTCTTCATGAGAAAATTATTCATTCATCCACTCCTTTCAAAAATATATTGTTAAATATTAGAAAACTGAGTGAATACTGTAGTTGGGTTAAAGAAAGTTAACCTCTTAGAAAATGAAGACTTCAGAGGAGAGGCTATTAGAGAAAAAAAATGAATATATGAAACAGAGAACATGGCAAGTAGTACTGAATAAACATCATCTGGATTACATTAACACCTCATTCAGGAGCCCCAGATACCATGCTATTCCAGCATCAACACTTGGTGTATCATCATGCTTTTGAAATGAAGGCTATACATGCTGATTCACATTAAGTACAGTCCCTTTAATTTGAGGTCATGTTAACAAGAGAAGCAGGTCAATTTTCATACTCTCCTGACAGCTGCTGTTGAGGTAAATGTGGAAGCTGCACTTGCTTCTCTCATTTATCCTTAATATAGTGTTTTATGTCACATTTTCCAAGTGTATTTTCATCTTTAATTAATGTAAAATTACATCACTTTTTTCCAACTCTTTACTCACTGCAAACTCTTCCATGCCATTTTACTCTTTCAAACTGAGCTCTTTCTCTTTGATTTTTGTTATAGATATGTTTAAATACATAATATGCAAATATAACATGTGGAGTTCACTTGGTGTTGATTCTGTGTATATGATTTTAATTGTGACCTCTTTGTTTTGAATGACAAGTTAGGGGCTAACCCTTGAGAGAGAATATTTTTCCCTCTACAAGCAGCCTACTCAACTGGAGAGAAATGATGCCAGATACTAGAAATTTAACCAACTACAAAGGGCTAGTGAGGTTTTGTATCTTATAGGAGAGCCTCTTGCTGCAAATACTAGATAAGCACAATTCTTAAGAACATTCTAAAGCTTATCTTTGCACCAACAGAAGAGTGAAGCACTTACTGAACATCCAAGAATTTTCTCTTTGTAGCAGAAGGAGACTGTTACAAAAAACCCACATTGGATATAATACAGAAATAAAATGGTCTTTGGGATCCCAGCTCAGTGGATAGATCTATAGCCCAAGTCCTTCATCTAAGGCTTAGTAAATATCTTGAAAGAAGAGGGTGAAATATTGTAAGAATCAAAGGACTAAGAAGTCATCTCTTAGACTATGTCTTGCAAAAATGACAAGGAAACTGGAAACATAATATCAAATCAGAAATATGGCTATCTAGGTAAGACATAAACAATGAACAAACCAATAGCCATGCAAATATAGAAATGAGAATATCACAATGTTCCAGCCCTAGACATACTATTTTTTAATTTAATTTTGATAGTTTCATACATACGTATACTACTTACACTATTTCTACCCCACTATCTTCCCAACTCCCATTTCCTATAAATTCCCTATCAAATAAATAACTTCTAACTTAACTATTATTTTTACAAACTCTTTCTTTATATTTAGACTGATTCCATTTATTTTTGCTGTTATATATATGTGCTCTCTATGATTATGTCCACTCTATGATGTATTACCAGCTTATCCCTGGAGAGGACTCATTCTCCTCTTTCCACATACCATTGATTGCTTAGAGTTCTTCAACTAGGGGTAGGGACTTTTGAAAATCCTTCCCTTTTATGCTAGCATGTCAAATGTTGTCATTGTTCAGTTACTGTTTAGGCTCATATTGTTGAGATTACATCAGGGTCATTTCCCTTAGTCACATCTAGAAGACAGTATCTAGGACCAGGCATCCTGATATTTTCTGGCTTTTCCTTTCTTATTATGCCTTCTGTATGTTTCTTCAGTGTTAATTGTAGGGATTGATTTGTACTTGAATTAAATTAGAATGAATATTAATTGGGGATGGCCAGTTATTCTCTGAATTTTGGCCAGTTGTGGAATTTTGTAATAGTCTCCATATTTTGCCCAAAGTGGCTTCACTGATGAGGGATAAGGCTGCTCTTATTGATTAGTGGGAAATACAGCAAAATTATAGCAGTCACAGAAAAAGTGTTGTATGGCTTTCTGGAGAATCATATACCTATTCATCTCAAATGTGGTACTGACAAAAGATCAAAGAAAGAACTCTATCACTGTGTTACTTTGTGAATTTATTGTGTTTACTTACATGAGTATGGGTAAGGAGTTGATTACAAGAGAATGGATGAACCAAAGCTGTATCACTCAACAGTCCACCCCACCATACATAATGACGCATGAAAATTCAATCCCTATTGCTCCCTGCACAGCCTGTACATGATTTGGCCAGCTACTGTCCTATCTCATACAAATGTTACTGCCTGCATAACCTTGGAGAAGGGCCTCATGGATCTTGTTTCTTGAGCTTCTGAAATCTTAAAAGTTTTGTTTACTCCAGCCTGCAACTTCTGCCAGAACAGATCATCAACTTGTCTGCTCCTCTGAAGACCCCATAGTCTGAAGCACTCCCAGGAGATCAAGGGCTTGCAGGGCAACAGGTAAGAGATCCTCCCAAACAACTTCAGCAGCTGGGAACCTCAAGGAACAG
Source organism: Tokudaia tokunoshimensis (assembly GCA_036184795.1). Lineage (NCBI taxonomy): Eukaryota > Metazoa > Chordata > Mammalia > Rodentia > Muridae > Tokudaia > Tokudaia tokunoshimensis. Next base: position 83,842,547 of record BTHU01000001.1, on the reverse strand, counting down.
AGTGGAATCTAGAACCACCCATCCCTGCCTGAACTTTTGACCTGTGCTTTCTGCTCGGTCAGATCATCAGCTTGACTGCTCTTCTGAAGATCACACAGTCTCAGAAAATCTGCTACAGCCAGGATCATAGTCATCCCAAGATACCTGCAGCAACCCAAGAACATAAGAGGCTGGCTCCAGACAGAGACACTCAGGCCAGCTAACATCAGCAATAAGCAGATGTAAAGAAGCAAGCGTGAGATCTTAAGCAACAGAAGTCAATATACTATGGCATCATCATAACACAGTTCTCTTACCACAGTAAACCCTGGATACACCAAAACACCTATAAACGAGGATGCTGACCTAAAATCCTGTTTCATGAAAATAATAGAATCCTTAAAGGAAGATGTAAGTAATTTACTAAAAATATAGGAAAACACAGGTAAAAGGGTAGAAGCCCTTAAAGATAAATCAAAAAATTTCTTAAAGAAATATAGGAAAACAAAACCAAACAGGTGAAGGAATTGAACAAAGTGGTCCAAGACCTAAATATGAAAGTAGAAACAATAAAGAAAACACAAATGGAGGTAACTCTTGAAATAGAAAACCTAGGACAAAGGTCAGGAATTACAGATGCAAGCATCAACAACAGAATACATGAGATAGAAGAGAGAATCTCAGGTATAGGAGATACCTTAAAAGATGTAGACACAATAGTCAAAGAAAATTCAAAACATAAAAACTCCAAACCCAATACATGCAGCAAATCCAGGACACAATGAAAAGACCAAATCTAATAATAGTAGGAATAGAAGAGAGCTGAGATTCCCAACACAAAAGGACCTGAAAAAGTAAAGTGAATATCAACACTCCTTAGTGTCACAGGATTTTCCCTCTCCAATTACTTTAGGGTAGAAGAGGCCCTGGACAGGGAAAAGGGAGGCAGAGCTAAGAGTTGCAGTGACAGGGAACTTTTCAAGGTAGTAGGAGAAGGAAACTGGTGGCAGATGTGTTTCCCAGCCACAATTGAGCACAAGGTCCCTAATGGAGGAGCTAGAGAAAGAACCCAAGGAGCTGAAGGAGCTTGCAGTCCCATAGAAGGAACAACAATATGAACCAACCAATACCTCCAGAGCTCCCAGGGACTAAACCACTAACCAAAGAGTACACGTGGAAGGACCCAAGGCTCCAGCTGCATATGTAGCAGAGGACGGCCTTGTTGGACATCAAAGGGAGGAGAGGCCCTTGATCCTGAGAAGGCTCGATGCCCCAGTATAGGGGAATGCCAAATAGGGAATCGGGAGTGGTTGTGTTGGTGAGCAGGGGGAGGGGATAGAGTGTTTTCGGGGGGGGGGAGCGGGACCAGGAAAGAGGTTAACATTTGAAATATAAATAAAGAAAATAATTGGGATAAAGCTTTTATCATTATCAATTGGTTCTCAAATTATTATATTGGCTTCTTATAAATTGTGATATTATTGGTACATAAATCTGTTTGGCTAATTAAGCTTAAGTGTCTTCATTTTACCAGGTTACTGGGTATTGTGATATGCAATGAAGAGGTTGGCGGTTCCATTTAATTACTGGAATGTAGGATCGCAGACTGCATGGGTTTATAGCTGAGGAAGAACTAGCAGCTCCAGGGAAAAGCAAAGGAGAACTGGGAATGCAGCAATCACGTCCAATGGGGTCTAGCTTGGGAGAGTAGCTTATCGAGAACATGGCGGTGCGGGCACTAGTGCAGTAATGAGCGGGTTCATTTTTTAATATTTCCCACAACACCTTAGACTATTGTATAAAATAGAACAGAAGGAACACTACCTAATTCAGTCTATGAAGCCACAATTTCTCTGATACCTACATCATACAAAGACCCAAAAATGAAAGGGAACTTCATACCATGTTCACTTATGAATATTAATGTGAAAATACTCAATAGAATTGTAGCATACTGAATCCAAGAACACATCAAAACTATCATTCACCACAATTGAGTAGGCTTCATCCCAGGGATGCAAGGTTTCAGTATACAAAAATCCATTAACATAAACCATTATATAAAAAATCTCAAAGAAAAAACATTGCATAATCATCTCATTAGATGGTGAAAAAGCATTTGACAAAATACAACAACTCTTCATGTTAAAAATAGTGGAGAGATTGAGAATTCAACGCACATACCTAAACATAATAGAAGGAATATACATCAAACCAACAGCCAGCATCAAACAGATACTTGAATCAAGCCCACTACAATCAGGGACAAGGCAAAGCTGCCCAGTCTCCCTGTATCTATTCAATATAGTACTCAAAGTTCTAGCTAGAGCAATAAGACAACAAAAGGTGATCAAGGGGATAAAAATTGGCAAAGAAGAAGTCACTTTTTTCAGATGATATAATAGTTTACATAAGTGTGCCCAAAAATGCTACCTGAGAACTTCTACAGCTCAACAACGTCAGCAATATGGCTGGATATAAAATTAATTCAAACTAATCAGTTGCCTTCCTTTATACAAAAAATAAAGAGGCTGAGAAAGAAAATAGAGAAGTAATATTTTTCACAATAGTGACACATAATACAAAATATCTGGGGATAACTCTAACCAAATATGTGAAATGTGTGTAGGACAGAAACTTCAAGTTTCTCAAGAAAGAAATCAAAAGAAGACCCCAGAAAAATGGAGAGATCTTCCATGTTCATGGATTGGTAGGATTAAGATAGAAAAATAGCTTCCTCCGCCTGTTTTTATGCTGGAGCAGAATCTTGGCTGGTCTGCTCCAGTTAAGACATCATCTCTTGTTTCATCCTAAAGAACCCTGCTGCACTGAGAGCAGTTGATAAGAACCCCCTCCCATCTCTGGAGTCCCAGAGGTGCTACTGGGGGTCTGGCGGACTCGGCACGTATCAACCACCAAATCACCCTCGCCCTCCTAAATACCACTCCCTTCCATTCCTTCTGTGCTTTCTGCCCTTGGTCCCCCAATAGAGATGCCTGAGACCACCCCTGCTGCTCAGAAGAACCCATACAGAACCCTCAGGCAAGAGCCTTCTGGTTTCTGTCTTCTGGGATTCATCCTCTGCCACAGTACTCCACTTTAAGGTGACACAGGGAGATAGCTAAACTTGGAGAACTGAGGAGAGGCTTGAGAGTGCAGAGATGATCCTGGGCCACAGAACTACATACACAAATACAACCACAAGAGAGCTGATCTCCCCGGAGTGCCTACATATCTGTGTGCACAGAGAGAATGGGAATCCAGGGGGACACATACACAGGCTTGCAGGACAGATAAGCCACAGAGACAGCAATACCAGCTAACACCAGAGATAACAAGATGTCAAAAGGCAAACATAAGAATATCACCATCAGAAACCAAGGTAACATGGCACTATCTGAACCCAGTTCTCCCACAACAGTAAGTCCTGGATACACCAACACACCAGAGAAGCAAGATTTTGATTTAAAATCACATCTCATGATTCTGATAGAGGACTTCAAAAAGGACATAAATAACTCCCTTAAAGAAATACAGGACAACAAGGGTCAACAGGTAGAAGTACTTAAAGAGGAAACACAAAAATCCCTTAAAGAATTTCAGGAAAACACAAACAAGAGTAGGAACTGAACAAAACCATTCAGCATCTAAAATTGGAAGTAGAAACAATAAAGAAATCACAAAGTAAGAAAACTCTGGACATGGAAAACCTTGGAAAGAAGTCAGGAGTCATAGATGCAAGCATCAACAACAGAATACAAGAGAAGAGAGAATCTCAGGTGCAGAAGATAACACAGATAACATTGACTCAGCAGTCAAAGAAAATGCAAAATGCAAAAAGATTGTAACCTAAAACATCCAGGAAATCCAGAAAACAATGAGAAAACCAAACCTAAAGATTATAGGTGTAGAAGAGAGTGAAAATTTACAACTTAAAGGGCCAATAAATATCTTCAGCAAAATTATAGAAGGAAACTTCCCTAACCTAAAGAAAGAGATGCCCATCAACATAGAAGAAATCTACAGAACTCCAAACAGACTGGAACAGAACAGAAATTCCTCCCATCCCATAATAATCAAAACACCAAATACACTAAACAAAGAAAGAATATTAAAAGCAGTAAAGGAAAAAGTCAAGTAACATATAAAGGCAGATCTATCAGAATTAAACCAGACTTCTCATCAGAATCTATGAAAACTAAAAGATGCTGGGCAAATGTCATACAGACCCTAAGAGAACATGAATGTCATCCCAGGCTACTATACCCAGCAAAATTCTCAATTACCATAGACAGAGAAAGCAAGATATTTCATGACAAAATCAAATTTACACTATATCTTTTCACAAACCCAGCTCTACAATGGATAATGGGTGGAAAATATCAACACAAGGAGGGAAACTACACCCTATAAAAAGCAATAAATTAATCTTTTTTCAACAAACCCAAAAGAAGTTAGCCATACAAATACATTTCCACATTTAACAACAAAAATAACAGGAAGTAACAATCACTTTTTCTTAATATCTCTTAATATCAATGGACTCAATTCTCCAATAAAAAGACATAGACTAACAGATTGGATATGTAAACAGAACCCAACATTTTGCTGCATACAAGAAACCCACCTCAGTAACAAAGACAGTCACTACCTCAGAGTCAAAGGTGTGAAAACAAGTTTCCAAGCAAATGGTCTAAAGAAACAAGCTGGTGTGGTCATTCTTATAACAGATAAAATTAGCTTTCAAAAAAAGTTCAAAAAGAGATAAGGAGGGCCAGGCGGTGGTGGTGCACACCTTTAATCCTAGCACTTGGGAGGCAGAGGCAGGAGGATTTCTGAGTTCGAGGCCAGCCTGGTCTACAAAGTGAGTTCCAGGACAGCCAGGGCTACACAGAGAAACCCTGTCTTGAAAAACCAAAAAAAAAAAAAAAAAAAAGAAAAAGAGAGAGAGAGGTAAGGAGGGACACTTCATAAAGGTCAAAGGAAAAATCTACCAAGATGAACTCTCAATTCTGAACATCTATACTCCAAATGCAAGGGCACCCACATTCATAAAAGAAACATTACTAAAGCTCAAAGCACACATTGAACCCCACATAATATTGGGAGACTTCAACACCCCACTATCATCAATGGACAGATCATGGAAAGAGAAACTAAGCAGAGGCGTGGTGAAACTAACAGAAGTTATGAAACAAATGGATCTAACAGATATTTATAGAACATTTCATCCTAAAGCAAAAGAATATAGCTTCTTTTCAGCACCTCATGGTACCTGCTCCAAAATTGACCATATAATTGGTCACAAAACAGGCCTCAACAGGAATATTGAAATAATTCCATGTAGCCTATCAGATCACCACGGTCTAAGACTGGTCTTAAATTCAAAGAAAAACAACAGAAAACACACATGCACATGGATGTTGAACAATGCTCTACGCAATGATAACTTGGTCAAGAAAGAAATGAAGAAAGAAATTAAAGATTTTTTAGAATTTAATGAAAATGAAGATACAACATACCAAAACTTATGAGACACAATGAAAGCAGTGCTAAGAGGAAAACTCATACCACTAACTGCTTCCAGAAATGAAATGGAGAGAGCTTACACTAGCAACTTGACAATGCTCCTGAAAGCTCTAGAACTAAAAGAAGCAAATACACCCAAGAGGAGTAGACAGCAGGAAATAATCAAATTCAGGGCTGAAATCAACCAAATAGAAACAAAAAGAACTACACAAAGAATCAATAAAACTTGTAGTTCGTTCTTTGAGAAAATCAACAAGATAGACAAGCCTTTATCCAGACTAACCCAAGAGAACTGAGGCACTATCCCAATTAATAAAATCAGAAATGAAGGGGTGATGTAGCAACAGAAACTGTGGAAATTCAAAAAATCATCAGATCATATGACAAAAGCATATATGGACAATTTTCTAGACACATACCACATGCCAGTTTTTAAAACAGGATCAGATAAACCATCTAAATAGTCCCATAAGTCCTGAGGAAATAGAAGCACTCTATTATACCATGACTACAACATATTAGGCAGACCTACCATGAAAATGGACCAATACATGCTTGAGATGAGGTGCCTGCTTTGTCACTGACAATCTATGGAACCCTAGACAACTGACATGTATGACAGAATACCACCATTACTTTACTTTTTAAAAGCAATCTCCTAGTGTCTTGTTTTGAATAAGATGATCTATAGAATACCACCAAGCATAAAACAAGTGAATGTGTACTATTTATTAACACATCACTCAACTCTTAATCCTAATACAATATCATAAAATTTCTATATCAAAATAAATGGAAAACCATTATCTTCCATTGTCTATGTCTCAACAATAAGGTCATATAACAATAAATTGCCAATGTAAAGTAAGGTTATATTTAAACGAATATGAAATGTAGGATATAAGACCTTGAGTACCTATCTTGTTTTTAAAAGTTTCACTGAAAATCCATCAGGATTGTGAAAATTACAGATAAATTATGTATAAATTCATGGAATCTACTAGCATTCTTTAGTATATTGAATATCCTTGGCCCAGGGAATGGCACTATTAGGAAGTGGGGCCTTATTGGAGTAGGTGTGGCTTTGTTTGAGGAAGTGTGTCATTGTGGGCATGGGCTTTAAGATCCTCCTCCTAGCTGCCTGGAAGCCTGTCTTCTCCTAGAGACCTTCATATGAAGATATAGGACTCTCAACTCCTCCTGCACTATGTTTGCCTGGATTTTGCCATGCTCTTGCTTTGATGATAATGGACTGAATCCCTGAACCTATAAACCAGCCCCAATTAAATATCCTTATAAGAGTTGCCATGGCCATGGTGTCTGCTTACATAAGTAAAACTAACTAAAACACACTCTTTAGTTACTTCTGGTGTGTATTAGCTTTTATTTTGAAGAATTGTTTCCTTCTATTAAAAATAAATTCATTTATCATACAATACATTTTAATAGTTTACCCTTATAATACTTTATGCTCATGCAACACTTCCTAGTTCCTCCTTACCTCCTCTCCTCTCCTCCAGTTCCACTCTTTCTGCAGGTTTCTAAAATATAATCACCCAACATGACAAAATAAAATATAATAAGATAAAGTAAAAAGAATCACGCCAAAGTTAGATACAGAAAATGAACAGAAGAAAGAGTCCCAAGATCAGCCACAAGAATTCGACTTGTTCTCATAGTCAAGATTCCCATAAAATACTAAGCTAAAAGGTATGATATATGCAGAGGACCTGGTGTAGGCCCATGTTGTCTCTGTGCATACTGACTCAGTCTATTCAGATGAGGGACATCTAAATCTCTCATGAATAACTGAGATCATATTTATCTTGCTTAGTTGATTTAGAGGGCTTTGTTCCCTTGGTCTCCTCCATTCCTTCTGGCTCTTACAGTCTTTCTACCACCCCTTCTATGTTTTTTCTTGAGCTCTGAGAAAAGGGATTTGGGGGAGCCCTCTAATTTACTCTGAGTATTCTTTGGCTGTCGTTCTCTGCCTCTTTTCCCTTCTGCTACCATAGAAAGCTTCTCTGATGAAGACTGAATGTGGCACTGATCTATGAATGTAGCAGAATATTTTAGGAATCATTTTATTGATGTTTTTAGATTAGTAGTATTCAGTTTTACCAGAGGTCTCTGGGATATCTACCATCTATTTAGTTCATGGATACCCAAGAACTGTCAGAAATGAGTTCCTTTTCAAGTAGTGGGCCTTATGTCAAATCAGAGATTGGTTGGCTACTACCACAAGTTCTGTTGTTCCATCATTGCCCTAGCAGATTTTGTAGGTAGGAAAGATTATAAGTCAAAGGTTTTGCGGCTGAGTTGGTGTTTGTTTGTTTGCTTCTTCTTCTTCTTCTTCTTCTTCTTCTTCTTCTTCTTCTTCTTCTTCTTCTTCTTCTTCTTCTTCTTCTTCTTCTTCTTCTTTTTCTTCTTCATCTTCATCCTCTTTCCTTTTCCCTTCCCCTTCTTCCCCTTCTCCATTTTCCCCTTCTTCCCCTTCTTTCCCTTCTCCTTTTCCCCTTCTTCCCATTCTTCCCCTTCCTTGTCCTTGTCCTCATCCTCGTCTTCATCTTCATCTTTGTCTTCGTCTTCTTCTGCCTGATGAGTAACTTCCTACACTGATGAAACTAGAATGCAGGAGTGAAGGCTCCATGTAGGCTCCAGATCAACTTCTTCATCTTCAATGAGTTGTGTGCATGTTGTCATTGGCAGTAATGTCCTGCTGTCTGTTTGTGAAAAACAACCCTTTGTCTTAGCAACACCCTGCACTGTTTGGGAATTTCCATGGAACATTCTTAGCAAACAACTCAATAAATACAACCCATACCCACTATGGAAGCATTTTTTGAGGAACAGGAAATAGCTGGTTGAGATTCTGTATCTTCCATTATTAGGATACCTCATTAGTATCACTGTCATACATTTTAGAAAGTTTCTGCTCCACTAGATTTTGATATCGTCTCTCAAATGCCCTTCTCTTCCAGCAGTCTTTCAAAGAAATCTCCCCCTCTACTATATTGTTCCTCCCCCTTCTCCATGTAATCCTTCATACCCCACTCAAATCAGTCATGCCACAGTCCATTCATAAAACTTATTGTGTTTCTCTTTTCAGGTAAATCCTTGTTTCAGTTTAAAGCATCACTCTTTACTAATCTCTGTGTCTAAACTGTAGCTTAGATATCATTTGTTTAATAGATAATATCCCCTTATGAGTGGATACATCCCATTTTATCTTTCAGGGTTTGAGTTACTTCACTCACAAACTCTTTTTCTAGATATAGTTATTTGCCTGAAAATTTCATGATGTCATATTTTTATTATTTCATTTATTTACATCCCAAATGTTGCCACTCTTCCTGGTCCCCCTCTCCAAAAGTTCTTCATTCCATTCACCCTCCCTTTTGCCTCTAAGAGTGTGCTTCCCATCCAACACTCCATGATCACCCCCTTCATCCACACACCCAACCCCAGCTGACACCTTCTGCAGCCCCCATTTCCTGGGACATCAAGTATATACAGGATTAGGCACATCCTATTACACTGAGGCCAGACAAGGCAGTCTTCTGATACATATGTACCTGGCGTCACAGACCAACCCATGTATGCTCGTTGGTTGGTGGCTTACTATCTGTGAGCTCCCAGGGGTCCAGGTTAGTTGACACTGTTGGTCTTCCTATGTTGTTACCATCCCCTTCAGCTCCTCCAATCCTTTTCCTAACTCTTCCGCTAACTCATCTTTCTCAGCTGCTGGTAGATCCTCTCAGAAGACAGCCATGCTAGGCGCCTGTTTTTAAGCACAAAATGACATCAGTAATAGTGTCAGGGTTTAGTGCCTACTCATGAGATGGATCCCAAGTTGGGCAGGTCACTGGATGGCCTTTCCTTCAGTCTCTATGTTACCTGAGTCTTGGATCTCAGTCATTCTGATGGGTATAAGGTTGTTTTGATTTGCATTTCCCTGATGACTCTGGATATTAAGTACTGCTTTATGTGTTTCTTGGCCATTCAAGAGTCCTCTGTTGAGAATTCTCTGATTAGCACTACGCTCCATTTATTAATTAGGTTATTTGGTTTTTTGGAGTCTAACTTCTTGAGTTCTTTATATATTTTGGATATTAGTTCTCTGTATGATGTAAGGTTAGTGAAAAATCTTTTCCTAATTTGTAGGTTGCTGTTTTGTACTATTGACAGTGTCCTTTGCCTCACAAAACCTTTTCAGTTTCACGAGGTCCCATTTATCAACTGTTCTTCTTAAATTCATGGAATTAAGACTAACAAGAGAACTAAGGTGACTCTTTAGGTCAGTTCTGCTTTCTGTCCTACACTATATCATATAAGCTGACACCAGTGTCACTTTAAGGTATGAATTATGAAATATTTATTCTCACCTGACAATTGTCCATACCTAGTTCTACTCACTACTTTTCATTTAGCCATATGTTTTAAACTCTTGCCTATAAAAATATGAACACTTTAAATAAATATTATTCAACTTCATATCCCATCCTTGTCTAACATTACTGAAGTACCTAATGCAGCATGTTAGATCAACCACTAAAAGACTGAAAGAAAAGCTGATGCACATTGAAAGAAGCTAAAAACAGTCCATTTTAATGACTGGTTCACTATCTACTAACTTGAACTAACCTGAAACAAATATCAACTTGCAGAAATATTTACCTAAGATTATTTGTTATCATGTATATCCCATATTTACCTAATGAAAGTGCATCAGTACTCATATGAAGAGGAAAGCAAGCAATTGCTTGAGATTAACAAACTTTTTAAAAATTAATTGTGTTCGTGTTAAATGAACTGCTCAGTACTCATTGGGACATTGGTAGTGATTGCTAGTAATTTGAATTCACACTGGAATCCAGAGCCTCTGTAGGGACTTATCCTCAGTGACAAACAACGACAGTAGGAAACAGCTTTACAGCTATAAAATCATAATAAAATGGAACTTCTTACTTTGAAATGAGTTCTTATTTCAACAGGTAATATTTTGACTTTGTTGGTAAATAGAGATACTCTATATTTTGAAATGTACTATATTTACAAACACAGTGGAAAGACAAGTCAGATGGAATCATACAAGGCAAGGGAAATAAACTTTCAAAGAATAACCTTGTATTTTATTATTAAATTATCCAGAATGATCAAGCTTAAAATTAAATTTTCACAGATTCTTTAACTATATGTTCTTTGGTAAGACCAAAAACCAACACGACCTTCAAAGCTGTATATGCATAGCATTCACCGAAAAGCTAACAAGACCTGCTTTGATAATGGACTGAATGTGCCAGTCTCACAGGTATCACTGTAGACTAATAAGGATGTAAATATGAAATGTGAGGGATAGCAGTCAATCTGCTCATTGCTGGGTAAACCTTGGTAATTCTCTGAACTTTTTAGACTTAGTATTGTGTAGAGTCATCTGTTGAGAAAAATATGAATTCATTCCGAACCACTGCAGTAGAAAACACTGTGACACTGGGTAAGAAGTTGCTATATCTAAACAAATATATACTAATAATGTGCTATATATTTATATTTTATATGATGATAAAATTAATTTTTCAAATTACTTTAAAGAACAATGATTTATTTAGAAGAATTTTAAATATTTAATGAGTTTACAACTGGAAATCAGACTGGTAAAATTAATGTGATTATTATTTGGTTTTATAGACTTTGTGATCAACACCACCAACATATCATCTTTCTATGTATTAACCATAGAAAAGCTGAAATGCTACTCTCCTGACTTTCCCTGACTTGTGTATGATTTGAACTACATAATGACTGCCCAGTAATAGAGTGGTTACTACAGTAATAGACTGAATTCAACGTGCCTAGTTTTTATATCTAATACTCTTTTGAAAATTTGATATTTTAATTTAGTTTACATGAGAGTTTCCCATTGTACATACATACACCATGTGAATGACTGGTGCCTGTGCAGACAAAAAGACAGCATTGAATCTGAAGAGCTGTAAAATCAGATTGCTGTGAATAACCATGTAGGTGGTGGGAATCAGACTCAGGCAGGTCCTTGGCAAGTGCAGGCAATATACTTGTCAAGAACAAGCTCAGAATTCCACAATATTTTACTTCATATTTATAACTTTACTCAAATAAAAGTGTTTTCTGCTATAAAATGGAAATTATAAAAGACCTAATGGCAATTTGAAGGCTGGTGACCCAGATCTTTAATGCCATCACTAGGAAGCAGAGACAGGCAGTTCTCTGTGAATTAAAGGCCAGCCTGGTCTACATAGCAAGAAAGCCAGAATTACACATACAAATCCTGTCTTAAAAACAAAAAAAGTAAAAGAATCACTTAATATTCAATAAAAATAAAAATATATAACTACATTTTATTCAATCCTATGATGGTGACTTAGTAAGCAGTCAAATAAATTTAGAAAGGATTAAGTCTCCATGATATAATCCAATGATTTTACATTTTAATCATCTGTTATAATAAGCATTGCTATTTTGAAAAGACATACTATTTTATGTTAATTTATCTCTTTATTTCTGTGAAGAGAATGGTGCAGGTAACATAGCATCGCTGAGTATCCAAGGACAGCATGCAGGTGCTAGTTCTCACTTCTCACCACTGAGTTCAAGGAATAAAACTAGCTGTCAACTGTCAGGCTTGAAGGCAAGACTAATTATCTGACAAGCCAACTCATCAGGCAAAATCTCAGGATTTTAAATCTTTAACTTAAGGAGAATTAGGAATATTTTATTATAAACATTGTAAATAAAAGTTATTTATTATTTGTAATACATTTCTATCTCATTTGATTAAATAATTTGGAAAACATATTGTGTAGAAATGAATAAACAATGAGAACTCTGAGTAAAATATGAATTGTTGGTCAAATTTTTGAATGATAAAATAGTATGTAATGCTCTCAGTAGCTGTATGAAATAAAATTGAGTGAAACATTTATAAATTTCATTCTATTCTGTCTCCATCACAGCCTTAATATACCAGCAGCTATACTGTCCCATGGCTTTCCTGGAGGATGGGAACCACACTGCACTGACAGAGTTCATTTTATTGGGACTAACAGATGACCCAGTCCTTAGAGTTGTCCTTTTCGCCATCATCCTGTGCATCTACCTGGTGACAGTATATGGGAACCTCAGCACCATCCTTCTCATCAGAGTCTCGTCCCAGCTCCATCATCCCATGTACTTTTTTCTCAGCCACTTGGCTTCTGTTGACATGGGCCTTTCATCATCTGTCACACCCAATATGCTTATCAACTTCCTGACTGACAGAAATACCATTTCCTACCTTGGATGTGGCATCCAGCAGAGCCTGGCTGATTTCTTTGGGTCAGTTGAATGCTTTCTTCTGGCTGCCATGGCTTATGACCGCTTCATGGCAATCTGCAACCCACTGCTTTATTCTACCAAAATGTCCACACAAGTCTGTGTTCAGTTGGTTGTGGGATCTTATATTGGGGGTTTTCTTAATGCTTCCCTTATCATGTTTTACTTTTTCTCTTTTCTCTTCTGTGGACCAAATAGAGTTGATCATTTTTTCTGTGATTTTGCTCCTTTAGTGGAACTCTCCTGTTCTGATGTCAGTGTCTCTGTAGTTATTATCTCATTTTCTGCTGGCTCAGTTACTATGCTTACAGTGTTTGTCATAGCCATCTCCTATTCTTATATCCTCATCACCATCCTGAAGATGCACTCCACTGAGGGCCGACAGAAGGCCTTCTCCACCTGCACCTCGCATCTCACTGCAGTCACACTCTACTATGGAACCATTACCTTCATTTATGTAATGCCCAAGTCCACATACTCCACAAACCAGAACAAGGTTGTGTCTGTGTTTTACATGGTGGTGATCCCCATGTTGAACCCCCTCATCTACAGCCTCAGGAATAATGAGATTAAGGGTGCTCTCAAGAGACAGCTTGGTAAGAAAATATTCTGCTAGAGAATAAACTCTGTTTTGGTGAAACTTAATATACTAAAAGTAATTACAAAAATCCAATACGACCACCATCTCAAATTATGAAGCTTCTTACTCTGTTCTCTCTCATCTCCTTTTCCTTCCAGTATATGTGGCTATTTTGTTTATCACATTTTACAAATTTGTTTTCCTTTACATTTATTTACACCCCAATCACAGCTCCTTTCCCTCCTTTTCTCCCTGTCCACCCTTACAAATTTCTCTCTTCATTGCTTCCTCATGTTCTGCTCAAAGAAGAGTAGCTCCTTGGTGTACAAGCCCACCCTGGGGCATTTAGTCTCAGCAGGGCTAGGCATATCCTCTCCTAAGGAGGCCCCAAGAGACAAGCTAGGTAGGGAGAAGTGAATCCTATGGTAGGGAATATAGCCTGAATCAGCTGCTTCTCTACTTGATAGGGGACCTACATGAAGTCTAAGCTGCATGTTTGCTACAAATGTATAGTGTTTAGGTTCAGCTCCTGCATGCTCCCTGTTTGGTGGCCCAGACTCTGTGAGCCCTCATAGTCCCATGCTAATTAATTTTGTGGGTCTTCTTATAGTTTCTTTGACCCACAACTTTCTCACTTCTATCTTCCGTGCTTCCACAAGTCTGCCAAGGATCTGCCTGATGTTTGGTCATGGGTATCTGCATCTGCCTCTGTCTACTGCTGGATGAAGCCTCTCAGGATGCAGTTATTGTTTCCTTTCTTCAAGCATAGAAGAGTATCATTAATAATGTCAGGGGTTGGCTCTTTCTCATATTTTGGGTCTCAAGTTGTAGCAGTTATTGGTTGAGTGTTCCCTCAGTTTCTGCTCCATCTTTATCTCTGCACATATTGTAGGCAAGACAAATTTTGGGTTGAACATTTTCTTCTTTTCAAGTCCTGCCACTTTAGTCCCTGTATCCTCCTCTGGTAGGAATATCTGCTGGGGACATCCCCATAAACTCTAGGTATGTTTTCCATTACCAGGTCTTCAGCTAGTCACCAGAGATGTTACATTCACCCACTGATTTTTATTCTCACACCCAGTTCTATTTCTCCCTTTCTGGAAACCTAATCACTATCCCCATTCAACTCCTCTCCTCATTTCCTAAGGACTCCCTCTCTCCATCCACCTTTGATGGCCATTTTGTTTTCCCTTCTGAGGGAGATTCATGCATCCTCCCTTAGGACCTCCTTATTACCCAGTTTCTTTGAGTCTGTGGATTCTAGCATGGTTGTCTGGCACTTTATGGCTAATGTCCACTTATTATTGAGTGCATACCATATGTGTCTCTGGTTTACCTAACCCAGGATAATATTCTCAAGTTCCATGCATTTGCTTGCAACACTCATGATGTCTTTGTTTTTAATACCTGACTAATATTCCATTGTGCAGATGTACCACATTTTTTATCAGTCCTTAAGTTGAGAGACATCTAGGTTGTTTTCAGTTTCTGGCTATTATGAATAAAACTGCTGTGAACATAATTCAGCAAGTCTCCCTGTGAAATGGTAGAAAATCTTTTGGGTATATGCCAAGGAATAGTACAGCTGGGTCTTGAGGTAGAACTATTCCCAGATTTCTGAGAAACCACCAAATTGATTTCTAAAGCAGTTGTATAAGTTTGCACTCCCACTGGCAATGGTGGGATGTTCCTCTTGCCACATCCTCACCAGCATGTGCTGTCACTTGAGTTATGGATCTTAGCCATTATTATGGATGAAATATGACATCTCAAGTTCATTTTGATTGCATTTTTCTGAAGACTAAATACACTGAGCATATCTTTTTTCTTTTTTTTTTACACTCCATATTTTATTCCCTTCCCAGAACACTCTCCGACTGTTTCATGTCCCTTACCTCCTCCCAGGTCCTGTCTCCACAAGGGTATTCCCAACCCCCAAAGCCCACTACACCTGACCTCTAAACTACCTGCAGCCTCCAGTCTCTTGAAGGATAGGTGCATCTTCTCTGACTGAATCCAGAACTGGCAGTCCTCTGCTGTACATGAGTTTGGGGCCTCATATCAGGTGGTATATGCTGCCTGTTTGGTGAACCAGTGTTTGAGAGATCTTGGGGATACAGGTTAATTGAAAATGTGCTTATTCCTATAGGTTCACCCTCCTTCTCAGCTTCTTCCAGCTTTTCCCTAATTCAACCACAGGGGTCAGCAGCTTCTGTTCATTGGTTGGGTGCAAATATCTGCATCTGACTCTTTCAGCTGCTTGTGGGGTCTTTCAGAGGGCCATCATGATAGGTCCCTTTTTCTGAGCACTCCATAGCCTCAGTAATAGTGTCAGGCCTTGAGGCCTTACCTTGAGCTCAATTCCACTTTGGGCCTGTTGCTGGACTTTCTTTTCCTCAGGCTCCTCTCCATTTCTATCCCTGAAGTTCTTTCAGACAGGAACAACTATGGGTCAGAGTTTTGATGGTGGGATGGCAGCCCCATCCCTCACTTGATGCCCTACTTTTCTGCTAGAGGTGGGCTCTACAAGTTCTATCTCCCCACTGTAGGGCTTTTCTTCTACGACCCCTATCTTTGAATCCTGAGAGTCTCTCACCTCCCAGGTCTCTGGTTTCTTTAAGTGCTTCTTTGCCATTCAAGATTTCTCTCTTGAGAATTCTCTAACTATATACCCAATTTTTTCTTTTTCTTTTTCTTTTATTAGATATATTCATTTACATTTCAAATGTTGTCCCCTTTCCTGCCCCCCCCCAAGAAAAACCCCTAGCCCATCTCTCCTCCTCATGCTCACCAACTCACCCACTCCCACTTCCCTGTCCTGACATTCCCCTATACTGGGGCATCAAGCCTTCTCAGGACCAAGGGCCTCTTCTCCCTTTGATGTCCACAAGGCCATAATATCTCAGATACTGTTCAGAATAACATCCTTCTTACTTCCAGGCTGCACTTCCACAAGAATCATAATTGGAATAAACAACTCAATCAGCTAGAGATAAAGTAGCTTGTTTGCCATGACTTGTTCAGTCTGCTTCTTAAATTAATCAAGGACCACTTGCTCAGTGGTGGCATCACTCACAATGAGCTAGACCCTTTCACTTTAATAATTATCAAATCACTACCCCAGAGACTTACCTATAGTCCAGTTCCATGGAGGCATTCTGTTAACTAAGAAACCAACAGGTACAGTGGACCAGCGAATTTAAGTAGATTTTCTTTCTTAAGCATGGGTAAAGAGTAATTAAATGCAATGTATCAGTAGCCATAACACTGAAGAAGACTACATCTAGCAAACATGAATTGACAATAATTCCTGTTTGAAGGATGGAGCATCATAGAACCCTTTCCATCCAGGATGCAATCATGACAGGGAAAAATCTGAAACTAGTCTTGTTCAGGAAACCACAACTCCAGTGAGGTCATAAGAGCAAGAGCTCCTAACATGTTCAGAGGACTTTCTGGTTTCACATCTCATCCTCTGGCTATGTCATTATTTCTGCCTCTTATTCCATGAATCTTCTTTCAAAGTGTATTTTTAATCATTAGAAATTAGAAAAATGAAAACTTTTATTTAACACTACAACTTGGAAGGACAAAACAATATTGGAAAAATACCTGTTTCCAAAGATCATAGCTTCTATTTTTATAGAAACCTGCGATTGTCACATTTGTGGACAATATTTTTTGCCCACATTCCTGAAAAGCATATTTTTGTGTATTTTTATGCAGATTTTAGCATTTAATTTATTTTTTTAGTGTGTGATAGTTTTCCTTTCATTGAAAAATGGGATTTTTTCTTTCACCTAAGATATCCTGATTATGGTTTCTCCTCCTTCTATTCCTCCCAGAACCTCTCTACCTCCCCTCTAATCTGAATCCACCCCATTTCTCTCTCTCAAGAAAAATAAATAGGCTTCTATGTGGTAAGATCTAAATGCTGGCAGGATTTGGTATTGTCATTTCTATGACCCATCACAGGTTTCTGACTTGTAAGTGTTAATCCTTCCCCACTTGCCTGAAATATAAAGGTCAGGTAGCTCCTTATTGTCTAAAGGCAATTTAAGGTATATTCTGGCATTGTCTTACAACTGATTGGCTGTAATAAAGATCTGAGAGACAATAGCTGGAGCAGATAGTACTGGGAGGAGGAAAGGGTAGAACTACTTTTCAGGCAGAGAGACAGGAAGGGTGAAATCAGAGGAAAGATTCAGAACAGACATAGAAGGGAATGGAAGAGACATCTGAGTAGAGGTGGGAGACAAAGAGTTCCTAGTAACATGGAACAGTGAAACAGGAGGGCACCAACCTACTTTCCATCCTCTCCATCCTCAGGGTATGGGGGTGGCAGAATGCAGCCTTGGATGCAGGCCCCAGCTTGAGTGAGAAACAATGCAGGCTGAGTCCAAGGAGACAGGGGTTCCTAAACTCCCTCCCAGGTGATAAAGGGCACAATGAGGTGGCCACTGGGGCATGGACCCCAGGGCCAAAAGGAAGGGGAACTCCAGCTTAGCTCAGGGGTGAGTGTCCTTGTCCGGGGAGCAGAGGGGCCTTCTGTGAGGGACTTAGGCGGCACAGTTCTATGTGACAAAGACTTCCCCCACAACAGTTCTTTATGAGAGAAATAGTCCTTCCTTTTGCAGGAAGGAATGTCTGGGAAGGGAAGCTTATTTTCTAAACTCTCAGCAGGCCCATCTAGTTAGTTTATTGGCATGGAGAACTCTGTGCTTTGTTACTAGTGGTCACAATGCTCAAGTGGGGTGTTTTTTTCTTCTTGTTTACAATTTACTTTATTTATTCATTCATTCATTCATTCCATTTTTATTGGATATATTCTTTATTTATATTTCAAATGTCCCCTTTCCTGGTTCCCCCCTCCCCCAAAATCCCATAAGCCATCTCCCCTTCCCTTATCAATCCTCCCCCGCTTCCCTGTCCTGGTATTTTTCTACATTATGGCATCAAGTCTTTCCAGGCCTCTCCTCCCTTTGGAGTCTAACAAGACCATCCTCTGCTGCCTATGTGTCTGGAGCCATGGGTAACTTAAGTGGGTGTTATGATTGTGCATTCTAGGACAGGAACTGCCAGTCTGTGTACCAGAGGTTATTGGCAGAAATCTCAATGAAGGGGAAAGGGCATGAGCAAGGAGGGGAAAGTGCTGTCCCTGCTGCTTCTCTGGTTCTCCTACTACCTGGAGAGCTGCTGCTCTGAGACATTGCACTAGCTGCACTGAGTCTAGACTAGTTGAGCCAAGCTGTACTTGCCAAGGGAAGTACAGGGGAGCTTCTAGTGGCAAAAGCTTTGGGAGAGTGTTCTCTTCCCAGGCAGTGTTATAGCTCATCTGCAACAGATGCTCTCAGATGATGGAGTAATTCTCACACACCTATATTCCTTCTGGATAGGATCTTATGTACAGTTTTGGGGTGGGTTGGTGTTCAACTGCAGGTGCTTCCTATTGGCTTGGTCTGAGATGCTAGGGATTCCTCATCTACAAGTGGAGGGGCTTAGGGGCATTTCCCCTACATGACTTATGGACATAACTCTCTCAATTGGGTGCTGTGGGTATGTGACAGTGGCCTGGTATCAGGAGAAGACAAAGCTTTTACCATCCCTTCTGGGTCCCCAGGGCTTCAAGCCAAGCTTGACCTTACCGGGCTTCTTCTCACTGTCCACTGCCACACAAGGAAGCAGGCTGGAAGTAAATGAAATGCCTACTGTTCTCAGATATGAGAAATACCTGAGTTTCTGAATTTGTTCAATTTCCCAGGTTTTGTCTGGTGACACAGTTACATTTGCCCCACAAATCCTTTTTGTCTTATTTTGAAGGGGAGGTGTCGTTGGAGTGAATGTCTCTTATGCTATGTTTAGTAAAATTGTGGGTGGGGTGGGATGTAAGTATTAAAATAAAGTGCAACATAAGTCAGAGAGGTAGATAAAACAACATAAACCAGAGGTGTAATGAGGGATGAGGGCTAAGAGGTCAGGGAACTATTGAATCAATTCATTGATAAGTGTTTTGAGAGTAAGTTTTTACACATTTTATGAGGATATTAACATTGGTTTTAAACATTTGATTATCTACATAGACATAATGTATTCCTTATCATCAGGTAAATTTCCCTACATCCCAAGTTCAGTAGCCATCAGGCTCTGGTAGAGAGTTCCCAAAAGGACCCAAGGCTGTAATCTTTGGGTCTTGTCTTGAAAGATTTTAGTCAGATGATGTATCTGGACAAAGGAAGATGCAAAGAGATAGCAGGACAGTCTCTGTCTGGCCTGTGACAGCCAGCATTGTCTTTCCTCCTATTGTAGAGATAAATCTGTAAAATAATCATAACAGAAGAGCAGAATCCAAGCAGGGGGGATGTCTGCATAGAGGGTTAATGTATATACTAAGCTTGTAACAGTTTGACTGGCAACACATCAGTGGTCTATTGTTATTGTCCTAAAAAGTGGCGAAGGTATTTGAGGAATTTAGTCCTAGACAGAATCTTTTAAGTGGGGAGCTATGTGTGTTGTATTAAGGAAAGCAGAGAGAAGAGTTGGAAATTTATCTGCTTTAGTTAGCTAAGAAAGAAAATATCATATTAATTATGTATCTGGAATAGGCAGTAACAGATTGTCTGTAAAGGGAAACTGGCTTAAGTAGATACAATTCTTTTATTAATTAAGGATCAAATAATGGCTGACATCATAGTTGTTTTGAGTAGATTAAATATGAATTTGAAGATTAAAAGAAATGTTAAACAAATTGAAATATTTTAGAACAAATTTGAATTAAATGCATGAACATTGTTTCAGGTGTTTCTGTTAGGGAAAAAAGGAAACATTTAAACAAAGAAACATGAATATTTTGAGGATAAGGGTTTAAGGCAAGAAAGTTGAGAATTTAGGTTATGTTACATAAGCTAGTGGAGAGACTGCCCCAGCAAAAGTGCAAAAGCTTTAAACTGTATAAATCTTTATTATTGAACTGAAGGTGGAACTGAGAAAGCTCTCACAAATGTATATTTTACTTTTTGTTGCTGCAATAATTTGCTGGTTTTTTGTTCTCAAAATTGAGTGTTGTAATATTTCCTTAGCAGATCAAGAGTCTCTGAACACCAAGATCAAAGGATGTTATCTTAAATAAAATGATTACTTTTAAAAATACACAGAATAAGTGCTTGCCAAGAAATTAGAATATATGGAGTGACATGAACAAACACTTGGTGGATGAGTGTAAAGGAAACTGAAATCTAATTCAAGAAGAAATCACCACATTAGACCTATAGTGAATAACATTTGATTTAGGAATAAAACTAACAATGCTCGTGAAAGAAATGCCTAGGTTGAAATTTCCTCACTGCTCAATTATTTCAAAAATTAAACAATCAATGTAAATTCTTAACTAACTTCTGAAAGATGTTAATGGAAATATATTTGAAAGACTGTTATATATCTTGTTCATGGTCAATTAATTTTAATAATCTATTCTGTTAATCTCTCATACTGTAAGTAAGGTTGGCCTTGGACTATTTCACCTTCCCAAATGTACCATATCAGAGGTAAAACGCCATATCTAAATTGATCAATAAACTTTTAAAGGGGAAAATGCCATTAATTTTTAATCCTAAATAATTTCAATAAATGGGCAAAAAAATTGATTTTGACCTTGTCCTACAAAAAGTTTAACTCAGAATGAAGTAATTTTTAAGTGTAAAACTCAGAAGCAAATATATTGGGTTTCCCAGAAGGATAGCAGACTAGAACATGCTTCCATGTGACCTGTTTAAGAAGGCTGTATGGTGTTAAGTTCCTTTTGCTGAAAACAATACTTACTTGCTTACTGAAGATGAGACTTAGGTCATCAAATGTGGAAAAATAGCACTGGTGTCTAACTAGAAGCTTCACACCTATTGACTAGTGTTCATGACATTAGAAAATATTCAACACAATACCAGAGGAGAAAGGCAATGAATACTATCCATATACTACAAATTTTGAGTCCTATAACAGTGACCTGCCAGAAATACATACTACTGAAATAGTGACACACATGCTATAGGAATAACCAACAAGTTCTTGTTTATTGGATTTACATCCTACTCAATTAAACTGAATCTATACCAAACACTGGTAAAGTTGCCATTACCTTGAGACTAAATAAATTCTGGTCCCTAGGGGAAAACCACTGCAATAATGGTGCTAAAGGAATATAGGAATTAAATTGACTCATAATGACATACTGCTATAACCATGCATCAGTGTTTTTCTCAAATACTCATATCATATCAGTAACAAAAAGCTATATGAAATTTTCATGAGCTAGCAAAGGGAAAATCAGTTTCCTCTAAAGGAGAAAGGAGTCTCACATTACTAAATATATTAACCACAATTCAGAGCAAGTCCCATGCCCAGGATTAGTTGGCCAACACTCACACATGCACACACACAGACACACACACACACACACACACACAACTTAAGTGACATTTTTGTAGACTTTTGATTTCATTTTACTTTAAGAATTTTTGTCTTATTAGCCTATTAGTAGTTTGTTTTGATATTCTTTCTCTCTCTCTCTCTCTCTCTGTCTCTCTGTCTGTCACTCTCTCTCTCTTTCTCTGTCTCTCTGTGTGTGTTTCTTGTTTAGAGATTTATTTTTGGGTTTTTTTTTTGAATTTTTGAAAGAGAAAGAGTGAGAGAGAGAATGAAGTTGGGTGGGTAGGGAAGTGGGGATGTTTAGGGAGGCACTGGGAAAGGGGAAATCATAATCAAAATACATCAGGAGAATTTTTTCCATAAAACAGAAGGCTCAGTATAAGAAATAATATATTGTACTCTAATGACAAAGGGACAAACATCAAGAATACCACAAAGGCAAGAATAGAAAACTTGAAAACTTCTGAGAAAAAAAAAAAACAAGCATGTAGAAGAGACAGTGGGAGAATTGTGAGAGCCAGAGGAATAGAGTCTGTTGTAAAATTGCCTCACAGTAAAAAGAGAAGCCATGCTCTGTTCCCGCAGACTGCACTGAAGCAACAGGTACCCAGGCTCTATCCCCAATATAACATCACATGGGACACGGCCTGTTAGGGCTTCCGTCTGCGCCCGAGAACGGGTCAGCACTGTGGTCGTCTGGGTGCCAGATCGGCCGGCCATCGCGTCTGCAGGGTGAGCAGCGCCACGGAGAGTGCCCTCCGCCATCTTTGCTCCAGTGACTGGGAAGTTGGGACAGCCAGGTTCTGAGACAGACAGGCATAATATCGCTTGGGTCTCGGGCGGCTTGTGTGTATGCAGCTCCCAAGTGCTGGGCTTATATGCAGTAACCAGCGCGCCAGCTCTGCTGTGGGACTTCTGCCTGGCAGAGAGACCCCGCACTGGGCGGGAGCCTACCAGCTTTCCTTCCGCGACCTCCCTTCCCGCAGACTTCACTGAAGCAACAGGTACCCAGGCTCTATCCCCAATATAACATCACTTGGGACACGGCCTGTTGGAGCTTCCGTCTGCGCCCGAGAACGGGTCAGCACTGTGGTCGTCTAGGTGCCAGATCAGCAGGCCATCACATCAGCAGGGTGAGCGGCACCACGGAGAGTGCCCTCCGCCATCTTTGCTCCAGTGACTGGGAAGTTGGGACAGCCAGGTTCTGAGACAGACAGGCATAATATCGCTTGGGTCTGGGGCGGCTTGTGTGTATGCGGCTCCAAAGTGCTGGGCCAATCTGTAGTAACC
The DNA here is from genome assembly GCA_036184795.1 of Tokudaia tokunoshimensis. Lineage (NCBI taxonomy): Eukaryota > Metazoa > Chordata > Mammalia > Rodentia > Muridae > Tokudaia > Tokudaia tokunoshimensis. Next base: position 83,819,401 of record BTHU01000001.1, on the reverse strand, counting down.
AGCACGCCAGCTCTGCTGTGGGACTTCTGCCTGGCAGAGGGACGCCCCACCCCCCCCCAGGAGAGATCACACACCCATGCACAGGGCAGGAGCCTACCAGCCTCCCTTTGGTGACCTCTGCTCCAGGAATCCACTAGGCTGAGCCTCTGGATGTGCAAGGCCTCCCCAATATAAGATCACTTGGGGCAAGGCACATTAGGGCTCCAAAGTCACTCAGGAGCAGGCAGGCCCCAGAAATCGGTGCCAGGGGAATCCTGGTAATCCAGGGGGGGGGGGCAGAAATAGCTTTGCAGGCTCACAGGAGGTCCAACCAACAGCCAGTGGCAGCAGGATCAACTAACACCAGAGGTATCCAGATGGCAAAAGGCAAACGTAGGAATGTTACTAACAGGAATCAAAGTAATGTGGGACCATCCGAACCCAACTCTCCAACAGCAGCAAGTCCTGGATACCCCACCACACCCGAAAGACAAGATCTGGATTTAAAATCACTTCTCATGATCCTATTAGAGGATCACAAGAAGGACACAAATAAATCTCGTAAAGAATTACAGGAGACCATGAATCAACGGTTAGAAGCCCTTACAAAGGAAACACAAAAATCGCTTAGAGAAATGCAGGAGAACATGGATCAAAAGATGGAGGCGCACAAGGAGACAACACAAAAATCGCTTAACGACATAAATCAACGGGTAGATGCACTCACAAAGGAATCACAAAATTTGCATAAAGAAATGCAGAAGAATATGCGTCAACAGATGGATGCCCATAAGGAGGCAACACAAAAATTGCTTAAAGAAATGAATCAACGGTTAGATGCCCTTACAAAGGAAACACGAGAACTGCTTAAAGAAATGCAAGAGACGATGGATCAACAGATGGAATCCCATGAGGTGGAAACACAAAAATCGCTCAGAGAAATGCAGGAGAACGTGGGTCATCAGGAAGAAATCCTGAAAGAGGTAATGCAAAAATACCTTAAAGAAATACAGGAAAATACAAACAAGTAAGTGAAGGATCTCAGCAAATCCATCCAGGAACTAAAAAAGGAAGTAGAAACAACTAAGAAATCACAAAGGGAGACACCTTTGGAGATAGAAAACCTTGGGAAGAAATTAGGAGTCATAGATGCAAACATCAACAATAGAATACAAGAGATGGAAGAAAGAATCTCAGGTGCTGAAGACTCCATAGAAAGCATCGACTCAACAGTCAAAGAAAATGCAAAATGCAAAAATCGCGTAACCCAAAACATCCAGGAAATCCAGGACACAATGAGAAGACCAAACCTAAGGATTATAGGTATAGATGAGAGTGAAGATTTGCAACTTAAAGGGCCAGTAAACATCTTCAACAAAATTATGGAGGAAAATTTCCCTAACCTAAAGAGAGGGATGCTGATGAATGTACAAGAAGCCTACAGAACTCCAAACAGACTGGACCAGAACAGAAATACCTCCCGTCACATAATAATCAAAACACCGAGTGTTCTAAACAAAGAAAGAATACTAAAAGCAGTAAGAGAAAAGGGCCAAGTAACATACAAAGGAAGACCTATCCGAATCACATCAGATTTCTCACCAGAAACTATGAAAGCCAGAAGATCCTGGGGAGATCTCATGCAGACACTAAGACAGCACAAATGCCAACCTAGACTACTATACCCAGCAAAACTCTCAATCACCATAGATGGAGAGACCAAGATATTCCATGATAAAACCAAATTTTCACAATATCTTTCCACAAATCCAACCCTGCAACGGATAATAGGTGGAAACCTCCAATACAGGGAGAGAAACAACACCCAGGAAAAAATGAGATAATATCCTTCTTGAATCAAACCCAAAAGTAGATAACCACTCAAACATAAAGATAGCGTCAAGAATGGCAGATGGCAATAATCACTATGCCTTAATCTCTCTTAATATCAATGGTCTCAATTCCCCAATTAAAAGACATAGACTAGCAGACTGGATATGTAAACAAGACCCAGCATTTTGCTGCATGCAGGAAACGCACCTCAGTGTCAAAGACAAACACTACCTCAGAGTAAAAGGCTGGAAAACAATTTTACAAGCAAATGGCCCCAAGAAACGAGCCGGAGTAGCCATCCTAATATCAGATAAAATTGATTTTCAACCTAAAGTCATCAAAAAAAGACACAGAAGGACACTACATACTGATCAAGGGAAAAATCCACCATCAAGAACTCTCAATTCTGAATATCTATGCTCCAAATGCAAGGGCACCCTCATTCGTAAAAGAAACTTTACTAAAACTCAAAGCACACATCGCACCGCACACAATAATAGTGGGTGACTTCAACACCCCGCTCTCTGAAAGGGATCGTTCAGGAAAGCAGAAACTAAACAGGGACACAGTGAATCTAATTGAAGCCTTGGACCAACTGGAACTAACAGATATATATATATAGAACATTTCATCCTAGAGCTAAAGAATACACCTTCTTCTCAGCTCCTCATGGTACCTTCTCCAAAATTGACCATATAATTGGTCACAAATCAGACCTCAACAGATATAAGAAGATAGAACTAATCCCATGCCTCCTATCAGATCACTATGGAATAATGGTGGTCTTCAATGGCAATAAAAACAAAAGAAAACCCACGTACACATGGAGGCTGAACAATGCTCTACTCAATGATAACTTGGTCAAGGTGGAAATAAAGAAAGAAATCAAAGACTTTTTGAAAGTTAATGAAAATGAAGGCACAACATACCCTAATTTATGGGACACAATGAAAGCAGTGCTAAGAGGAAAATTCATAGCCCTGAGTGCCGCCAAAAAGAAACGGGAGACAGCATACACTAACAGCTTAATGGCACACCTGAAAGTCCTGGAACAAAAAGAAACAAATACACCAAAGAGGAGTAGAAGGCAGGAAATCATCAAACTCAGGGCTGAAATCAATCAAGTAGAAACAAAGAAAACCATACAAAGAATCAACAAAACGAGGAGTTGGTTCTTTGAGAAAATCAACAAGATAGATAAGCCCTTAGCCAGACTAACCAGAGGGCACAGAGATAGTCTCCAAATTAATAAAAGCAGAAACGAAAAGAGAAAGATAACAACAGAAACTGAGGGAATTCAAAAAATCATCAGATCCTACTACAAAAACCTGTCTTCAACACAACTAGAAAATCTTGAGGAAATGGACAATTTCCTTGACAGATACCAAGTACCAAAATTAAATCAGGATCAAATAGACCATCTAAACCGTCCTATAAGCCCTGAAGAAATAGAAGTTGTCATTGGAAGTCTTCCAACCAAAAAAAGCACAGGTCCAGATGGTTTTAGTGCAGAATTCTATCAGACCTTCAAAGAAGACCTAACACCAATACTCTTCAAACTGTTCCACAAAATAGAAACAGAAGGAACACTACCCAACTCGTTCTATGAAGCCACAATTACACTAATACCAAAAGCACACAAAGGTCCGACAAAGAAAGAGAATCTCAGGCCAAACTCTCTTATGAATATCGATGCAAAAATACTCAATAAAATTCTTGCCAACCGAATCCAAGAATACATCAAAACGATCATTCACCACGATCAAGTAGGCTTCATCCCAGGGATGCAGGGATGGTTCAATATAAGGAAATCCATCAATGTAATCCACTACATAAACAATCTCAAAGAAAAAAACCACATGGTCATCTCATTAGATGCTGAGAAAGCATTTGACAAAATTCAGCATCCTTTCATGCTAAAGGTTTTGGAAAGATCAGGAAATCAAGGCCCATTATCTAAACATAGTAAAAGCAATTTACAGCAAACCGGTAGCTAGCATCAATCTAAATGGAGAGAAACTTGAAGCAATCCCACTAAAATCAGGGACTAGACAAGGCTGCCCTCTCTCTCCATATCTTTTCAATATAGTACTTGAAGTTCTAGCTAGAGCAATTAAACAACAAAAAGAGGTCAAAGGGATACAAATTGGAAAGGAAGAAGTCAAACTATCACTATTTGCAGACAATATGAGAGTATACATAAGTGACCCAAAGAACTCCACCAGAGAACTCCTACAGCTGATAAACGACTTCAGCAAAGTGGCCGGATATAAAATCAACTCAAGCAAGTCAGAAGCCTTCCTATACTCAAAGGATAAGCAGGCTGAGAAAGAAGTAAGGGAAATAATACCTTTCACAATAGCCACAAACCATATTAAGTATCTTGGCGTGACTCTAACCAAACAAGTGAAAGATCTGTATGACAAGAACTTCAAGTCTCTGAAGAGAGAAACTGAAGAAGACCGCAGAAGATGGAAAAATCTGCCATGCTCATGGATTGGCAGGATTAATATAGTAAAAATGAGCATCTTACCAAAAGTAATACACAGATTCAATGCAATCCCCATCAAAATCCCAACTCAATTCTTCTTAGAGTTAGAAAGAGCAATTCAAAAATTCATCTGGAATAACAGAAAACCCAGAATAGCTAAAACTATTCTCAAGAGTAAAAGAACCTCTGGGGGAATCAGTATCCCGGACCTCAAGCTGTACTACAGAGCAATAGTGTTAAAAACCGCATGGTATTGGTACAGTGACAGACATGTAGATCAATGGAACAGAATTGAAGCCCCAGAAATGAATCCACACTCCTATGGTCACTTGATCTTTGTCAAAGGAGCTAAAACCATCCAGTGGAAAAAAGATAGCCTTTTCAACAAAAGGTGCTGGCTCAGCTGGAAGTCAACATGCAGAAGAATGCAAATTGACCCATTCTTATCTCCTTGCACTAAGCTCAATTCTAAGTGGATCAAAGATCTCCACATAAAACCAGACACACTGAAACTAATAGAAGGGAAACTAGGGAAGAACCTTGAACATATGGGCCCAGGGGAGAATTTCCTGAACAGAACTCCAATAGCTTATGCTCTAAGATCAAGAATAGACAAATGGGACCTCATTAAATTACAAAGTTTTTGCAAGGCAAAAGACACTGTCAAAAAGACAAAGCGGCAACCAACTAATTGGGAAATAATCTTTACCAACCTTACATCCGACAGAGGGCTAATATCCAATATGTACAAAGAACTCAAGAAGTTAAACTCAAGAGAGGCAAGTAACCCTATTGAAAAATGGGGTACAGAGCTACACAAAGAGTTCTCACCTGAAGAATATCTAATGGCTGAGAAGCACCTAAAGAGATGTTCATCATCCTTAGTCATTAGGGAAATGCAAATCAAAACAACCCTGAGATTCCATCTCACACCAGTCAGGATGGCTAAGATCAAAAACACAGGAGACAGCAGTTCTTGGCGAGGATGTGGAGAAAGAGGAACACTCCTCCACTGCTGTTGGAATTGCAAGCTGGTACAACCACTCTGGAAAGCAATCTGGCACTTCCTCAGAAAACTGGGCATGACACTCCCGGAGGATCCGGCTATAACACTCCTGGGCATATACCCAGAGGCTTTATCTGCATGCAATAAGGACACATGCTCCACTATGTTCATAGCAGCCTTATTTATAATAGCCAGAAGCTGGAAAGAACCCAGATGTCCCTCAACGGAAGAATGGATTCAGAAGATGTGGTATATCTACACAATGGAATACTACTCTGCAATTAAAAACAATGAATTCACGAAATTCCTAGGCAAATGGTCAGATCTTGAAAATATCATCCTTAGTGAGGTAACCCAATCACAAAAGAACACACATGGTATGCAGTCACTGATAAGGGGATTTTGACCCAGAATCTCGGAATACCCTAGACACAATCCGCATATCAATAGATTTCTATGAAGATGGAAGGAGAGACCCCTGGTCCTGCAAAGACTGGATGTAGGGGAATGTCAGGACAGAGTAACGAGAGGGGGTTGAATGAAGAAAAGAGGGAGGGAAGGGGGCTTATGGGACTTTCGGGGAGGGAGGAAACGGGAAAGGGGAAATGATTTGGAATGTAAATTAAAAAATAACATAAAATAAAATAAATAATTAAAAAAAAAGAGAATCCGTACACATATGATTTCTCGAACATGATTGCCCAAACATAACTGAAGAAGCATAATAACAAGAGATGTACTAAGGTGAACAGAGAATAATCCGTGAGGCTTCAATCCTATGTAAAGAAATAGTCACTAGAAAAAAAACTGAGAATGAAAGAAATGCTTTTTCCCTGGGGAGAGCACACCAATTTGTAGTCTAATTTCAGATTGTCAATTTTTAAAAAATACATACAAGTAACATTATAAAGACTGAGGAGGCAGTTTTAATAGTGTGTGTGTGTGTGTGTGTGTGTGTGTGTGTGTGTGTGTGTGTGTGTGTGCGTGTGTGTGTGTGTGTGTGTGTGTGAGAGAGAGAGAGAGAGAGAGAGAGAGAGAGAGAGACGATATGTATATATCAACAATGAATTAGAAATAAAGGAAGTAATGCTCTATGGGAAGATTTGGAAGTACAGATGGGAAGGAAAATTAGGCAATTGTATTATAAAAAATAAAAATGAAAATAAAAGAAATAATTTAAAAATACAGGTGATAGAGCTAAAAAACAAAACAAAACAAAAACAAAGACGACTAAAAGTCAATCAGAACACAACTCCAGCAGCTAGATATCCACAGTAGAATGGAGAGATCAGAAATTTTTTAACAGATACTTCAGGCAGCCCTGGTAAAAAGAACTGAGCATTCCATCATAAAGACAAGACTATGGCCCTCAGAGATCACAAATCTAATTGCTGATTTTTGAAGACTATTTTCTCTGGCAAATGGATTACCATGGAGAGAGATCTCTTTTGTCATTCTGTATGACCCCAACTAGAAAAGCAACCAATTATTTAAAACAAATATGCTCTTGGTGCTCAGAACATGGAATAACCATGAGTCAGAGATTGCTAAGTTAATTTTCCATCTACCCAAAATGAGAAGCAGCCCTGGAAGGCAGTTGTGGAAAAAGGAAGCACTAGAAACTAAGAAGACAAAAAGTTCAGGTTGCAGAATTCTTTATGTGGGCAGCAAAGTACACAACCATGATTGATGGTCTGAATACTTGAGCCTTAAGTAGGCAGGGAGACAAACCTCTGGAGACATCTATCTGCTAACTCACTGCAGTAAATCTCAAGATCACTAAAGTGTGTTCCTCTATGTGGTTGATTAATACTTAGGAGATGATGAAAGTATAAAGACAGATCTTCCATCTATACAGATCTCATTCTTCTTGTTTTCCTTCTGACATGCTCAAAATGAGTACCTGTCTAGACAACTAATTGCAAAATTCAATGTACCTAGAAGAGAGTCTCAGTACACAGAGGAAATAATCTACTGTCATGAAAATAGGAGTGGCAGCCAGCAAGGAACCAGAAATATAGGTTCAACACCAACACAAACTGTGAGAAGTAAGGTCTCACAAATTCACCTATGTCTCACAGCAACCCAGTTACAAAGAACAGGAACTGAAACAATCCTTAATCCTTTGTTTTTCTTCCCTCATCCTATTTACTATGTCATATTTGCCAATAACTTTTTTACATATTCAAATGTACTTTGTAATATTTTATCTTTTCCTTAACTTAGTTTATACTTTTATCTTTCTTCTTTTCTTTGTCTTCATTTCTTCTATTATATTTTAATATTTTACTTTATCTCAGCTTTTTACTACTAATTTAAAAATCTGTGCAATGTATATTATGTTCTTTTGCCCACTTCTCGCAAATTTGCTTCATCTCTAGAACCACACAATTTTATGTACTCTTATCTATGAAAAGTCAAAAAATAAATAAGAAAATACAGCATGAAAACAGAAATGGTGTTACCAACAAATATTAAAGGGACTAATACAATGTAGAACTATTTTCCCTTTAACAATAATATTTTGTGCCCTTGCCTATAAAAATGTGAGTACCTACAATAACTATAATTCAACTAGCCATCTTATCCCTGCTTATATTCATGAAAGTATCTATAGAGTATGTTACATCAACCACTAAAAGACTAAAACAAAACTGATGTATATTGAATGAAAGAAGCATAAATAGTCCATTTTAGTTATCAGTTCAATATTTTCTAACTTGACCTAATCTGAAATAGATAGCAACTTGCAGGAACTTTTACCTAAAGCAATTTGACATTATATGCACCCCATAATTACTTAATAAAAGTACACCAATATTCACACAAATTGAAAAACAAGAGATTGCTTGATATTGATGAAGTCCTTGAAAACTGTGCTTGTGTTAAATGAAATTCTCAGTACTCATTGGGAAAGTGGTAATGATCCCTGATGATTTAAATTCACATTGGAATCCAAAGCAAAGACTAAGATTTCATGACAAACAATGACAGTAGGAAACAGCTTTGCCACTATAAAGCCATAGTAACTTTTAACTTAACTGAAATTAATTCTTATTTCAAGAGGTAAGATTTTGCCTTTGTTGGTAAATGAAGATACTTTATTCTTTGAAATATACTGTATTTACAAGCCATGGTGTTGAAACATGTCAGATGGAATTGTGCAGTTATATAACAGAAGGGGGGAAATAAACATTCATAGAATCGTTAGTGAATTGTTCAAAATGATCAGGTATAAAACTAAGGTTTTAGAACTTCCTTATTTATCCATCCATTGGTAAGACCAGAAACCAACATGACCTTCAAAGTTATACACATGTAGATTCACCCTCAAGCTAACAAGTTTATTAGCTTTGAAATACTTCTATTACTTACTGTCAGGAAGTATGTTCAAATACCTGCGTTATTTGTGAACTGAATGTACCAGCCTCACAGGCATCACTGAAGACAATGAGGATGTAAGTAAGTATAGAATGTGAGGAATAACAGTCAATCTGTTCCTTACGGGGTAGGCTTTGGTAAATCCTTTAATGTCTTAGGTTGAGTATTAAATAGTGTTCTTTGTTGAAAATCATGTGAATTAATTCTATCACACTCAAGTTAGAAAACACAGTGACACTGGGAAATGATTTGTTGTGTCTAAAGAATTGCTAATAATGTGTTAAATATGCTTATTTTATTTGATAAAAATTAATATTTCAAATAACTTAAAAAACAGTGATCTAGTTAGAAGAATTTAAAATATTTAATGAGCTTACAATAGTAGGTTTGATTTGTAAATTTAATGTGATATTTATTCAGTTTTACAGATTTTAAGAACAACATCCCTTACAAAGAATTTTGCATGTATTAAACATAGGAAAGCTGATATACTACCCTTCTGTTTTTCCCTGAAGGGAATGCTTTGTACAACATTGTGACCATTCATTTATAGTGTGGCTACTAAGAGTAATAGACTAAGGTTACCCTGCCTGGTTGTCATATCTAATACTCTTTTATATTTTTGTCATTTTTATTTAGTGTGTATGTGTTTTGTTTGCTATACATACATAAACCATGTGGATGTCTGGTGCCTTCAAGGAGCTGAAGAAGGCAGTGGTTCTGAAGAACTGTAAAATCAGATTGCTGTGAAAAAAAAAAAACAAAACATGAGGGTGCTGGGAATCAAATGCAGGCAGGTGCTCCTAGCTCCAGAGAAATCGCTGAATTCCACATGCTTTACTTCATATTTATAATTCAGCTTAAATAAAAATTGAAATTATAAAGGACCTAATTGTAAGTTGGGGGTGGTGGTGGAACACAATTTTAATCCAAGCAATTAAGAGGCAGAGTCAGTTTTCTGTAAGTTCAAGGGCATCCTGATCTACATGGCGGAATGACGGAATGAACTACACATAGAAATCATAACTTGAACAACCGGGAGAGAGAAAGAGAGAGAGAGAGAGAGAGAGAGAGAGAGAGAGAGAGAGAGAGAGAGAGAGAGAGAGAGAGAGAGAGAGAGAGAGAGAGAGAAGGAGGGAGCAAGGGAGGGAGGGAAAGAGGGAAGGAGGGAGGGAGGAGGCAGGGAGAGAGGGAGGGAGACAAAGAGAACAAATTGATACTTCATAAAATGAAAATATAGACAAATACAAATTTTTAAATTCTTTGAAGGTTTAGTAAGCAGTCACAGTTGATATATTCAGCAATGATTATGTCTTCATAATACAATTCTATGATTTTATATTTTAAAAATTTGTTATAATAAACATTGCTATTTTGAAAAGACGTATTACTTTATTTACATTTATCTCTATATTTGTGGGAAGAATATGGTACAGGAAATATAGTTTAGCTGGGAGTGCCAAAGGACAACTTATAGGAATTTGTGCTCTCCTCAAACCATGTGCATTCAAGGAATCAAACTCTGGCTGTCAGCTGTCAGTCTTGGAGGCCAGAGTCTTTACTTGACAAGCTATCTCACCAGGTAAAATGTAATGATTTTAAATCTTTAACATAAATGATAATTAAGTATGTTTTATAAAGATTGCAAACAAAAATTATTTTAAATTTGTACCACATTTTAGCTTTTTGGATTAAATAATAGGAAGAACATTGCACAGAAATGAATAAACAATGAGAAACTTGAGTAAAACCTGAATTGTTGGCCCAATTTTGGAATAATACATTAGCATTCAATACTCTCAATGTCTGGATGAAATAAAATGGAGTGAAAATTTTATAAATTACTTCCTGTTGTATCTCCATCACAAAATTGATCTGAAAGCAGCTATGAATTCCTATGGCTTTCCTGGAGGATGGGAACCACACTGCAGTGACAGAGATCATTTTATTGGGACTGACTGATGACCCAGTTCTTAGAGTTGTCCTCTTCACCATCATCCTGTGCATCTACCTGATGACAGTGTCTGGGAACCTCAGCACCATCCTTCTCATCAGAGTCTCATCCCAGTTCCATCACCCCCATGTACTTTTTTCTCAGTCACTTGGCTTCTGTTGACATGGGCTACTCATCTTCTTTCACACCCAATATGTTTGTTAACTTCCTTGCTACGAAAAATACCATCTCCTTTCTTGAATATGGCATCCAGCTCAACTCAGCAACTTATTTTGGGGGACTTGATTGCTTACATCTGGCTTCCATGGCTTATGATTGCTTCATGACAATCTGCAATGCACTGCTTTATTCCACAAAAATATCCACCCAAGTCTGTATCCAGTTGGTTGTGGGATCTTATATAGGGGATTTTCTTAATGCTTCCTTCATCATGTTTTACTTTTTATCTTTTGTCTTCTATGGACCAAATAGATTCAATCATTTTTTTTCTGTGATTTTGCTCCTTTGCTAGAACTCTCCTGTTCTGATGTCAGTGTCTCTGTAGTTGTAATCTCATTTTCTGCTGGTTCAGTTACTATATGATCACAGTGTTTATCATAGCCATCTCCTATTCTTACATCCTCATAACCATCCTGAAGATGTACTCCACTGAGGGCCACCACAAGGCCTTCTCCACCTGCACCTCCCACTTCACTGCAGTCACTATTTATTACGGAACCATTACCTTCATTTACATAATGTCCAAGTCCATGTACTCCAGAAACCAGAACAAGTTGTGTCTGTGTTTTACATAGTGGTGATGCCCATGTTGAACCCCCTTATCTACAGCCTCAGGATTAATGAGATTATGGGTGCTTTCAAGAGACAGCTTGTTAACAAAACATTCTATTACAATAATCACTTGTTTTGTATAACTTAATGTAATAACAATGGCCACCATCTCAGTTTTTGTTATTCATCCTCTCCTTACTATTTTTCCCCTCATCTCCTTTTTCTGCAAAGATATGTAGCTATTTTGTTTTATTGCATTTCTCTTTTTATGTTTTTTTTATCTTCACTCCACATCCAGATCACAGTCCCTTCCTCTTCTCTTGCCAGGTGCACCCTTACAAATTCCTCTCCAGGAAGGAATTTTCTGCTCAGTCTCCCTTGGGTACCACCCCACCCTGCGGCATCTAGTCCCAGTAGGACTAAACACATTATCTTCCACTCAGGCCCAAAGGGACAGTTCAGATATGGGCAAGGGGATCCAATGCCTGGTAGCAGAGACTGGGACAGCCCCTGCTCAACTTGTTAGGGGACACACATCAACATCAAGCTGCAAAATTGCTACAAGTAAATAGTGTTTAGTAAATAGAGTGTCCAGCTCCTCCATGCTCTATGGTTTGTATCCCAGGCTCTGTGAGCCCCTGTAGTCCCAGGTTAGTTGATTCTAAAGGTCTACTTATAGTGTCATAAATCCTTCTGATTTATCCCCTCTGTCTTACTCAATTCAACCCCCCTCACTTCTACAATTTTCCCAGGGATCTACCTGATGTTTGGCTTTGGGTCTCAACATCTGCTTCCATCTGAAGCTATATGAAGCCTCTCAGGGGAGAGTTATGCCAGGTTCCTTTCTGAAAGTGTAGCAGAGTGTCTTTAATAGTGTCAGGGGTGGCTCTCTCCCATTGTATGGGTCTCAAATTCAGGCAGTCTTTGGTTGGTTGTTCCCTCAATCTATGCTCTCTTTATTTCTACAAATCTTAAAGGAAAGATCTTGAAGGATTTATGTTAAGGTCATTGATCCATTTGTGTGATAAATATTGATCTATTTACATTCTTCTACATGCAGATATCTAGTTAGACCAGCACCATTTGTTGAAGGTGCTTTCTGTTTGTCCATTGCATGGTTTGTCAAAATATCAAGTGTCTACAGGTGTGTGAGTTTATTTCTGAGTATTTGGTTAGATTCCACTGGTCAACTTGTCTGTTCCTATATCAATAACATACAGTCTGTCTTTAAAACTTTTATACAAATATTTGCATCATTTTCACCCTCTCTTTCCAGCTCTTCCCAAGTCCAGAGCTCCCTCTCTTAACTCCATGTTTTTGTTATGCTTTATTTTTAATCAGATAATACTTGAGCTCCTGGTATGTTCTCTGATGTGTAAGCATCCAGTGAAGCTTCATTATCTTGCCAAAGGACAAACCCTTAAAGAGAACTAAATCTTTCTTGCCCTGTAGATATAATTTGTCAATTACTTTTTAGCTAGAAGTTGACTTTATGCCCACATCCCATGTCCATTCTCAGGATTTGTTTTGTTTGAGCTGAGACATGCTGACACAGCTATCATGAGTTCATACCTACAATCATGTTGTTGTGTCTGAAAATAGGTTCTTTGTAGTCACACAAATGTCTCTTTGAAGTCATCTTCCACCTCTGGCTCTTGCAATCTTTTCACTCACTCATTGGCAATGATTACTGTGCTTGTAGAGGAGAGGGGAGAGATAATGGATGTTCCATTTAGAGTTTTGTCTCTCTCAGTTTCAAGTTCTCTGCACATTGTTAAATTTTCTGTTAATTACCAGCTAATACAAATAGGCACTCCTCTGCTGAAGATTGGGAAGTGTGCTAATCTATGGGTGTAATGTTACATCATTAGAAAGTGGTTTAATATTTTGTCTATTTATTAGTATAATGGGGTAGATTATCTGCTAGGGTCGACTGGTCTAGCACAGGTTTTGTCCCTATGAGTGTTATTAGGTATAGGTTTTCAGTTTCTGGAGGTTGTGTTAATCCAGTCAGAAAGAGTTTGGTATTCCCATGACATATGTATGGCTATATGATCTGTAGGCATGTCTTTCCAGGTTGGTAGTTATTTTTCCTTATGGGCTTTATAAAGTAGGTTTTCTTTCCAACACATGATATTTAAAAATATCTTCATAAGAGATTACTGCTCTTGAAAGAATTTTAATTTCTTTTATTCCATTCTGAATAAAATCCAGATGCTCTTTGATCTTCCATGAACCTTTCCTTGGATTACCCTGACTGGATATTTTTTTCTTGAAAATATTACGAGCAGTATACTTGTTATTTTCCATCTGACAACTTTTTGTACACTCTCCAAACCTGCAAGCCCTTCTCATTTTCTTGTTCTAATATCACTTATCCTGTGGAAATTTCTTTGCCATCCTTCATAAGCTAATATGACACATCCCCATCATGGCTACACTTAACACAAATATCAGTAATATTTGTTTTATACTAACTTGTAAAACATGTCTAACATGTAGGAAAATAATTTTGTTTTATGTAACAATAAATGTTAACATAGATACTGTTGGAAAACCTTTTTTTTTTAAAAATTAAAAAAACAAAAAGACACCTAGTCAACTGGTAAATGAAGTATATACAGGCTCATAGGAGGCTAGAGCCACAAGATAGAAAGACTTGGATTTTAAATAAGTGCATTGAAAAGAACTTCTGTTTGTGACACTAATGGGAATATAACAAATTCAATTCATAGAACATTTGACTTATGTAATAACAAATATATCCACTGAAGTTCTCTATCACTGTATCTGTCATATTCACAAACTGTTAAATGAAAATTAACCACTATAAACATTAAAAAAACTAGTTATGAATTTGTTTAAATAAAAAAAAAGAATAAAATTAAGAGGATCTATAAAAATACTGAAATTTTGAAGGGAAATTAATCACATTTTATTAATTTCAAAGAGATATGCCATATTTATCGACTATACACCCCAATATTATTTAGGTACAAATTCTCATAAAATGCTGTACATATTTAGGGTATGATGGTTCTAAGTCATCAGTCATTTTGTGTAAAGTAAGAAGGAGATTTTGTACAAATGTAAAAGATAACCAGAAATAGTAGTACATATTTTAATGGGACTGAGCAACTACTAGATTTTTGGACTTCCCATTCATAGCTGACCATTTTAAACCAGCAAAATCAGAGATTTTCCTCTGTATGAACTTAAGATTTACTAAAAATCTAGAGTAATCACAGGTAAAAGAATTGATATGTAGATCAATGGAAGAGAAAATGTGTTTCAAAATTAGTCCAATATAATTCGTATTACCTTCTGAAATATTAAGGGTTAATAAAATAATCTGACAAAATTAGCCTTGTAGAAAACTTCCATTTTCCTAAATCTTTATAAATGATCGTGTCAGCTGTGGTGTGTTAAATACTGCTTTATGATCAAAATAATTCTACTTATGATATTTATTTCTTTATTATCTAAGCAAAACATCACATCACAGGGATAGAAGTCAGAGGACAATTTGGGGGAATCAGATCTTCCCTTCTACCATATGGTTTCTAGACACTGAACATAGAATATCAGGCTTGACAGCAAGTACCTTACTTATTGTGCTGTCCTGTTGGTCCCTCAAACATGATTATACAGTAATAGAATGCATTAGTTATAGAAGGACCAGATACAATACCTTTCTTTATGCCATATACTTCACTAGCAATATGATTTCTGTAACATTAAATAAACCTTGGACTCTGAAAACATTGATGGTGCTACTTTAACATATACTGCATCTGAAAGGGACTCAGAGCTTCTAAATAAATTTATCCTGTCTATACTATGAGTGCAACACTTTCAAAGTGAATCCATGAAAAAGTGCTCATTTATAGAGATGTCTGTTAAGTCCACTGTATGGGGAAGTTTGAAGTTGATTCTCTGATATATTACTTGCCAATGTTTTTCTTTTCTTCTTCTCTTTTAGGAAATGGTTTCATTTGGCTAACAATTTTTTAGAGATAGTCTATCATGGCAGGGAAGGTATAGGCAATAGTAAAGAACAGGAGCAAGAATATTACTGGTCACATTTCATTGACAATCCAAAAACAAAGCATGAGCAAGTAGTAGAGCCAGGTTATGTTGTTTCAAATACTGCTACAAAGAGCATCCTTCCTACTGCCAGGCTCCACTTCCTGAAGAACTGGACTAAATTACACCATCAGCTAGGGATCAAGTAGCTTGCATTCCATGACTTTTTTAACCCAGCCTTCTTTCATAACAAAGGAAAACCTGTCAGTGATGGCATCACCTCAAATAAGTTGGATCCTGCCACATCAACCATTATCCATACCATATCTCAGAAAACTACCTATAGGCCATTCTGATGAAGGCATTTTCTTAACTAGGAAACGAAGCTGTACAGTGGCCAAATGAAATTAATTAGTGTCTTTTCCTGAGCCTGGGATGAGGAGTTATTAAAAACATGTCAGTAGCTATACTCTGCAGAATATTACAACCAGCAACCATGAATTGGCCATAATTCCTGCCAATTATGGATGATGGAACATCATGTACCCCTTGATGCAGCCTTGTACCTCACGCATGATGCAGTCATGATAGGGTAACACTTGGACAGGTCTTGTTCAGGTAATCCTAACTGCAGTGAGCTCATAAGAGCAAGAGCTCATAACATGTCCAGACAACATTTTTCTGCTTCATATCTCATCCTCTGACTCCTTCATTCCTTTTGCCTCTTCTTCCATGAATCTTCTTTTGAAATGTACTTTTTGTAGTTAGAAATTAGAAAAATAAATACTTTTATTTAACTCTCTAAATTGAAATGACAACACAACATTGGAAAAATACTGGTTGCCAGAGATGCCAGCATATATTTTATAAAAACCTATGAGTGTCACATTTTCAGACAAGATAACTAATCCATATATTTATGCATTTTCATGAAGATTTTTGCATTTTTTTAGTGTGTGGATAATTTCTTCACTGAAAAATATGGTTGTTGCCATCACATCATACATCCTTATTATGGTTTCATTTCCATCTACTCCTCTTAGTTCCTCCAAACATCTGCTTCTATGAATATTCACCATATTTCTATATCATATTAGAAAATTATCAGAACAAATGACCTTATGAATATCGATGCAAAAATACTCAGTAAAATTCTTACAAACCGAATCCAAGAACACATTAGGACAACCACCCACCATGACTAAGTAGGCTTCATCCCAGGGATGCAGGGATGGTTCAATATATGGAAATCCATCAATGAAATCCACTTTACAAACAAACTCTAAAAAAAAAATATGATAATCTCATTAGATGCTAAGAAAGCATTTGATAAAATTTAATACCTTCTCACGATAAAAGTTTTGCAAAGATCAAAAATCCAAGGCCAATACCTGAATATAGAAAATTCAATATACAGAAAAAGTCAAAATCAAATGAAATTGAGAGAAACTTGAAGCAATCCCATTAAAATCAGGGACTAGACAAGGCTGCCCACTCTCTCTCTCTACCATTTCAATATAGTACTTGAAGTCCTAGACAGAGCAATTAGACAACAAAAGGTAGGCAAAGGGATACAAATTAGAAAGGAAGAAGTCAAAATATCTGTATTTGCAGATGATATGATAGTATACTTAAGTGACCCTAAAAATTCTACCAGAGAACTCCTATAGCAAACAACTTTAGTAAAGTGGCTGGATATAAAATTAACTGAAACAAATCAGTCACCTTCCTATACTCAAAGGATAAACAGGCTGAGAAAGATTTTAGGGAAAGAAAATCCTTCACAATAGTCACAAGTAAGATAAAATATCTTGGTGTGACTCTAACCAAGCAAATGAAATATCTGTATGACAAGAATTTCAAGTCTCTGAATAGAAAATCAAAGAATATCTCAGAAAATGGAAAGATCTTCCATGCTTATGATTTGGCAGGATTAATATATTAAAAATGGCCATTTTACCAAAAGCAAGTTAAATATTCAGTGCAATCCCCTTCAAAATTCCAGCTCAATTATTCATAGAGTTAGAAAGAGAAATTCTTAAATTCATTTGGAATAATAAAAAAAAAATCACAGGATAGTGAAAACTATTCTCAACCATAAAAGAACTTCTGGGGGAATCACCATCCCTGACCTCAAGCTGTATTACAGAGCAATAGTGATAAAAACTGTATGGTATTATTACAGTGACAGGCAGGACGATCAATGGGACAGAATTGAAGAACCATAAATGAACCCATTACCTATGGTTACTTGATCTTTGACAAAGAAGCTAAAACTATCCAGTGGAAAAAAGACAGCATTTTTCACAAATTGTGCTGGTTCAACTGGAGGTCAACATATAGAAAATTTCAAATCAATCCATTCTTATCCTCTTTTACAAAGCTCAAGTACAAGTGGATCAAGGACTTCCACATAAAACCAGGTACACTGAAACTAATAGAAGAGAAAGTGGAAAAGAGCCTCAAACACATGGGCACAGGGAAATTTTCTTGAACAGAACAACAATGGCTTATGCTCTAAGATGAAGAATTGACAAGGTGAGCTCATAAAATTGCAAAGCTTCTGTAAGGCAAAGGACACTGTCAATAGGACAAAATGGCAACCAACAGATTGAGGAAAGATATTTAATAATCCTACATCTGATAGAGGGTTAATATCCAATATATGCAAAGATCTCAAGAAGGTAGACTACAGAGAATCAAATAACCCTCTTTAAAATGAGGTATAGAGCTAAACAAAGAATTCTAAACTGAAGAATACTGAATATCTGAGAAGCACCTAAAGAAATGTTCAACATCCTTAGTCATCAGAGAAATGAAAATCAAACCAATCTTGGGATTCTACCTCACACTAGTCAGAATGGTTAAGATCATAAACCCAGACGACAGCAGATTCTGACAAGTATGTTGAGAAAGAGGAACACACCTCCATTGTTGGTGGGATTGCAAGCTGGTACAACCACTCTACAAATCAGTCTGGCAGTTTTTCAGAAAATTGGACACAATGTTACCTGAGGACACAGCTATACCACCCCTGGGCTTATATCCAAAAGATGATCCAACATATAACAAGGACACATGCTCCGCTATGTTCATAGCAGCTTTATTTATAATAGCCAGAAGCTAGAAAGAACCCAGATGTCTTTCAACAGAGGAATGGGTATAGAAAATGTGGTACATTTACACAATGGATTACTACTCAGCTATTAAAAACAATGACTTTATGAAATTCTTAGGCAAATGGATGGAACTAGAAAATATCATCCTGATTGAGGTAATCCAATCACCAAAGAACACACATGATATGCACTCACTGATAAGTGGAAATTAGCCCAAATTATCACAAAATACCCAAGATACAATTCACAGTCTACATAAAGCTCAAGAAGAAGGAAGAAAAAAGTGTGTGTGCTGCACTCTTTATTAGAATGGGGAACAAAATACTTACTGGAATAAATATGGAGACAAGGTGTGGAGCAGAGACTGAAAGAAAGGCCATCCATTGACTGTCCCTCCTAGGGATCCATTCCATATACAGTCACCAAAGACAGACAATATTGTGGATGTCAAGAAGTTCATGCTGACAGAAGCCTGATATAGCTGTCTCCTGAGAGTTTCTGCGAGAGCCTGAGATATATAGAGGCAAATACCTACAGTCAACCATTGGACTGAGCAAGTAATCCACAATGGAGGATTTAGGGAAATGACTGAAGAAGCTGAATGGGTTTGCAACCCCATAGGAAGAACAACAATATCAACCAACCAGAATCTCCAGAACTCCCTGGGACTAAACCACCAACCAAAGAGAACACATGGAGCAACCCATGGCTCCAGCTGCATATGTAGCAGAGGATGGCTTTGTTGGACATCACTGAGAGAAGTAGACCTTGGTCCTGTGAAGGCTTGATGCCCCAGTGTAGGTGAATATGAAGGTGGTGAGTCAGGAGTGGGTATATGGGTGGGGGAACACCCTCATAGAAGCAGGGTGTGGGGGATGGAATAGGGGGCTTCCAGGGGTGAAGCTGGTAATGAGGATAACATTTGAAATGTAAATAAAGAAAATATTCAATAAAAAAAGAAAAGAAACGAAATGGTCTTCTAAGTGATAATAATAAAATGAATATAAAATAAAACAACAATTAACACACAGCAATAGGTCAAAACCAATAAAAGGAAAAGAGCCTAAGAAAAGGAATATGAAGTAGGTATATATGCCAAACTGCACTCATTCAAAATAAAGAAATCCCACAAAAACACTAAAATTAAAGCTATAGTATATACGTAAAAGATAAAAGGAGAATATATATATGAAATTTAACAATTTATTTTTATTATTAAAATAATTTTCAAAGTTAAACATATTTTGATCATATCATCCTCTCCCAAGACCTTCCACATCCTTTTCCCCTATCTACCCACCAGATTTTAAGTGTTGTTTTAAAAAAGAAAACAAAATCCCAATACAATAACAAAACTCTCCTATACTTAGAAAAATAAAATAACATTTTGCCCATCAACAAGAAAGAAAGAAAGAAAGAAAGAAAGAAAGAAAGAAAGAAAGAAAGAAAGAAAGAAAGAAAGAAAGAAAGAAAGGCAGGAAGGAAGGAAGGAAGGAAAAAGGAAGGACAATATCAAACAGTATCCAAATTAAAGCACACAAAAAAATCTACGGAGTCTGTTATATATTGATCAATTACTCCTAAACAAGAGACCTGTAAGGAAGTGTGTAATGAAGGGCACTCTAGCAGTCCTAAGCACTAGAAGAAGGTTTGCCCAGCCTTCTTCCCTCTCCCTTGAAAACCCATTAAATTATATTCCTTAAGCTAAGCCACAATGGCTCTTCTCTTATTTAGCCACTGATTCCTTCCTGAGAATAAACACCAAGGTCCAACAATCAAAATTTATTCATTGCCTACATTGAATAACCCATCCAGTTAGGACTTACCAACTCAACAAAGATCAGTTTCCTTCTTTTATCCTTAAAATCAAATTCCTGAAAACAAACAAATTACACATCTACTGCTCGCTGTCTGTTTTTGCCTGATCTAAAGGCAGCAGTCTCTCCCTACATTGCCCCATTCAGGGTAGTTTGGGGCTGTGAATTTGGTGTTTGGGCATGTTCTGCAGTAACTCTGAGATGCACCCCTCCCCTTTAATTGATGTGACTAGAATCATAACTTGGATGGATCTACAAGACCCCAAACCCAGTCTTCACATTTAAAGGACCTTCTAGTCACTGCTTCCTTCATCCAACAGTGGTAACTGCTGACTTTTCCCCAAATTTTCCTGTCCTAAACCTTCCCCAAAGACATAAGGTGATGACTGCTGAGGGTCCTGCATCCATGTTCTTTTTTTTGTGTGAGGGTAGAATTCATCACACCATGGCCTTCTGCTCCCACCATTGACTCCTTGAGAAGGATGGTACACACATTTCATTCAATTGAATATTTTTGGCAGTTTCCCATTTACTTTATGCGGTCTCTCCACTCAAATCTGATGTCTATTCTTTGTTTGTTTATTTATTTATTTATTTATTTTCTATATTTTTTATTTACATTCCAAATGATTTCCCCTTACCTGTTTCCTCCCTCCCCGAAAGTCCTAAAAGCTCTCTTCCCTCCCCCTGTTCCCCATTCAACCCCCTCTTGCTTCTCTGTTCTGGTATTCACCTACATCCAGTCTTTCCAGGGCCGGGGGTCTCTCCTTCCATCTTCTTGGAAATCTATTGATATGCGAATTGTGTCTAGGGTATTCAGAGATTCTGGGTTAATATCCCCTTATCAGTGACTGCACACCATGTGTGTTCTTTTGTGATTGGGTTACCTCATTAAGGATGATATTTTCCAGTTCTGACCATTTGCCTAAGAATTTCGTGAATTCATTGTTTTTAATTGCAGAGTAGTATTCCATTGTGTAAATATACCACATCTTCTGAATCCATTCCTCCGTTGAGGGACATCTGGGTTCTTTCCAACTTCTGTCTATTGTAAATAAGGCTGTTATGAACATAGTGGAGCATGTGTCCTTATTACATGCATGGGAAGTCTCTGGGTGTATGCCCAGGAGTGGCATAGCAGGATCCTCTGGGAGTGTCAGGCCTATTTTTCTGAGGAACCGCCAGACTGCTTTCCAGAGTGGTTGTACCAGCTTGCAATCCCACCAGCAGTGGAAGAGTGTTCCTCTTTCTTCTTAACAGTACAAAAATCCTGTCAACAGGTCCTGATTTTTTCCTCAGACTTCTGTTTCCTCTCTATAGGGCTTGGGTGGCAACCCTTTCCTTCCAGAGAACTCTCTATTGGTCCTTTGAAACCCTATGGGATTGCCCATGTCACTCCACTTTGGTTCCTGGCCCACCACTAGCAAAGGATATCTGCTCTCTCCATCCTGACTGAAAATGTCAACTTACACTCAATGTTACTGCCTCATCTTAACATTCAGAACTGCTCTATATACTCCCAAGATATCAAACAAAATGACAACTTTACAACATTGTAGGCACAAGAATTGAAGAAAGGAGATACCTCTCTCTCCAAGCTTCCCGTCTCTGTAGACATTTTGTGTCTCTGTCTGTCCCCACCTGCTTCTCTGCCTTCTCTGCCTGATTCTAATTCAAGATGATTTTCCCTTACACAGATATACTGTTGGCCATCAAAACTTCTGCCACAGAATTATAGGAATACAATCACTGACTGGTAGCCCAGAACTGTGGGGTCCATCCTGTTACTCCTGCAATACTTCCCACTCCTGCTGCCTGCAACTCACCCTAGCACAGATTTTTCTGTGCTAGGAAGTTAGTACAGGATACATTCAAACACAAAATTCCCAGCACAATGGAGATTTATTACTCTGGATGGGCAACTAAGGGGCGGGGAGGTGGTACTGCCTCTGGAGTGGGCAGAAATGGACATCAAACAGCAGGCCTTTTTTTCAGTAGTGTTTTTTTTATTTTTTTTAAACCTTATATCCCAATTGCTGCCCCCCTTTTTCTCTTTAAAAACTCACTCCTGCTTAAACAAAGCTCTAAGTCTTCTGTGTATGGATCATCTTCCAATTTAGTGGTTTTATGGGATCTTGAGTAGATAAATGAGTGGGTAAGTCTCTAATTCTTGTGTTTATTTTTGGTTCCTTTCCTTCTTTTGGTGTGTCTTGTGTGACTCCAAAGTAATGGTTTTGTCTTATCATATTATATTTGATTATTTTTTATTTTAAAAAGTGAATGGATGGATGGATGAAAACCTAGCCACAAGGGTAAAGGTTAGCATCTGAATTGTCATTTGTACCTGAAAGAATAAGAAAGATGAATTTTATCCAATGGAATGACACTAGGTATGTTAATTGTAAGAGGAGGAATTTCCATACAACCCCTTTGGTCAATAACTCGGTTGGATGTAACCCAGGCCTGGTACTGGAATCTTCCTTTTATGAAAGAGGACAAGGTAAGACCGTGTCTCCCTCATTATTTTAAGACTTTGCTAGACTCAGTATTATATATTTTAGGACATTTCTACCTCAGTAGGCTTTCATACCACTCCTTAAATGCTGCTCAGTTCTACCTGTCTCTCCTGTATTCCCTACCAAAAGCTCCTCTCCTCTCACACTCCCAACCTGATCTACCCCATGGAGTTCTCAGTGCTCCCAATCTACCCATAAAATGTATTCTATTCTCCTTACCAGGAGTTCTATGTGACTACCCTAGTCTCTTTCTGTATATGTAAGCTCTCTAGATCTATGGGTTGTAGTGTGTTTATCAGTTACTCAATGTTTAATATGCACATATAAGTAAATATAAGATTTCTCTCTGAGTTTGGGTTATCCTACTCAGGATAAGATCTTGTACTTCCATCTATTTGCCTATAAATTTCATGATGTCACTTTTAAACAGATGAATAATACTTCATCATGTACCACATTCTTTTTATCCATTCTTTGATTGAGGGATATCTGAGTTGTTTCCAACTTCTGACTACTGTAAACAAAATAGCAATCAATGTGCTTGAGTTAGAGTCCTTGTAGTAAGATGAAACATCATTTTGGTATATGCCCAAGACTGGTATAGCTGGATAGTGAGGTAGACTGACCCCTATCTTTCTGAGAAACTTCCATATTGATTTCCATAGTAGATGTAAAAGGTTCTACACATAACAGAATTTCCTCATTTTCTTTTGTCACATCATTGTCATAGTGAGTTATCACTTGCATTATTGATATTGTTCATTGTGACATGAGTAAGATAATATCTCAACAGAGTTTTGATTTGTATCTCACTGATGGCTAAAGGAAAATTCATAAGAGAAAAAAATCAATAAACTTTAATTTCCTTTTTCAAACTGAAAATTAGAAGTAATAAGTCACATTGACCAACACAAAGAAAAAGGTGAATTAAAACAACCAGATATAAAAGATAAAAATGAGCCAAGGAATTGGATAAGGGTAAAATAAGAAAATGTTTATCTATAGCCAATTAAAAATACAATTTTGTACCTAAACAACCTTGATGCCATTGGTAGTCTCTTCCTATCACGTCAGAAACTAAGGGTTCTCATTAGATAGAATGACTTCCTTGTGATGAAAATATTTTTACACAAATATTTTGAAACAACTGCATCCTCAAAAGACTCAACTTTGTTTCAATATCATCAGTATTGTGTATTTGATCTCATTTGTAGGTTTTTCAATACATTCCTGAGAAGAAATGAACTAAGAGCAAAAACTTATTTTCCATGATGTGGAAGACAAATGTGGTTATAGTACCTTCTTGAATACGGCATTCATGTATGAATGTTGCTGAAAACCTCTTACAAAATAATATAACTTCAGACTTCACTGGTATCCACTACTCTGATTAGTTTGTTGCTGCATTATTGAAGTATGCTTTATATTCTTTCCTTTTTAAATTTTAGTTTTTTGAATTTTTATATTTTTATTCACTTTACATTCGAATCAACAGCTACCCGTCCCTCCTTTATTGCCTGTTCCACCCTTATGAAGCCCTCCCTAATTTGTTCCCTCCCCTTGTTCTCATAGAAGAGCTTCTTGCTGTGCCACTACACCCTGTGGTATCTAGTCCCAGCAGGACTAAGCATAACTTCTCCTAAAAAGGCCCTAAGATGCAGTCCAGGTAGGAGAAGGGCTTTCTATGGCATGGAATAGAGACTGAGACCCTGCTGTACTTCTTACAGGACCCATATGAACACCAAGCTGCATATTTGCTACAAAAGTATAGAATGTTTATTTCCAGATCCTGAATGTTCCCTGATTGGTGGCTCAGGTTCTGTGAACCCCCATGGTCCCAGATTAGTTCACTCTGTCAGTATTCTTGTGATGTCTTTGACACGTCTTACTTGGTCACTTCTGTACCCTACTCTTTCATAAGACTCTCCTGGACTCTGATGTTTGGCTGTGGCTTTCTGCATCTGCTTCCATCTGCTGCTGGATGAATCCTCTCAGGAGAGAGCTATAGAAATTTCTTGTCTGTAAGCATGGCAAAGTATCATTCATTAATATTGTCATAGGTTAGCTCTCTCCCATTGGATGGTTCTGAAGTTGGGGCAGTCATTGGCTTGCTGTTTCTCAGTTTATGCTAAACTTTATCCTTGTACATCAAGCAAGACAACTTTTGGGTTGGAATTTTTATGGTTGGATTGATGTCACATTCCTTCCTCTGTAAGTCCTGCCTAGTCACAGGAGGTGGCCACTTCAGTATCTATATCACCATCTCATAGGAATCTCAGCTAGGATCACCCTCATAGGCTCCTTGTGTCCTCTCATGTCCCAGGCCTCCATCTAGTTTTGAATTTCTTTCATAATTTCTTCTTTGTTCAATTTAATGCATTTATAGAATTTCTCTTGCTTCTATTATTGTTGATGTCCAGCTTCAATCCATCGTGATCTGATAAGATGCAAGGAATATTTTAAACTTCTTATAAATGTTGAGGCTTGCTTTATTACTGAATATATGTTCAGTATTGGAGACAGTTCTTTGAAGTTCTGAGAAAAAATTCTTTTGTGTTTGGGTAAATTGTTTTAATAGATATCTGTTAGACCCTTTTGATTAATAACCTCTGTTAGTTTCATTGGTTCTCTGTTTAGTTCCTCTTTGGATGATCTGTCCATTAGTAATTGTTGGATATTGAAGTCTCCCATTATTAATGTTCAGGTTTTAATATGTGCTTTAAGCTTTAGTAATTTTTATGAAAATGTGGGTGCCTTTGCATTTTATGCATAAATGTTCTGAATTGAGATGTCATCTTGGGAGGTTTTTTCCTTTGATATGTATAAGTGTTCTTCCCCATCTCTTTTGATTACTTTTGGTTGAAAGTCTATTTTATTAGATATAATTCCTACTCCAGTTAATTTCTTGAGTCCATTTGCTTTGAAAACCTTTTCTACCTCTTTACTCTGAAGTAATATCTATCTTTATTGCTGTGGTGTGTTTATTGAATGCATCAGATTAGAAATACTGTTTACACATCCATTCTGTTAACCTGTGGCTATTTTTGGTTAGGAAATTGAGTCCTTTTATGCTGAGAGATATTAATGATTAATGATTGTTGGTAGGCTTATATTTTTAAAACATACTTTAGTAAGTGTTCTTAAATGCATTAGCTCCCCTTCTAGCTCACTACCCACCAGAGGTGTGGAAAAGACAGTTTGTTAAGATTTGAGGGAAGTGGACCTGTTTAGAAATAGTTCTTTTGGTGAATTTCAATCTTTTTTTTTTCTAAAGATTTATTTATTATATGTAAGTACACTGTAGCTATCTTCAGACACCAGAAGAGGGCGTCAGATCTCTTTACAGATGGTTGTGAGCCACCATGTGGGTGCTGGGATTTGAACTCACGACCTTTGGAAGAGCAGTCTTCCAAACTCTTACCCACTGAGCCATCTCTCCAGGCCCCGAATTTCAATCATCATTGTCAGGATATCAGTAGATCGGTGTACTAGCCAACTGCCAAACATAAATCAGCAACTTTAGTTCAGTCTACTCTTAGTAGAGGCCACACACGAATCAGTATATACAGTCTAGTCCACTTGGCATACACTGCACATGAATCAGCCATGGTAGCTTGACCCAGAATAAATTACAAACTCCACCTGCTCAGTGCATTTGTAGAAGCAGCAAAAGGAGCCTGCTGGAATATCACAAAAAGTTCTTTAGTGACATACTCCCAGCAAAGTCTTGATAAATAAAGGTCAGCAACACCATGCAAGGAAAACCAATACATGAGCATCATCAACAAAGACTAGCAAAGCAAAGCAAAGTAAACCAATATGATTGATTCATCCCACTGTTTGTGCAATTGTATTTATATTCCTTCTAAACTTCATGTGTCCTCTCATGTGTCTGCTTCAACAAAACTCCCTCTCACCTCTCATGTGTCTGCTTCAGCAAAATGTTCTTTCACAAAATATCTGCCACAGCAAAATATTATGAACTAGCTGAGTCTCCAAAGAAATCAGAAATTTCCACTTCAATTGTTAGTTCCTGTTATTTTTATTTTGGGGATGGTAGCCTGCATGTGCGTGTGTGTGTGTGTGTGTGTGTGTGTGTGTGTGTGTGTGTGTGTGTGATAGAGAGGAGGGGAAAAGGGCGAGGGAGAAGAGGAAGGTGTAGACAGATAATTCTTTTTTTTGTTTTGCTGGTGTGAAATTATTCATTTCCTGTGTTATCTTGGATGTAATTACTCTGGTTTTGGAGATTTCTTCTATTATATTCTGTAGGGCTGGGTTAATGGAAAGATATTATTTAAATTTGACTTTTTCATGGAATATTTTTTCTGTCTTTAATGCTTGAAAGTTTTGCTGGGGTAATAGTTTGGGCTGACATTTGTGGTTTCTTAGGTTCTGAAAGACACCTTCCCAGGTCCTTCTTTCATTGAAATTCTTCACTGAGAAGTATAAGTTTGGTAAGTCTGACTTTATAGGTTACTTGACCTTATTCTCTTGCACCACTTAATATTCTTTAGTGCTTTTGTCATTATACAAAGGGAAAGTGTTTTTCTTTTCTGGACCAATCTACTTGGTGTTCTGTATGCTTATTGTATATTTATAGTCATCTCTTTCCTTAGATTAGGGAAATTTTCTTCAATGATTTTGTTGATGGCTAAAAGTCAGCATAAAAACACAATTAACCAAAACCATGCAATACAGTGTCATGAGAACCCAGCTATCTACTACAGTAAACACTGGATATCCGAACGCAATTGTAGCACCAGGAAATGACATTAGATAAAATCTTGTGAAGATGATAGAAGCTGTTAAAGAGGGAACAAATAAATCCTTTTTAAAAATATAGGAAAATGCAATCAAAAGGTAGAGCCTTTAAAGAGGAAACAAACAAGTAAACAAACAAAAAAAACAAATAAATAAATAAATACAATCAAACAGGTATTTTGATCATGTTTACCTTGCCCCCAACTTCACTCAGTCCTACAGCTCTACCTCTTATATAAATATAAAAAATAAATTAAATTAAATTAAATTAAAGCAAATTATCACTCTAGAGTTGGATAGGACACAACAAGAGAAGAAAGAGTCCGAGAAAAGGCACAAAATGGACACATTTTATTTTTACTAATTGGGGTATCCCACATAATCAATAAACTGAAAGCCATACTCTATACACAGAGAACCTGGAACAGACCCATACAGACTCTGTACATACTGCTTCAATATCTATGAGGTCATATGAACTTTGCTACTTTTGATTTAGAAGGTCTTGTTTACTTGGTGTCTTTCTTTCCTTCTGAGTCTTTTTTTCTTCTTTTCTATATTTTTTTATTTACATTCCAAATGATTTCCCCTTACCCGTTTCCTCCCTCCCCCAAAGTCCCATAAGCCCTCTTCCCTCCCCCTGTTCCCCATTCAACTGCCTCTCGCTTCTCTATCCTGGTATTCACCTACATTCAGTCTTTCCAGGACCAGGGGTCTCTCCTTTCATTTCTTGAAAATCTACTGATACATGAATTGTGTCTTGGCTCTTCCGAGATTCTGGGTTAATATCCCCTTATCAGTGACTGCATACCATGTGTGTTCTTTTGTGATTGAGTTACCTCATTAAGGATGATATTTTCCAGTTCTGACCATTGGCCTAAGAATTTCGTGAATTCATTGTTTTTAATTACAGTGTAGTATTCCATTGTGTAAATATACCACATCTTCTGAATCCATTCCTCCGTTGAGGGACATCTGGGTTCTTTCCAGCTTCTTTCTATTATAAATAAGGCTGCTGTGAACATAGTGGAGCATGTGTCCTTATACATGCAGGGGAAGCCTTTGGGTATATGCCCAGGAATGGTATAACAGAATCCTCTGGGAGTGCCATGCACAGTTTTCTGAGGAACCGCCAGACTGCTTTCCAGAGTGGTTATACCAGTTTGCAATCCCACCAGCAGTGGAGGAGTGTTCCTCTTTCTCCACATCCTCGCCAACAACTGCTGTCTCCTGTGTTTTTGATCTTAGCCATTCTGACTGTCATGAGGTGGAATCTCAGGGTTGTTTTGATTTGCATTTCCCTAATGACTAAGGATGTTGAACATTTCTTTAGGTGCTTTTCAGTCATTAGATATTCTTCAGGTGAGAACTCTTGGTTTAGTTCTGTAACCCATTTTTAATAGGGTTATTTGGCTCTCTGGAGTCTAGCTTCTTGAGTTCTTTGTATATATTGGATATTAGCCCTCTGTGGAATGTAGGGTTGATAAAGATCTTTTCCCAGTTTGTTGATTTGTTCCCGCTTTGTCCTTTTGACAGTTTCCTTTGCCTTACAGAAACTTTGCAATTTTATGAAGTCCCATTTGCGAATTCTTGATCTTAGAGCATAAGGTATTGGTGTTCTGTTCAGGAAATGTTCCCTGTGCCCATATGTTCAAGGTTCTTCCCTAGTTACCTTTCTATTCATTTCAGTGAGTCTGATTTTATGTGGAGGTCCTTGATCCACTTGGAATTGAGCTTAGTACAATATGAGAATGGATCAATTTATATTGTTCTGCATGCTGACTACCAGGTGAACCAGCACCATTTCTTGAAAAGGCTATCTTTTTTCCACGGGATAGTTTTACCTCCTTTCTCAAAGATCAAGTGACCATAGGAGTGTGGATTCATTTCTGGGTCTTCAATTCTGTTCCATTGATCTACATGCCTGTCACTGTACCAATACCATGCAGTTTTTAAAACTATTGCTCTGCAATAATGTTTGAGATCTGGGATACTGATTCCCCCAAAAGTACATTTAATGTTGAGAATAGTTTGAGCTATCCTGGGTTTTTTGTTATTCCAGAAGAATTTTTGAATTTCTCTTTCTAACTCTATGAAGAACTGAGTTGGGATTTTGATGGGGATAGCATTGAATCTGTATATTGCTTTTGGCAAGATGGTCATTTTTACTATATTAATCCTGCAATTCCATGAGCATGGAAGATTTTTCCATCTTCTGAGTTCTTCATCAATTTTTTTCTTCAGAGACTTGAAGTTCTTTTCATACAGATCTTTCACTTGTTTGGTTAGAGTCACACCAAGATACTTTATATTGTTTGTGGCTATCATGAAGGGTATCATTTCTATTATTTCTTTCTCAGCCTGCTTATCCTTTGATTATAAGAAGGCTGCTGGCTTGCTTGAGTTGATTTTATATCCAGACACAATGCTGAAGTTGTTTATTAGCTGTAGGAGTTCTCTGGTGGAGTTCTTTGGGTCACTTAAGTATATTATCATATCGTCTGCAAATAGTGATAGTTTGACTTCTTCCTTTCCAATTTGTATCCCTTTGACCTCCTTTTGTTGTCTAATTGTTCTAGCTAGAACTTCAAGTACTATATTGAAAAGATATGGAGAGAGTGGGCAGCTTTGTCTAGTCCCTGATTTTAGTGGGATTGATTCATGTTTTTCTCCATTTACATTGATGTTGGCTATCGGTTTGCTGTAAATTGCTTTTACTATGTTTAGATATGGGCCTCCAATTCCTGATATATTCAAGACATTTATCATGACAGAATGCTGAATTTTGTCAAATGCTTTCTCAGCATCTAATGAAATGACCATGTGGTTTTTTTTCTTTGAGATTGTTTATGTAGTGGATTACATTGATTGACTTCCTTATATTGAACCATCCCTGCATCCCTGGGATGAAGCCTACTTGATCGTGGTGAATGATTGTTTCAATGTGTTCTTGGATTCGGTTGGCAAGAATTTTATTGAGTATTTTTGCATCAATATTCATAAGAGAGATTGGCTTGAGATTTTCTTTCTTTGTCGGATCTTTGTGTGATTTTGGTATCAGCGTAATTGTGGCTTCATAGAATGAGTTGGGTAGTGTTCCTTCTGTTTCTATTTTGTGTAATAGTTTGAAGAGTATTGGTGTTAGGTCTTCTTTGAAGGTCTGATAGAATTCTGCACTGAAACCTTCTGGACCTGTGTTTCTTTGGTTGGAAGATTTCCAATGACCACTTCTATGTCTTTAGAGGTTAAAGGACTGTTTACATGGTCTATTTGATCATGATTTAATTTTGGTATTTGGTATCTGTCTAGGAAATTGTCCATTTCCTACAGATTTTCCAGTTGTGTTGAGTATGGGCTTTTGTAGTAGGATCTGATGATTTTTTTTTTAATTTCCTCAGTTTCTGTTGTTATATCTCCCTTTTCATTTCTGATTTTGTTAATTTGGATACTGTCTCTGTGCCCTCTGGCTAGTCTGGCAAAGGGCTTATCTATCTTGTTGATTTTCTCAAAGAACCAACTCCTAGTTTTGTTGATTCTTTGTATGATTTTACTTGTCTCTACTTGATTAATTTCAGCCCTGAGTTTGATGATTTCCTGCCTTCTACTCCACTTGAGTGTATTGCTTCTTTTTGTTCCAGGGCTTTCAGGTGTGCCATTAAACTGCTAGTGTATGCTCTCTCCAGTTTCTTTTTGGAGGCACTCAGGGCTATGAATTTTTCTCTTAGCATCACTTTCACTATGTCCCATAAATTAGGGTATGTTGTGCCTTCATTTTCTATTAAATTTTAAAAGGTCTTTGATTTCTTTCTTTATTTCTTCCTTGACCAAGGTATCATTTATTACAGCATTCTTCAGCTTCCACGTGTATGTGGGCTTTCTGTTGTTTTGTTGCTATTGAAGACCACCCTTATTCCATAGTGATCTGATAGGAGGCATGGGATTAGTTCAATCTTCTTATATTTGTTGAGGTCTGTTTTGTGCCCAATTAAATATTCAATTTTGGAAATGGTATCATGAGGTGCTGAGAAGAAGGTATATTCTATGGCTTTACGATGAAATGCTCTCTATATATCTGTTAGTTCCATTTGGTCCAAGGCTACAATTAGTTTCACTGTGTCCCTTTTTATTTTCTGCTTTCCTGAACAATCCATTTCAGAGTGTGGCGTGTTTAAGTCACCCACTATCATTATGTGAGGTGTGATGTTTGCTTTGAGCTTTAGTAAAGTTTCTTTTCTTTTTTTTTAATAATTGGCTTCTGCTTTTATTTTTTTTTAATTTAATTTTATTTTTTTAATTTACATTCCAAATCATTTCCCCTTTCTCGTTTCCTCCCTCCCCGAAAGTCCCATAAGCCCCCTTCCCTCCCTCTTTTCTCCATTCAACCCCCTCTCGTTTCTCTGTCCTGGCGTTCCCCTATATCCAGTCTTTCCAGGACCAGGGGTCTCTCCTTCCATCTTCTTAGAAATCTATTGATATGCGAATTGTGTCTAGGGTATTCCGAGATTCTGGGTTAATATCCCCTTATCAGTGACTGCATACCATGTGTGTTCTTTTGTGATTGGGTTACCTCACTAAGGATGATATTTTCAAGTTCTGACCGTTTGCCTAGGAATTTCGTGAATTCATTGTTTTTAATTGCAGAGTAGTATTCCATTGTGTAAATATACCACATCTTCTGAATCCATTCCTCCGTTGAGGGACATCTGGGTTCTTTCCAGCTTCTGGCTATTATAAATAAGGCTGCTATGAACATAGTGGAGCATGTGCCCTTATTGCATGCAGGTAAAGCCTCTGGGTATATGCCCCGGTGTGGTATAGCTGGATCCTCCGGGAGTGTCATGCCCAGTTTTCTGAGGAACCGCCAGACTGCTTTCCAGAGTGGTTGTACCAGCTTGCAATTCCACCAGCAGTGGAGGAGTGTTCCTCTTTCTCCACATCCTCGCCAACAACTGCTGTCTCCTGTGTTTTTGATCTTAGCCATTCTGACTGGTGTGAGATGGAATCTCAGGGTTGTTTTGATTTGCATTTCCTTAATGACTAAGGATGATGAACATCTCTTTAGGTGCTTCTCATCCATTAGATATTCTTCAGTTGAGAACTCTTTATTTAGCTCTGTACCCCATTTTTTAATAGGGTTACTTGCCTCTCTGGAGTTTAACTTCTTGAGTTCTTTGTATATATTGGATATTAGACCTTGTCGGATGTAAGGTTGGTAAAGATCATTTCCCAGTTAGTTGGTTGCCGCTTTGTCTTTTTGACAGTGTCTTTTGCCTTGCAAAAACTTTGTAATTTAATGAGGTCCCATTTGTCTATTCTTGATCTTAGAGCATAAGCTATTGGAGTTCTGTTCAGGAAATTCTCCCCTGTGGCCATATGTTCAAGGTTCTTCCCTAGTTTCCCTTCTATTAGTTTCAGTGTGTCTGGTTTTATGTGGAGATCCTTGATCCACTTAGAATTGAGCTTAGTGCAAGGAGATAAGAATGGGTCAATTTGCATTCTTCTGCATGTTGACCTCCAGCTGAGCCAGCACCATTTGTTGAAAAGGCTATCTTTTTTCCACTGGATGGTTTTATCTCCTTTGTCAAAGATAGTAAAAATGAGCATCTTACCAAAAGTAATATACAGATTCAATGCAATCCCCATCAAAATCCCAACTCAACTCTTCATAGAGTTAGAAAGAGCAATTCAAAAATTCATCTGGAATAACAGAAAACCCAGAATAGCTAAAACTATTCTCAAGAGTAAAAGAACCTCTGGGGGAATCAGTATCCCGGACCTCAAGCTGTACTACAGAGCAATAGTGTTAAATACCGCATGGTATTGGTACAGTGACAGGCATGTAGATCATTGCAACAGAATTGAAGACCCAGAAATGAATCCACACTCCTATGGTCACTTGATCTTTGACAAAGGAGCTAAAACCATCCAGTAAAGTTTCTTTTATAAATGAAGGTGCCCTTACATTTGGAGCATAGTTGTTCAGAATTGAGAGTTCTTCTTAGTGGATTTTTCCTTTGACCAATATTTAGTGTCCTTCTCTGTCTTTTTTGATGACCTTATGCTGAAAGTCAACTTTCAGCAAAAGGTCTGATATTAGGGTGGCTACTCCTGCTCGTTTCCTGGGACCATTTGCTTGTGAGATTGTTTTCCAGCCTTTTACTCGGAGGTAGTGTCTTTTTTTTAACACTGAGGTGCATTTCCTGCATGGAGCAAAATGCTGGGTCCTGTTTACTTATCCATTCTCTTAGTCTGTGTCTTTTTTTTGTTTATTTTATTTTATTTTTAATTTACATTCCAAATCATTTCCCCTTTCCCGTTTCCTCCCTCCCCGAAAGTCCCATAAGCCCCCTTCCCTCCTCTGTGCCCATATGTTCAAGGTTCTTCCCTAGTTTCCCTTCTATTAGTTTTAGTGTGTCTGGTTTTATGTGGAGATCCTTGTTGGGGAATTGAGACCATTGATATTAAGAGAGATTAAGGAACAGTGATTATTGCCACCTGCTATTCTTGATGCTATCTTTATGTTTGATTGGTTATGTACTTTTGGGTTTTATGGAAGAAGGTTACTATCTAATTTTTTCCAGGGTGTAGTTTCTCTCCTTGTATTGGCAGTTTCCACCTATTATCCTTTGCATTGCTGGGTTTGTGGAAAGATATTGTTTAAATTTGGTTTTATTATGGAATATCTTGATGTCTCCATCTATGGTGATTGAGAGTTTCATTGGGCATAGTAGTCTAGGCTGGCATTTGTGTTCTCTAGAGTCTGTATGAGATCTGCCCAGGATCTTCTGACTTTCATAGTCTCTGGGGAGAAGTCTGATATGATTCGGATAGGTCTTACTTTATATGTTACTTGGCCTTTTTCCTCTTACTCTTTTTAATATTCTTTCTTTGTTTAGTACATTTGTTGTTTTGATTATTATGTGCTGGATGTATTTCTGTTCTGGTTCAGTCTGGAGTTCTTGTAGGCTTCTTGTACGTTCATCGGCATCTCTCTCTTCAGGTTAATGAAGTTTTCCTCCATAATTTTGTTGAAGATATTTACTGGCCTTTAAGTTGCAAATCTTCACTCTCATCTATACCTATAATCCTTAGGCTTGGAATTCTCATTGCCTCCTGGATTTCCTGGATGTTTTGGGTTACACATTTTTTTGCATTTTGCATTTTCTTTGACTGTTGAGTCCATGCTTTCTATGGTATCTTCAGCACCTGATTTTCTTTCTTCCATCTCTTTTATTCTATTCCTGATGTTTGCATCTATGACCCCTGATTTCTTCCCAATGTTTTATATCTCTTAAGTTTCTCCCTTTGTGATTTCTTAGTTGTTTCTACTTCCTTTTTAGATCCCGGATAGATTTGCTCATATCCTTCATTTGTTTGTTTGTGTTTCCCTGTATTTCTTTAAGATATTTTTGTATTTCCTCTTTCAGGATTTCTGCCAGTTGACCCAAGTTCTTCTCTATTTCTTTAAGCGATTTTTATGTTGCCTCCTTATGGGCCTCCATCTGTTGACCCGTATTCTCCTGCATTTCTTTAAGAGATTTTTGTGTTTCCTTTGTAAGTGCTTCTACCTGTTGATTCATGTTCTCCTGTATTTCTTTATGAGATTTATTTACATCCTTCTTGAAATCCTCTAATATCATCATGAGAAGTGTTTTTAACTCCAGATCTTGCCTTTCGGGTGTGAGGGGGTATCCAGGACTTGCTGCTGTCAAAGGGTTGGGTTGGGATGGTGTCATATTGCCTTGATTTCTGTTAGTAACGTTCCTATGTTTGCCTTTTGCCATCTGGTTATCTCTGGTATTAGTTGGTCCTGCTGTCACGGGCTGTTGCTTGGACCTCCTGTGAGCCTGCAAGGCTATTTCTGCTCCCCTGGATGACCAGGTTTCCCCTGGCACCAATTGCTGAGCAGCTGCCCTGCTCCTGAGTGTCTTTGGAGCCCTGATGTGCCTTGCCCTAAGTGATGTTATACTTGGGGAATCTCTGTGTACCTGGAGACTCAGTGTAGTCAATCCCCAGAGCAGAGGTGGCTAAGGGGAAGCTGGTGCACTCTCTCCCAGTGCACTCTCTCCTGGTGCGGTTCCCTCTGCAGGGCAGATGGCCCACAGAATAGCTGGCTCCCAGACGACCATAGAGTTGCCCTGCTCTTGGGCGCAGATGGAAGCCTAGCAGGTTGTCTCCCAAGCGATGTTATATTTGGGGAGTCCTGCATACCTGAAGACTCAGTGTAGTCAATCCCTGGAACAGAGGTCGCTAAGGGGTGTCTGGTGTCGCATTAATTCTTCTTAACACCACTCTCTTCATTCTCTCTTTATTTGTCTGGAAGCACAGAGAGGCCTTCTATGGGAGACTTACCATTCATCACTCTAGGTAAAGGCTTTCTCCATGCTCTCCATGGTGGTTTCAATGAAAGAGTAAGTCAGTGTTTATCCATACCATTTAGTGTCTGTTCATGGTGGAAAATAGATGAATACCATTTCCTCAGGGTAGACCAGAGAGTAAATACCTTTTGCAGGAAAGAATGTCTGGGAAAAGAAGCTTATTGGATAAAACCTCAGAACTTCTAGGTACCTCATTAGCATGGAGAACTCTGTACTGTGCTAGGAATCTGTTAGAGAGAAGGGAGGTGCCTACCATCTCAGGTGGGTACCTTGGTACTATGGTCACAGACCCATTCTACTTTACCTAGTTTCCTAGTATAGTCCACTGTCCCATAGACATGATGGTTAGAATCCCAGGACAGTAAACAAATAGAGTGATAGTGTTCTAAAGAAACCAAACCACTAACAGCATCCAACAGATACAAAACCACTAGAATTTTTTCATATCCACAAATATTTATTGAGTGCCTAAATGTAAAAAGGAAGATGATATGGTCCCTTCTCTCACAGAGCTAGCTACATTACTCTAGTATTTGACCAAATTTTACCACTGGAATCTATGATACAAAACTAATCAACATATGCTGAAGCATTACTTCCCCCTGAAAACATAAGCAACAACTGAAATGTATACATTGTCAGAAAATGAAAACAGAAGTAATTTTGAGCTTCATTGAAAACTTCAATTGAAAACTTCACCATGTTAGCATTTAGCAGAGGAGCATCCTGACACACAATTCTCTGGAAGAAGAATAATTTAAAATAATGTAAATATTGTTCTATGGCCTTAGCCAGGCTTGCTTAGATTGTTAAGAATCATTGCATGGAGAGACTCATAGAATGTAAATAAAGCTTGGTGAGAAAGTGATTGAAATTTGGTTAGTGTTCAGGGATGTAAAGAAAGAAAATATATAATAAAAAATAAATTCAAACTAGATAAAATATAAGAATGGTAGACGATAGATTAAGAAAAGTTTTTCTTACCAAGCTGTCTCTTGAGAGTACCCTTAATCTCATTATTTCTGAGGCTATAGATGAGGGAGTTCAACATGGGAATCACCACTGTGTAAAACAGAGATGCCACCTTGTTCTGGTCAGTAGAGTAGCTGGACTTTGAGATCACATAAATGAAGGTAATGGTTCCATAGAACAGAGTAACTGCAATGAAGTGGGAGGTAGAGGTGGAGAAGGCCTTGTGTTGATCCTCTGTGGAGTGCATCTTCATGGTGGTGATGAGGATGTAGGTATAGATAATGGTTAGTTTTCACTCTTTATATATTTGTGTGAAATAAGTCCTTCAAAATTGTTTAAGCAGAAGTCTTAGAAATATGTAATAAATACAATTTACCTATCATTTAAATCTAATTGTCATTAAAGCTGTAGATTTCAAATTATGAGACTTTGCCTGGTGAAACAACTTTTAAAATAAAGGTTCTTTCCACCAAACCTGATTCCTGACAGCCTGAGCTCGATTGCTGGAACTCAGATGATGGGAGGTGAGGAACAACTTCTGAGTGTTTTTCTTTGGCATGCTCATATACAGACTTTTTCCTGCACCATTTTCTTCACACAAATGAACAGATACATATGCAATGAATCTTAATAACATGCATTTATTCTAAGTGTGACAAAGAATAAAATGCAAAAGCATAGAATTAATTAAGGAACACTTAAGTCTTTGCTAAGTTTTAATGGATACTTTCTACATCACTAGTAAAGGATTTAAAATTTTGTACTTGTTTCTATTCTTTTATTTCCATGATCTATTAATATGTTACTGTTTATATTTTGAAGTAGAAGTCAGTTTTAAGTTAAGTAGCAAACGTAAGTAATAACAGAATTATGGGGCTGAAGAAATGGTTCAGTGATTAAGTGTCCATTTTGATTTATAGGGAATCTGGGTTTTATATTTTCAGCACTCATAGAAATTTGTAGGCACTAGTCCTGCATGTGTGTGTGTGTGTGTGTATATATATATATATATATATATGTGTGTGTGTGTGTGTGTGTGTGTGTGTGTGTGTGTGTGTGTGAGTGTGTGTGTGTATGTATGTAGAGACTACTCTTACACGCAAATTAAAATATGAAGTCTTTAAAAAGATAATTTTATATAAACAAAAGGCAGGTTCAATCTATTTCCTATAGTAACTGAACTACAAATGAAAGGTGGTAATGCAGTTGAGAATACATACAAATTAGGGACATATAGCATGGTAGCATTTCACCTTTCCAACATTAATACATAGAGAGGTTATATGTTGGTGAAACTGATCACAGGTCTATAATTTCACTAAGTAAGGTTATGTCTTGATTAAATTTTTGAACAATGATAAGTTTTCTTGTTAGAACTGAGAAGCTGAAGATAGACCACACTAAATAACAAATGCAACTTTTTATTGTATGGTCATTAAATTTTTAAATGAGTCTAAGTATATCATCACTCTTTAAAATAATTTGAAATAATAAATCTATTATCATATAAAATATGATTAATATTTAGTACATTATGATATAATTTTCATCAAGAAACATCTCCTTTTCCAATGAATATTTTAATGTGATGGAATAAGTTCACATAATTTTCAACAGAACACACTACTCAATAAATATCCAAACCAAAACATTAATAGCTTTAGAAGGTTCACCTAACAAGTGAACCTTGTTATTTTGAACAAGGTTATATTGAACTCTTTCATCCCCCAAATTTAATATTTATATCTTCATTTGTCCACAGTTATGCCTGTTATGCTAGAATATTCAGTCTATAAACAGTACCACATTGCACATGATATTCCCAAAATATATGCCATCAAAGTATTTCAAAGCTAGTTCACTTTTTAGCCTTTTTGATGGATGCTACATATGGACATACTTGAAGGTCATGTTGGTTTCTGGTCCTACCAATGAATGAATAAACAAAAAGTCTTTGAAAATTTATTTTTATGCCTGATTATTCTGTATAATTTGCCTATGAAATATATGGAAATTCCATAAGATTGGTTGTTTTGTTCTTTTACAGAACTCCTTGATTCCATGTGACTTGTTTCTCTACCATAATTCATAAATCTCAAAGCTTAATTTCAAAACTCACAAATCTCAAAACTTACCCCTTCAAACAAGAATTCATTGCGAAGTAATAAGCTTAAAGTTAATATAATTTTGTAGCTGCAAAACTGTCTCCATTGTCATTGTTTGTCCTTGAGGATAAATCCCTGCACAGGCACTGGATTCCAGTGTGAATTTAAAGCACCAGCGATCATTATCACATTCCCATTGAGTACTGAACATTTTATTTTACAAAACCA
Organism: Tokudaia tokunoshimensis; assembly: GCA_036184795.1. NCBI lineage: Eukaryota > Metazoa > Chordata > Mammalia > Rodentia > Muridae > Tokudaia > Tokudaia tokunoshimensis. The sequence goes on along the minus strand of BTHU01000001.1, from coordinate 83,780,064 downwards.
AAACTAATTTTCAGTGAGTTTTAATCTCAAGTAATCTTTTGTTGTCCTCTTTAGGTGAATATTGGTGCACTTGTACTTGCTAATTATTAGATTACATTATAGCAAATTATCTTAGATAAAATGGACTTTTTGTTTCTTTAATTCAGGTGCACAAATTTATCTTTTAGTAGATTAATTGTTTGTATAACATACATCTATTAACAACTATTTGGTACATTGGTGAATATAGGGAATGATGAGATGCAAAGTTGAATAATTGAGGCACACACAAATTTTATAGGCAAGTATATAATAAGAATTTCTACCTAGGAAATAGTGTGTAGAAAGAGAGATGGATGCTTTTTAGTGAAAATTAACAATTCATAATTCATACATCAAACATGTGACAGCTTGTCTCAGCTTACATGCTATAAAAGTGGATGGAAGGCACAATAATCCTCCACAGTCCGATCAACTATCTCCCAAATATTATTTTCATTAAGGTCCACACTGTACCCTTGATATCACCTTATAAAAAGTGGTTGACCACAAAACATCAGTCAACTTTCATCAAAGTGTTTCCTGTCCCAGCTGTCAGAGGAGAGGCAGAGACATAATCATCACTGAAATCACATGAAAGATGCTCCCTGATACATTAGCCTGGAGTTTGTACTGGTGAAAGACAACATAGTTACTGTTTCAAAAATGGTAGAAAGTCAGAACCAACAGTAAAATTGTCTTCTGACTTTCATATGCATACTATGATATATACAACTACTGAACTCACATGAACTCAGACATACTTCAAACATCACAGACACACACACACATTTTCTCTCTCTCTCTCTCTCTCTCTCTCTCTCTCTCTCTCTCTCTCTCTCTCTCTCTCTCTCTCATACACACACACACACACACACACACACAAACACACAGTTGTCTTTTGCAGATGAGAGAAGAGGTTGGAATTATATTACTTTTCTTAATGTATTCTTGGGACAAGTCAGAATCATAAATTTATGATTCAGGTCATATTGAATGATAGAATGTATAGTTTATATGACTGTCTGTAATGAGATTTCTCAATCACACATGAGGGAATCATTCTTTCATTCTTTTCTTTCAAAAATAAGTGGTGAATACTTGTTGTAGTCTTGGAACTGGATAAACACTAAATATAGGTTAATGAAAGTTAAACTTTAGGAAATTTAGACTTCAGTGAAGTCGCTAGACCATAAATGCACATATTATATACAGAATATGGCAAGTAGTGTGGAAGAAACATTCTTGAGATTGCATTGACACCTCACCCAGGAGGTCCAGATATCATGTCATCCCAGCACCAAGACTGACTGCATCATCAAGCTATTAAAATCAAGATCATATATGACTATTTTCACTAAGCACAGGTCCTTTGATTTGATGCCATGTGAAGTAGAGAAACAAGTCTTCTGCTCCATACCCTCCTAACAGTTGCCATTGAGAATGATGTGGAAGCTGTACCCACCGCCTTATTTATAATTGTTTTCATATTTTATATCACATTTCACAGTATATTTTTATTTTAATTAAAATGTAATCATATCACTTGCCCCTCTTTTCTTTCTTCCTTCACTCCTCCATGCCCTTCTACTCCTTCTCAAGATAATGACATTTTCTATTTGATTTTTCTGTCTAGATATATTTTAGTTCATAAATGTATAAATATAACCTTTGCGGTTTGCCTAATGTTTCTTCTGTGTATGATTTCAATGTTGACCTCTTTGCTTTTGATAGCAAATTAGGGAGCTCATTTTTGGAAGTGACTAGTGCTGCCTCTAGCAACAGACTGACCAACACATGGGAGATCATGCCTGATGTTAGCAATCAATTCAGGTAACCTGGGATAGTGAGAATGATCACCTCCTACTATATGAGCTTATGAATCTCCTACTGGTACTTTACTAAATCAACATAATTCCTCACAGCATTTTAAAGTGTATCCTTGTACCAGTAGACAGGCAAAGCTGTCATTTCATATTAAAGAAAATTCTCTTTGTAGCAGGAGACTATCACAGAAAACCACATCTGATTAAAATACAGAAATCAAATTATTGAAGAGCACACAGCTCAATGGATATTCTATAATACAAATCATTCACAAAAGGCTAGGTGAATATCTTGAAAGAGGGAGCAGAATTATTATAAGAATCAAAGGACTAAGAAGGTAGCTGTGCATTTGTGTTTCCTAGAAATGACAGAGAATTTTACCCATACCAACTCAAAAAATGACAGTTTAGATAAGGCCTGAACAATGATAATATCAATAGTTATGCAAAAGTAGAAGGGAGAATCTCACAGAGTCCCACTTATAGATATTATTTTAAAATTATTTTTGATGGTTTCATATAGAGGTAAACTATTCATATTATTTCTACCCCACTCATCTGCCAACTCCTCATTTTCTCTTAATTCCCTCTCAAATTTATAACTTTTTTAAATTATTGTTTTATACACACACACACACACACACACACACACACACACACACACACACACACAAATACCCCAGTGACTTCATTTACTACTGCTGATATGTGTATATGATTAAGGAAAGCCACTTGAGACTAGACAACTTATGAGTTTATCCCTGGAGAATATGTAATCTCTTACCTTAGCATCCCATTAATTGCCTATAGTTCTTCAACTAGGGATAAGGCCTTATTATATTTCCCCATTCTATGCTGTTATGACAACTATTCTGTCACATTGTTGAGATTTCATGGGTGTCACTTTCCTTTTATGTCTAGAAGACAGAATCTAGCACCAAACGTCCTGGTCTTCTGGTCCTTACATTCTACTGTCCCATCTCCTATGATGTTCCTTGGGTGTTATGTGTGGCAGTTGAATTGAAGATGTGTTAATTGGGGATTAACATCCCATGGTCAAATAATTTCTGAATTTTAACCAGTTGTGGATTTTTGTAATAGTCTTCATATTTTATCCAAAGAAGGTTCATTGATATTCAGTGGGGATGCTCTTATTAATTATTGGAGGATATAACAATATCATAGCAGTCACAGATAAATTTTTGTATGACTTTCTGGACAATAATGACATTATATCTATTTATCCAAAATATGGCACTGACAAGTGACCAAAGAAACTATTCCATCCCTGTTTTCCTCAATGAGTTTATTGGGTTTAGTGATATGAGTGTTGGTGAGAGGTTGATTACAGGAGCTTGGATGAATCAAAGTTGCATTAATAAACAGCCCACCTCAGCATATAGAATGATTCATGAAATCTCAACCCTTGCTACTCATTATATAGCTTTCACATAGTTTGCCCAGCAAGGTTTCTTTCCCATATAGATACTACTGCCTGTTTAACTTTGCCAAAAGTTCTTATGGATCTTCGTGTTTGATCTTCCTGAGCTTTTTAAGTTTTGTATACACACCAAGCTTTGAAGCATTGTATTATTCCCCAGGTCTTATGAACCTTTGTTCTCTCTCCATGGTATAATTCCTTTGGGAAGAAATAACTGCATAACATTCCAACCCTCCTTTCAAATTTTACATTTTTTAAGCTTCTTATGGAATATTCTCTGAGACTTGAAGGTAGTGATATTGATGGAAGTATTTCTCCATATCTGGCTGAGCAGTGAGCCATTGTAGCTCAACAACAATCACTTGTCCTCAGGAACTTGATCAGTTTTGATTCTCTGCAGTGTAGTGCTCAACAGAAAAAGAAAATTATGGCCATAATTTTGTTAGTAAATATAAAAGTGAAGGTGGTATTTAGTGAGTCACATTGCCTCTCTTTAATGAGACAATGTGATTTGTTTTGCTACTTTCATCTATGGCCTTTCCAACTTTTTTGTTTGTTTCTTTGTTTGTTTTGTTTATAGCACTAAATGAGAGTTTCCACCAGTCAAGATAACAGGAAATCTATCAATACACTATTTGGCTGTATTCATAACAGTCATGGGTTAATAGTCTAGTTTTAACTTATATGTCAGTTAAAAAAATACAGACACACAGACAAAGATAGACAAAAATGTAGAGAGGCAGACAGGGGAGGGAAGAAGAGCAAAGGAGAGAAAATTGGGTGAGACAGAAGGTTGGGTGGTCCTAGGAGGAGTTTGGGGAGAGGAGAACATAATCAAAATATGTTGTATAAAAAAATGACCACTGTCGAGTCATCAACAACAAAATGTTTGTTAGCGGGAATCCATAATAGTAAGCCATTGGTTTCATAAGAACAATTCTTTTTAGTGCCGCTTCTCTTTAGTGAAATCACCTCCTTTATTCTATATTGTTGTTTCTTATTAGTTATTTTCACATTTCTATATGAAACAATTTCTATCTTTGTGTCATATATGTATGTTTAAATCTTGTCATCTTATTTATAACACACACACTTAAACATATCACTTATGAACTTCTAAAAGGAGAAACTACATTATGAATAACATGCATTCAGCACTAAATGTCAATGTGTTCCTTTGTACAGATGAATTTATGTGGGAGGGATTATGGGGAGGGATTGAGCTGAATATGATCACAATACATTATATGAAATTCTCAAATAATTAATGAAAATATTTTAAAATATATAACATATGTTTTATGAGATACACACGCATACACACACACACACACATATATATATATATATATACATATATATATACTATTAGCTATCAGAGCTAATATCATTATTATGGCAGGAGTATAATATGTTAATCAAACCTACTGTAAGCTTTGGAGCCATTCAGGGATGGCATCAGGTGCCAACTTTGTCACTGACATTTAATGGGACACTGGAAGATTGGTATATATGACAGAATATTTTTTTCTAAGCCACCACATCAGATTCTTGTTTTGAATAAGATGGTATACATAATACTACTACTGACAACAGAAACAAGTAATGTGAACAAACTAATAGTAATGCCACAAATTAGATAATCTTCAAATCCCAAATAACTTCTGTATCAAAGAAAGGAAAACAATATTGAAAAGATCTGGGGAGAGTGGGTATTCTTGTCTTATTCCCTATTTTAGTGGTATTGCTTCAAGTATCTCTACAATTAATTTGATATTGGCTGTTGGTTTGCTGTATATTGAATTTATTATATTTAGGTATGGGCCTTGAATTCATGATCTCTCTAATACTTTTGACATGAAGGGTGTTGTATTTTGTCAAATGCTTTTCCTGCATCTAAGGAGATGATCATATGATTTTTTTCCTTTGAGTTTGTATATATGGTGGATTATGTTAATAGATTTTCATATATTGAACCAACCCTGGACACATGGGATGAAGCCTATCTGATCATGGTTAATGTGTTTTTGTATTCAGTTTGCAAGAATTTTATTGAGTATTTTTTGCATTTTTATTCATAAGCAAGATTGGTCTGAAATTCTCATTTTTGGTAGGGTCCTTTTGTGGTTTAGCTATTAGAGTAACTGTATCTTCATAGAATGAATTAGGTAGAGTTCCTTCTGTTTCTATTTTGTGGAATAGTTTGATGAATATTAGTATCAAGTCTTCTTTGAAGGTATTTTAGAATTCTGGACTAAATCCATCTTGCCCTGGACTTTTTTTTGTTGGGAGGTTTTTAATGACTTCTTCTATTTCCTTATGGGATATGGGCATGTTTAGATAGTTTAACTGCTATTGATTTAACTTTGATATGTGGTACCTGTCTAGAAAAGCATCTATTTCATCTAGATTTTCCAGTTTTATTGAGTATAGACTTCTGTAGTGGGATCTGATGATTTTTTTAAAAAAAAATTCTTCCATTTCAGTTGTTATGTGTCCCTTTTAATTTCTTTTCTTTTAGCACGGCCCCAACCAGTTCTGAGACTGAGACAGGTTTATTTTTTCCCAATCCACATTTATACCATTTTAATAACATGCAAGTATTAAGGGCGAGCAGTATAATGAGAAACAAGCAAGGCAATAAGAAAAGTCCTGTGATTACTCCCATGTCAGTTGTTTCCAAGAACTTGTCAGAATGACCAAATATCTGAGCTCAATTCCTTGTCCAAGCCCAAAACCAGATTCTTGCCTGAAGTTTACTTTCTTGTCATGCCCTAATGTCATATTACTGCCTGAGCTTACTTCCTTCTCATGGCCTAATGTCAAATTCCTGCCCAAAGCACATTTCCTTGTCCTTGGCCAATTTCAGATTCCTGCCAAGCAGCCCTCCAAAGGCTCTCCACATCTCCTCATTTTTTTATTTCATACACAAGACTGTCTTAGGGTTTTTGACAAGAATGCCTTCCTTACCCATCATGGAATATGCATTATCAAAAGCATTGCTATTCTGACTTAGGGTGATGAGGCTCTATGCAGAACTTGCCCATGGTTGGTTGCTAGCCTGTTAAATAAATTGTCTGGTGTTCATTTTTAGTCAAGCCATGCGTTTTGGCCACCAACATGTTGATGTTTTGAAAGGCAAACTTTAAAACGATGGCCAGGAACAAAAGTATTCCATTTGTTAATTGGGAGACTGCCTCTGGGTCTTTTAGTTAGTTTGCCTAGGGCTTTACCTATCTTGTTGAATCTTTCAAAGAACCAGCTTTTGATTTTGTTGATTCTTTGTATTGTTCTCTTTGTTTCTATTTGATTGATTTCAGCCCTGAGTTTGACTATTTCCCGCCATCTACTCCTCTTGGGTGTGTTTTCTTCTTTTTGTTGTAGAGCTCTCAGGAGTGTTGTTAAGTTACTAGTATAAGATCTCTCCAATTTCTTTACCAGGGCACTTAGTGCTATGAATTTTCCTCTTAGCACTGCTTTCAATGTGTCCTATAAGTATTGGGTATGATGTGTCAACATTTTTAATTAAATTTCAGGAAGTCATTAATTTCTTTCTTTGTTTCTTCCCTGACCAAGTTATCATTGAGCAGAGAGCTGTTCAGTTTCCATGTGTATGTGTGCTCTAGTATTAGCTACAGCAATAGGACAACAAAATGAGATCAAGGGGATACAAATTGGCAAAGAAGAAACAAAGGTATCACTATTTGCAGACATTATAATAGTATACATAAGCAAACCCAAAATCTCTACCAGAGAACTTCTCCAGCTGATAAACAACTTAAGCAAAGTGGCTGGATACAAGATTAACTCAAATAAATTAGTAGCCTTCCATTATACATATGATAATCAGGCTGAGAAAGAAATTAGGGAGGGAACTCAGTTCATAATAGCAACAAATAATATAAAATATCTTGGGGGGGTAACTCTAATCAAACAAGTAAAAGATCTGTACAACAATAACTTCAAGTCTCTCAAGAAAGAAATTGAAGAAGATATCAGAAAATGGAGAGAATTGTCATGCTCAAGGATTGGCAGAATTAACATAGCAAAAATAGCCATCCTTACCAAAGGCAATCTACAGATTCAATGCAATCCCCATCAAAATCCAAACACAAGTCTTCAAAGGCATGGAAAGAGCAATTCTCAATTCATCTGGAAAGGCAAAAATCCCAGAATAGTGAAAACAATACTTAACAATAAAAGAATGACTGGAGGAATCACCATCCCTGACCTCAAGCTTTACTATAAGGCAATAGTGATAAAAAACTACATGGTATTGGTACAGAGACAGACACATTGATCAATGAAATGAAGACTCAGAAATAAAACTACATACTTATAGACACTTAATCTTTGACAAAGAAGCCAAACATATACAATGGAAAAAAGAAGGCATCTTCAACAAATGGTGCTGGTCTAACTGGCTGTTTATAGGTAGAAAAATGAAAATAGGTATATATTTGTCACCTTGCACAAAGTTCAAGTATAAGTAGATCCAGGACTTCAACATAAAACAAGTTACACTGAATCTAATAGAAGAGAAAGTGTGAAAGAACCTTGAACTCATTGGCTCAGGGGGAAATTTCCTAAAGAGAACTCCAACGGTGCATGCTCTAAGATCAAGAATTGATAAATGAGACCTAATGAAACAGGAAAGCTTCTATAAAGCAAAAGACATAGCCAATAAGACAAATCAGAAACCTATATATTGGGAAAAAATCTTCCTTTATCCCACATCCCATAGAGGGCTTTCAAAATATACAAAGAAATCAGGAAGCTAACCACCCAAACAAACAAACAAACAACTCGATCAAAAAATGGGGTATAAAACTAAACCGAGAATTCACATCAGAGGAATCTCAAATGGCTGAGAAACACCTAACAAAATGTCAAAGTCCTTAGTGATCAGAGGAATATAAATCAAAACAACCCTGAGATTCCACCTTACATGAATAAGAATGGCTAAGATCAAAACCTCAGGTAACAGCATATATTGGCAAGATTGTGGAGAAAGAGGAACACTACTCCATTGCTGCTGGGATTGCAAATCAGTACAACTGTGGAAATCAATCTGGAGGTTCCTCAGAAAATTGGAAATAGATCTACCTGAAGATCCAGCAATACCACTCTTGGGAATATACCCAAAAGATGCCCCACCATCCCACAGGGGCATATGTTCCATTATGTTCATAGCAGCCTTGTTTATGATAGCTAAAAACTGGAAACAACCCAGATATCTCACGACAGAAAAATGAATACAGAAAATGTGATTCATTTACACAATGTAATACTACTCAGCTATTAAGAACTAAGACATCCCGAGTTTTGAAGGCAAATGGATGGAACTAGAGAATATCATCCTGAGTGAGGTAACTCAGATCCAAAAGGGCATGTGTGGTATATACTCACTATTAAGTGTATATTAGCCACAGAACTCAAAAAGTTCAACAAACTGAACTGTCCAAGTGAGGATGCTTCAGTCCCTCTTGGGAGGGAGAAGAATGCAATTACTCTTTGAATACCCTAATTGCTTGTTAAAAATTCATTGAAAGTCAATCAGGACTACAAATTGAAAATACCCATGTTCATATAAGTACATGTTACCTGTTAGCAACTATTCATATATCTTTGTGTGCATTAACATTTTAGGTGAAAATGTCATGAATTGCCAAACGTCTGTCTGATTGTATTGGAATATCAGGAGTGAACCACGGTACAGTGCAGTGGAAATAATTTTAGCACAAAATTGAAAGATTTCTGGAAACAAAGTACTTTTTATAGAACTCTAAATAGCACTAACTTTATTTTTAAATTAAGTTTTACATTTTTACCTAGTAAGAAATTCACACACAATAGTAGAAGATAATATCACAGAGATCCTATGTGTATTCCACATCTTAGGACAATGTCACAACTACTCTGACACAGAATATAAGATGAGGATTTCATATATATATATGAATGTATATATATATATATATGAATGTATATATATATATATATATATATATATATATATACATACATGCATACCCCTCTACAGGGATCTTTCTCTTCTTCATCTCTGATAACATGTAATGTTTTCTTCATATTTTAGATTTGTTCCTTCTAAAGATTTATCATTATAACACCATTATGTGTATATACTTAGTAATCTTCTTTGTTCTGAGCTATACTCTGCCAAATATCCATGTGGCAACTCTTTATTTTCCTTAAGAAATGTCTACATGACATCATTTCCTTTGCCTCTTCTAATGTATGCCATTATATTTGTATATCTGATGTATCATTAAACAGTATAAGACTAAGTCACTTTATTTTTAAATATACTCATGCTAAACCATAAATACAGATCCTCTTACTGAATTAGGACAAATGGGGATCAAAAATATTAAAGTAGGAGATATAACTTTAGGAACACTTATCCAAGGAAAAAAAACAGCTGTAACTAGACAACTTTTTACTTATACTAAAGAGATCATGGCTAATGAGATGGCTCAGATAAAATCATCCCTGATGACCTGATTTTAGTCATCCAACCCCACATAAATGGCTTCTTGTAATAGTGTACATTTGTATTCCTGATGCTTCTATGGCAATATGAGAGAAAATGCAGGAGAATCTTCTGGAAGTTTGATGACAGCTTGCCTGGAATATACAGTGGGACAGAAATAAGTGAAATTTTGTGTCAAAACAATTTGGAAGGAAAAAAGACTCCTGGCATGTTGTACTCTAACTTCTACATGTGCTCTACAAGACACAAACACACACACACACACACACACACACACACACACACACATCAAAACCAAAGAATGAACAAAATCAGAATAATAAAGAAAGAGAAATTCTAGACCCCTCATTTTGACTTCATGGCTAACAGATTAGAAATAATCTTGTAGATAAATTTTGCTCTCTGAATATTGATACCTTTGTGTTTGTCTACTCAATATATTACTAAAATCTAACCAATACTTCATCTCACTAAGCTGAAGAATGGCAGAGGGCTAATTTGTTTAGTATAATTCATGACCCAGGAAGAGAGAACAGAAAGGAAGATAGAGTGAATTCCTTTCTCACTGAAATTAGGTGAGTAGGGGGTATTGATTCTTTATTTGTTTATTTATTTTATAATTTTTTGGGGGTTATTTTCAAAGGAGCTTCTGTTTCTCTGTTTCTTTATTAGCATACTCAGGCTTACAACTTTGTTGCCTGTGTCTGTTTGGGGCTCCAGTTTGGAGCTCCGCAATGTCTTTAGTATGGGAGAACAAAACTCACAGGATTAAATGTTGTGCCTCTCATCCTGGGTACTCAAGCAATTCATTTCCTTTACCTTTGTAGGAATCCCAATATTTTTTTTTGTTTTTTGTTTTGTTTTTTTTTTTTCTTTTTTTTTTTCCTTCGAGACAAGGTTTCTCTGTGTAGCCCTGGCTGTCCTGGAACTCACTTTGTAGACCAGGCTGGCCTCGAACTCAGAAATCCTCCTGCCTCTGCCTCCCAAGTGCTGGGATTAAAGGCGTGCGCCACCACCGCCCGGCTAATATTTTTTTTTAAAATAATGAACGAACAACAAAAAAGTATTTATCCCAACACTCATTCATTTTTAAAGTTTAGTCTAATATAGTTTACCATGGCATTTTAGAAGTTGGGGCCTCTATATTTTCAGTGGAAAGAGCTTACCAAAAGCAATATGTCAAAAACTGTTTCCTTGTGGTAAAGAAATTTACAAAACTGAAGATTCCTCTCCTCATAAAGCAGGCTTTAAAGGATAGCAAACATCTGTGACCATGACCATTTCTTAGTCTGTGGAGATTGCTTGTATACCCTGTAAGATATCCACAGCCATTTGAATCAGTTGTTTCAGACAGAGAGAATATTGTTTCATTTATTAATTTACTCTTTTTTCATTAATGTAGGCTCATTATTTACTTAAGCTTACTGCGTTTCTAGAAGTATATGACAATTAGAGCCCAGAGAAAGAGAATGAAATTTTAATCACCTAAATGAACGCTACTGTTATGGAAAACATACCATGCATATGCAACAAGCAGTAGAGTATGCAAAAAGATTCACTAAGCTACTACAATTACTTACTGTGGGCATGGAATTGAGTCCTATACATTTAGATTGGGTTTTCCTTATATCAACTAACTCATTCTAGGAACCTCTTCATAGACATGTTTAGAAGTTTATCCCTTAAGTGATTCTAGACCACATATGGACTTTCCAAGATTGTATACAGCTTCCAAAATTTGTATCTATCAGTACCTGTATCTATCATACTAGTCATTGATGATTAGTATGAACCACCATGATCTCTATTTCAGCAATTTCTAAGACATGAAGTAATCTAGATCTTTGTAGGCTTTGAGCAAGAAAGTAATTCCTTAGATTTATGGCTATAGCTAATACTTGGAAAATAAATTAGAAGAAAGTAAGAACAAAAAAGAAAGGAATTTTAGAATTGTAGTTTGTCCAGATAAGCAGAATGCACACAGATATAAACACATTAGCATATTTATATATGCATGAATTTACAATCATGTCTCCAGAGAGACTTGAAGTAATTGTGGTCTAAAACTTATATACACAGAATAATAAAAAAAGAGAGAAAAGGAGAGAGAAGGTGAGTTGGAAAGAATTGGCAGAAGAGAAGGAGAAAGAGAGAGAGAGAGAGAGAGAGAGAGAGAGAGAGAGAGAGAGAGAGAGAGAGAGAGAGAGAGAGAGAGAACTTCTATTAGAGGGTAAAGCCAAATTAGAGTCAAAAGTCCTTCCTAATAATAATGTTTATGAATAGATAGAAGCATATATTTGCACATCATACCTTCTTGACAAATTTTATAGAACTGCCTCATATAGTTAACATATACAGGAAGAAATGAGTAGATGGAGAGAGGAATACATACATACATACATACATACATACATACATACATACATACTTACATATTGTAGTGGCTATTCCTGGTTGTCAACTTGATATATCAAGACTGAACCATAATCTAGAATTGGAAGGCTCACCTATGATCAAGATCTTTGGCATAGTGGCCATGAAAAGCTTAGGCTCAGGCAAAATAGTACCTGCCTTTAATCCCTGGAGACTGAGGCAAGGAGATCTCTAAATTCAAGGTCTGCCTAGGACAAGCAAGTTCCAGATCCAGGAATGGTGGTACACACCTTTAATTTGGGATACACCTTCTGCTGGAGGCCTACATGAGGATATTGTAAGAAGGAAGACTCACTCTTTGCCTGCTTGACTTGTGGGACTGAGAAACTGCTAGATCCTTGGACCTCCACTCACAGCTGCTTCTGACCATTGTTGGGGAGTTGGACTATAGACTGTAAGCTATCAACAAATCCCTTTACTATATAGAGACTACCCATAAGTTATGTGACTCTAGAGAACCCTGACTAATATATATACATACATACATACATACATACATACATATGTGTACATACATACATATGTACATATTCCATGTATATACCACATATATATCCTATATGGAAAATGTTCCTAAAATTGTCTAACTGGTCAGTTTAAAATTCATTGGGTAGGTGAACAACATGAATATACTCTAGCAGGAGTTGGTGCTACAGTTTGGGGTCCAAAGGCATGCTGTCAGTAGAAGAGTCTCATTTTAGAGGTCCTAATTCTCACAGCATTTAGCTGATCCCCACAAAAAGGTTAACACTGAGAGATACAGTGCCATATTTCAAAGAATAGTAGCTGCTAATTACCACTCCATACTATTCAAAGATTACTTGCATTGCTATTGGATTAAACATCTGAGCACTGCATTTTGTTAAGTAGATACATTAAATTAGCCATCTTATTGGAATGATTTATCATGAAGGAATTCAACATGAAATAGAGACACTGGCAATGGACATTAGATCAGTATTGGTCTCAATTCTATAAACTTTATGAATGGGACAGAGAAAATATGTTTACACTCCTAAATCAATGAACTGATTCAATGGTGAGGTTTCCAAGTGTAAGGAAATAAGTTAGGAGAAAAATATATAAATAAAAATGATATTTATTTTCATAGAGAGACTAATAAGGACACAGGATATAGATTATAGAGGCTATGGATTCTCCTATCATAATTCATAACAAAATGTTTCCTAGGGCATCACATCGTCTGCAGCATTTCATTACCCTCACATGGGACACCCTTCCCACAAGCAGCCAGTGTTGGCATCAGAGGACTAGAAGCTAATCTAGTCAGAGGATTGGATCTAGCACTTATGAGTGTGAAAGACCCATCCAGATAGATGATCCTACCATAAAAACTCCAACAATATTGTTGTCTGATCCATTGTAATTTTATCAACTTCAGAGACAGTGATATCAGAAAAAGAGAACTCCACCAAAGCAACAAAATCTCAATAAATGTGATTGATTTTATTTGGTCTACAGAAGAGAAAACACAAGAAAAATAAGGTGAAGGAGGAGATATTAAGAATACCCCTATATAAGATCCTCCCATCAATTGGACACAGAGTTGTGTGGACATTTTAGTTGAATAAAACTGTGGGTTGCAGATTGTCATTAACTGATCATAAACAATGTTAGCTAGAAGGAAGCATTCAACTGTACCAAAAAGAGCAGCCAAGCTGAGTTGGATGGCACATCCAAGATTGGAGATGGTATTTTTCTCCACCAGGAAGTTGAAAAGCATATTGGGTGTGACAGAAGATGTTGACATCTTCTGTCACACCCAATATGTCAACAGAAGCCAAGTGACTGAGAAAACAGTACATGGGATGATGCTGAGGTACCCATACACAGTCAACTGGTAGATGAACAGGATGATGCTAAAGAGGACAACTCTAAGGCCTTGGTCATCTGTTAAGCCCAATAAAATGAACTCTGTCAAGGCAGTGTGGTTCCCATCCTCTTGGAAAGCCATGGAACAGTGAAGTTGCTGCCAGATCAAGGCTTTGTTGGAGACACACAGAAATGGGATTCATGAATATGAGACTTCCTTTCAATTAACACATAGATAGAAGTTATTAAAAGCAAATATTCCATAAAAAATATAAAATTGAGTTATTACATTGGTCTCTCACTGTTTGCATATTTATATGTATGGATTCTTTAATAAATTTCAAAATATAATTTTGGATATCTCTTTCAAATAATACTTTTTAATTATAATCATATATATAATAAAGTGTACCTATAAATTCAAAAGTATATTTCCCAAGTGTGAAATTTATGAAAAGCAGTTATCATATGTAAAAAAATTTACAATTGTAAAATTATATAATGAAGTATTCAATAATTGCTGAGTTTTGTTGAATCCATTCCAAGTAACTTATATAGGGTATAAAATATTTTATGACTATCAACTTTTATTTTCGTGGAATATTAGGCTTCTTGATAATTTAATTTAATAATTGATAAACTGTGTGATTTGAAAACATTAAGTAATGTTACTCTATTTTGATCAGAATTTTAAAAGAATATAAATCTTCTTGTCTGAGCTGGGAAATAGAAAACGTACACACTAACATTACATAGGAAATTTACTTTTGTAAGTTCATTAAATATTTTAAATGATTCTAAAAACATCACTGTTCTATAAAATAATTTGAAATATCCAATTCATAATGTAAATTATGAAAAATATTTAGTGCATTATTTTTTATTAAAACATACCAGATCATTTCCTAGTGTTACAGTGCTTTCTACCTGGAGTATGATGGAATAAACTCAAACAATTGTCAACAGAAGATACTGCTCAATATATTTTCAAACTAACACGTTAACAGGTTGATGAAGGTTCCTCCAGCAAGAAGCAGATTGACGCTATCTCCTCACGTTTTCTATTTAAATCCTCACTTGTCCTCAGTGGTGACTGTGATCCTGAAACTGTCCATAAACAAAGAAATTCTTTTTTTAAATTAGATATATTCTTTATTTACATTTCATTTTTTGTTGTTGTTTTTATTTTCTAAGTTTTTTTATTTACATTTCAAATCATTTTCCCTTTCCCGTTTCCTCCCTCCCCAAAAGTCCCATAAGCCCCTTTCCCTCCCTCTTTTCCCCATTCAACCCCCTCTCACTTCTCTGTCTTGGCATTCCCCTACATCCAGTCTTTCCAGGACCAGGGGTCTCTCTTCCATCTTCTTGAAAATCTATTGATATGTGTATTGTGTCTAGGTTATTCCAAGATTCTGGGTTAATATCCCCTTATCAGTGACTGCATACCATGTGTGTTCTTTTGTGATTGGGTTACCTCGCTAAGGATGATATTTTCAAGTTCTGAACATTTGCCTAGGAATTTCGTGAATTCATTGTTTTTAATTGCAGAGTAGTATTCCATTGTGTAAATATACCACACCTTCTGAATCCATTCGTCCATTGAGGGACATCTGGGTTCTTTCCAGCTTCTGGCTATTATAAATAAGGCTGCTATGAACATAGTGGACCATGTGTTCTTATTGCATGCAGGTAAAGCCTCTGGGTATATGCCCAGTAGTGGTATAGCCGGATCCTCCGGGATTGTCATGCCCAGGTTTCTGAGGAACTGCCGGACTGCTTTCCAAAGTGGTTGTACCAGCTTGCAATTCCACCAACAGTGGAGGAATGTTCCTCTTTCTCCACATCCTCGCCAACAACTGCTGTCTCCTGTGTTTTTGATCTTAGCCATTCTGACTGGTGTGAGATGGAATCTCAGGGTTGTTTTGATTTGCATTTCCCTAATGACTAAGGATGATGAACATCTCTTTAGGTGCTTCTCAGCCATTAGATATTCTTCAGGTGAGAACTCTGTTTAGCTCTGTATCCTACTTTTTAATAGGGTTACTTGCCTCTCTGGAGTTTAACTTCTTGAGTTATTTGTACATATTGGATATTAGCCCTCTGTCAGATGTAGGGTTGGTAAAGATCATTTCCCAGTTAGTTGGTTGCTGCTTTGTCTTTTTGACAGTGTCTTTTGTTTTGCAAAAACTTGGTAATTTAGTGAGGTTCCATTTGTCAATTCTTGATCTTAGAGCATAAGCTGTTGGAGTTCTATTCAGGAAATTCTCCCCTGGGCCCATATGTTCAAGGTTCTTCCCTAGTTACCTTTCTATTAGTTTCAGTGTGTATGGTTTTATGTGGAGATCCTTGATCC